>OZ010599.1:45499064-45569064 GCA_963932145.1 Acanthosepion lycidas | reverse complement strand
ATTGTTTTCTCAAAGTAGCATTTTTATGTCAAAATTGTGGTCAGTCTTGTTATGGTGAGCAATCAATGCATTTGATATTTATAGATATTGTTATCTCAATATATATATATATATATATATATATATATATATGATTAATGTGAGTAAAAGTTTATCACTTAGCTGATTGATGTTAGCTTCAGCATCTTGACTCCAGAGTTTCAGAGACAGACCAGTCTGTCCACTCTTCAGAGGGGTATCAACAATTTATTGCTTATATTTTTCCTTTTTATCTACATTTGATATTGGTGTAAGTTTTTTATGTTTTTGTGTATGTGTGTGTGTTTGTGCATGTGCAGCCATGTACCCATCTCTGTGTGTACATGTAGGGTGTCGTGATCATTTGTCCCCTTCACTCTTCTTTTCTCTTTTTTAGTCTTACATTTGCTCCCCAGCCTTAGACACACACACACACACACACACACACACACACACTACACTGCATTGTAGTAATATTTTCAGCATAATCTCTGAAGATATATATGATTTTTGTATATGAGTCCATGTAAATGAGTTTATGCATGTATATATGCAAATAGAGAGAGAGTGAAGGAATTCCTCACAAAAGAAAACAGACATTCATATAAATTATCAGATTTCAATAAGAGAAACTACATCTAAATAAAATATGCACACTCACCAAAATAAATGTCCACTGCATAATAACAGAAATTAAATAGGGTTTGAAAAAAGCAAAAAAAAAACTATTTTCATCTTGAAGGGAGTTTTCTTTTTATCTCCAAATTTTTGACTTAATGAAGTTCATCTGTTATCCTTTTAGAAAGAAACTAACAAGAAATGTTTTTCATTAAAGTATCATTAATGGGTAAGGAAAAAATCCACAGTGACAACAGACATAAAATTGGATCGATGTCAATGTCTCTGCAGCTTAAAATTGTTCCTCGTTTTTGTTTTGTTTCTGAAAAGGAAATGGAAGCAGGAGCAATACTACAGGATATTGTTTGCTCAGTAAATATTTATGAACAGTTCTAAAACTTAAAATACAGTTGGAAATCAGTTTTTATTTAACAAAAGAAACATAGGCCTTACTATACACTACTGATAATATTGATTTTCCATTTGTTTACAAACCAAGTTTTTGGCCAATTCCAATATTCTAAGGTAAAATAGGAATGATTCTGATGGTTTTTTTTCTCTTAGATAAAAAACATTTTTATAAAAATATTAATTGCTTTATCCAATTTATGTATTATATATAATTTACATATACAACAGTTTCATGCTTTATTTTTGCATTTTCAAATGGGGTTGGTACTTCATACCTTTGCAAACATTCTTATCTCTTCTGACACAGCTAAATGTATTTAGAAATGGCACACAAATGTATCATTCATATATATATATATATATATAATTTACCCCCTGAAGATGATCTTAGAAAAGGTCAAAAGTACTTGGGTTAAAAATAATTTGTTGCAAAGAATCAGATACAAAAATTGCCAAAAAACAATCACAGTAATGAAAACTTGGGAATCAAAAATTTCAGGCTTGCAGGTCCAGATCCTGCCTAGAATTTTTTAATTTGCTCATGGAGCCGGCCTGATTCCAAAATGGTATGATATGTTGGGCTACAGTCTCTAGGAATAAAGTTGAAAAAATGTGACACAGTGACACACTGACATTCACATTTATTATATAGATAAATAAAGACAATACATGTTTTATATATATATATATATATATATATATATATATATATATATATATATATATATATGTGTGTGTGTATGTATGTATGAAGACAAAAGGAAATCTTATCTCAGCCAAGCACTAAATAATATCAACTATGAACCTGGCCACAATGTGCTGATTGACTTTGGAAAATAAAACATTCCTATAAATCTAGATACATAGATAAAACAATCCATATATTCAGTTAAAAGTAAAATAAAATTCATCTTTGATAATGGCTAAAAGTATTGATGAAAATGCTTGGAAAACATTCGGACAATTTTTATATAATTTATGTTCTGAAAAGAAAATTATATGCACACATGAGAAATTATATAAAATCTCAACCACAGCACCTTGTCACTTGTCTTCAACGAAACTTGTATATACATGTATAGACAGATCTCTGTTTATATGAGTGTGTGTGTGTCTCTCTACCCCTCTATGTATATGTTTTTACACACACACACACACATATATATATATATATATATATATACTTTTTCACAAGTAAATATCTGTTCATGCTATTTTATGAAAACCCTTGATAAAAGTGCTTGACCAATAAAAGAATTATATAATTTTGTAACCTGAGGAAAGCCATCTGAGAACATTAAAAGAATATTACATCATTAAGAAGTCCTTGTCAGTTGCCTGTGATAAAACATGTTTCAAAGCAGACTTTCAGCTCAAAGACACACACACAAACACAAATATATATATATATATATATATATATATATATATATATAAGAAATATTTATAGTAGGTTCACCAGTAGAATATTATACACACCTTCTAATGCTTCTCTGCTAAATTTTAGATCAATATCTTTTGAAGGTTCCAGAAATTTGGGAGCTTCTGGGTCTTTCTGGAAATGTGCAGAGAAATGTCCTTCATAATTTATAAGATGTGACAGATAAAGAAGTTTGTAGCCATATTGGGATGTGTCTGCAAGATCATACAGTGTCTCCAGAGATCTGTAAACAGTGTTTTGCTGAACAAGACTATTATTCTCTTTATTATCAGCTTCTAATTTTGCTTCACCAGGGACATGGCTTTCTGTCAGGAATGTTTCCCCTACACCAAATGAAGACTTCTCCCCTGGAACCAATTCAAGTTTCTCACTTTTATTTTTCACTGATGATTTTTCTGAAATCTGAAAAAAAGAAACAATTTAAGAATATGTATATACACTCATAAAATGCGAAAACCAAATCAAAATATAGTGTGTGGCAGAAATACCTCCCACATTTTAAAGGTTGACAAAAAGACCAAAGTAACTGCTATTAAAAATTTATTTCACTATTGTTTAATCAAAGGGCTATAGTTCTTATTCATTTCATTTTTAAAATGCCATCCTCCCATTGGTAGCCTCTATTCACCATACACTGTTGTAGACGATTTCTAAAGTTTTCCATTATAGGATGAGTCATTTCTGGTAGTATTTCTGACACTTTTTGGTGAATAGCATCCTTTAATTCTTCAATGGTTGCTTCTTGATGTGTGGTGGCTTCATCCTATTGAAACTACACATCTGGACTCCCAAGGTCTCTGAGTTTGGTTCCAGAAAGGTCTGTAGCATCTCCACATACCAGTCAGATGTAAATGTAAGCGAGTAATCTCCTTCCTCAAAAAAGTAAGGGCATTATTCACCAAATTTTGCAATTGCACACCATAAGATCCATTGATCATTGTGTAGAGATTTTTCATGAAGTGTTATTTTCTGCCCAGTAGCAAAAATTCTGCTTATTGACACACTCAGAGAGATGAAAGTGAATGATAAAGAGAAGAATAGTATTTGTTGGAACATTTTGAAGGATATCTTTATAGCAATTTTCCCAGTTGCTTTCTTGCAGTCTCTGAGCAACTATTAATTTGTATGGATGGAACTTCAGATTGGTGTGTAAAATTCTTCTGTCTGCTTGATCAGAGCAGACAGAAGCATGTTGATAGGATGAGCATGTAGGAGATTTGCAGAACAGACTGTCTCATGGTCTGGGCATTTTCTGGAGTTTAAGTACTTCAAGGTCTTATGAATGGCTTTCTTTTAAGCACTGGACTTGTGGCCTTAAAATTTTCACCTCATAGCAGTATCGATTTTCTATCCAAAACAGCATCATCCCAATGTAACATGAAAAGCTCTTTGTATTACAATTACAGATTTAACAGTCTTGAAACATTTTTAAAGACTAGTAAATATGGGACCCATATTAGATTTTTAAAACTGAAAAGAGTGACCCACATTTAATTTGGTTAAATGGGCACCTTATGATTTGGCAATGTTAATGTTTACACATTGAGGGAGCAGCATCTTAAATTATTCATGATTTCAAGTAACATTATATTGAAGACATTAAATCTACTCAAATATCTTTGAATCATTTACTTCATATTTATCCAGATTTTTTTCTTCTAATGTTCACACATTACCAGGCCTAAGGTCCATTCAAGTTAAAGGGTTACTGTGTCATGTTGTATGAGTATAAGAAATGGCAAGAAGTGAAATCCATGGGCTATGTAGGAAAGATAAAGGTCAACCCTAGACTTGAAGAGGTCAATATTATAGTGATTAAGAAAACATCCTGTTGGGAGTCTCTTTCACAAAGCAGCAATTCTTGGGAAGAAGCTGCCCAAGTGGAATACAAAAGAAATGGTGAGGATTTACCATTGTGTATATGGCATGGCAAGTCCCAGTTGTAAAGGTCATGGGGGGGGGGTGAAACTAAGGAATATAGCTTGTTAAAACACATGTCATAGAACTAGCAATAGAACAGTGTGAAGTTTGCAAAATTTTGTCTGTGTGAAAGGGGTTGTAGGGTGAAAAATAATTCATCACCCACAAGGCTGCATATACATTTTTGAATTCAATCAAGAAAGTGAGAGTGGGAAGTTCCATCCCAGATATGGCAGCAATATTCCATTTTTGGTCTGATCCGGCTCTTGTAAAGATAGAGTATAGCAGGGAGAAAGATAAAATTAAATGAACATTTCTTTCAGCATCTTTAGCAATAGATTGGATATATGTGTTCCACTTGGGGTCTGGGGAAAATGTGAGTGCCAATAGACATTCAAAACAAGGAACCTCCTTGAGAGAACACTCATCTATCATTCCAGCATCTTTAGCAATAGATTGGATATATGAGTTCCACTTGAGGCCTTGGGAGAGTGTGAGTGAGTGCCAACAGACATTCAAAACAAGGAACCTCCTTGAGAGAACACCCAGACATCATGATAGGCGAAAGTTTGGGGTCTGCTTAGTGGTGGTGGAATGCTAATAGTTTATTTTGTTGATAGAAGTTAAACATGTACTTGCTTTATAGTAAATAGTTTATGATTTAATATCTAAGTGTATTTTCTTAAATTAGGTCACCTTTATAACAGGCCCTAGATTAGTTTGATCTATCACTGACAACCATAGTAGAAACCAAAAATGATTTATGTATAAACTGGCATTTCTGTCTTGAGCTAGAGTATCTATATGTTCTGCTTCAAGATTAAAGTATTGATTCCTGGTAGTTCTGCCAAGGATCAGTGTAATATCTGTGCATTGTTTGAAAAAAGTCGCACACACATACACACATTTTATAGCCATCAACTGACTAATCATAGATGCCTAATAGATGGATAAAATGTTTATTTTTTTTAAAGAAATTTTCTGTCTTGACTTCAGCCAGTTATGTGCCATGCGTGATACATGCTTAGGCAATCATGTATCTTTTGAGACATGACTGACAAGGCAGATTTTTTCCCGCAGTAGGTTGCCATTTCTTTCTGCAGTAGACCAGTTGCCAGTTGCCATCCAAGGCTATAGAACCCAGTCTGTCCTGTTATTTACCCGTAGCTGATGGGAGAAGAAGATAATTCATACCTTTCCTAAGGGCATTAGCACATAAGTGAATGTAATGGATTTGATTGGAATTTGAACTCGGCTCTCCAATTTCTCAATATGAGCTGCTATCCATTACTCTACCATGCCTCCTAATTTAGACAACCCATTTTAATAATTTCACACTTTTTAACTCTTTAAATAATTTTATGCATCCCCGTCATTTATTTAATAACTTATTGTATATTGAGAAAAATTTGTACCCTCCCACCATTATTAGGAAAGCTCCTCCCCTTGTTCATTTCCACATGACAAGAGAATTGAGAAACGCAAGGAAGAAGAGGAAGTGAGTGGGGGTATAAAGCTAGGAAAAAAAGGAAAGTTAGAAAAATGCAGAAAGCAATGCAGGTGAAAGGAAAGAGAAGAAGGAAAGACAAGAGACAAAGAAGCTTACTGCCTTCAGGTTTTTTTTTATTTTGTTGCCCCTTTGATCTTTTAAAGGCGTAGGAGTTTAGCTTTATGCGTTATTGTTTCTTTTGGAGCATAACATCACGATGGAAGGTATATCAATAGATATCGTGGTATTAATATATAGATTATTTATTGATAATTTGTCTGAATTATTGTCATGATTGAATTATTTATAAATTATTAAAAATTATTTATTAATTTAAAATATTTTACAGGATTTATTCATATTAATTACCAATAAATTATACTATTATTATGTTTCTATGTATTTTGTAAACAAGACTGGACTCAATGAGTATTGTTCATCTAGTACCTTTGCTTGCTTTCAAACAAGCCAGCCAAACATAATAATAAGATCAAATTACTTACTTCAAAAATTTAAAACAACAAATCTTATCACCAGTAGCAACAACTCTTCAGCAAAATCAAAATTATACACACCCAACAATTATTGAGGAATTCAAATACTCTATAGGGAACCCTTAACAAATTGAAAATACATACATGGCCATAATGTGCTGACCATGTTCAAGAATAAAAAATATGTTTACATCTCAGCAACCAACTGTAATAGCATGACAAAAATCCTTGAAAATGGCTCACAGATTAGACAAAAATGCTTGAAATGAAAACCATTTGCCTGATTTTTATATACACTATGTCCAAAAAAGAAAAACAGAATAAGAAACTTAATAGAAGTACTTTGTCGGTCATTAATAATGAAATATGCATGAGAGAGAGATTGCTACCCAAATACCAAACTGGTAATAATCATTTACATATTTACACATACAATGAAAACAGATTGAACTTAAGGAAAGAAATAGAAATATACTTACCGAAGAAGATGAGGATAAGTAATAGTGTGGGATATACTGAGCCACTGCAGAGTCATTCATATCCTGACCGTTGCTGAAATCTGGCAGAGGATTGTTGAAAATGCAGATTTGGGTGCGATCCTGATTCTTCTGACACAATCTATACATAAGATTCCTTTGATGTTGTTTCATTTCATACAATGGCTTTCTCTGATAAAAACTGTATTTCTTTTCCAACTGTTGGACAATTAAAAAAAAAATGAATCATTAAAGAAGACTAATTAAAGAAAAATGTTTTAAAGTTTTAGATTTTGTGAAGTGGATCATGTTGAGAACCCCACACTATCCTATTATATATATATATATATATATATATATATATATATATATATATATTGAGAACCCCACACTATCCTATTATATATAATATATATATATATATATATATATATATATATATATGTATGTATGTATGTATGTATGTATATTGTTTAAAATTTGTTATATTTATAATGGAAGAGTGCTGAGTATCAGTGATAGGGTGCTTATAGATATAGGCAACATGAATATAGAAATCAAGACAGTTTCACAGTCTCAGTATATTACCTATCTATCTGTTTATATATATATATATATATATATATATATATATATATATATATATACACAAATAGTAAGAATAAATGCTTAAAATGAGCTAAAAACTTACAATGTAAAATAAACTGAGGGTTTAATGCCAATGTCGAGAGAACCTAAATATATTATCAATACCAAAATCCTGTAATAACAATCATCAGGTGGAATTATGACTGCTATTACATGAAATTTTGAATAGCAGATTTTGATATTGATAATATTATATATATATATATATATATATATATATATATATATGTATGTATATTTTAAGACATTTTTATGTTTATACATTCTTTTTATAGATACAAATATTTAAGTAAATGCTCTGTTTATAATAAAAAGAATGTATAAACATAAAAATGGCTTAAAATAATTATTGTACTTTGTCCATTTCATAATATATATATATATATATATATATATATAGAGAGAGAGAGAGAGATAATATTAGTGGTTAATATACACACACACACACACACACATATATATATATATATATAAAATACATAAATATATATGCATACATACATACACATACATATACATATAAAAGTTTCCAAGAAGATAGAATCCAGGTAGAACTCAATGACCCGGACAGAGTAAGAATATAATAAAAAGGCTTAAACACTAATATTCCATGGTTATAGTTTATTACATTGGAATCGTAATTACGATCCAATTCATCAGACCTACAAATTCAAAAAGAAATCAGAAAAAAAAATAACTCCAGGAATAAAAAATAAAATTTAGTGAGAGTGTATGTATGAATGAGAGTGGGGGATGAATGTGAGAGGTAAATGAAAGCTGTAGAGAGGGGTAACAGATGAGATAAGAACAGGAAGGCCTAAAAGTGAAGGTGGGGATTAAAATCTAACAGAGAGAAGTTTTAAATAGAAGGGTTAAAAGACGGTTTAAATGAGTGAGATACAGATAAATATGAGTTATTTTCTGATTCATTATTCATTACTGAATCACTGACCTAAATTAAATTAAAAACTGACATCGGAAATGGTTTTATACATTTGTGGTGACACTACGCACAATAAAAGATGATATAATCTAAACTTAAAATTCAGAAGATGAGAGAGAGAGAGAGAAAAGAAAAAAAAGGTGGGGGAAGGAGGAGGGGGCAACTAAAACTGAAGGGTATTTATAAAAGGGCAACTGTGCAATCAAGAAAATTTGACAAAAGTAATACCAACTACAGGTTACAAATTTAATGTAAACATATGAAAAATTACGAATATTTAATATAGCAAGGACTTACTATTTTTATGTCCCAAAACACATACATATATACACACTTAGACAACAACATATTTATATTTACACGTACATACATACATATACACGTGTACACACACACACACATACAAACACACACACACACACACATATATATATATATTCACATACATTCACTCCTGCGTATATATACATCTACATACATATACATACGGACATACTTGGGCCTTGCCGATGTGCTTTGTCAAGTGGTGATAAACAAAAGTAGTTACACAAAATTCAAAAATTATTAAAAGACACTCCTGTGAAAGCCTCTCTTTGGATATTAGTAACTTTTTTTATTTTATTCAATTAGTCTTTACTCTGAGAACTTTCACACATTATATATATATATATATATATATATATATATATATATATATATACAATTGGAATTAAGATTACATTTGGTGATGACATTTAGAATTAATTCATTCATTTGGTTTAAAAGTGTATTTGGATTTCCAAATTTAATAATTCTCATTTTCTCTTGTAGCCACAGACCATATCTACCTTTAAAATTACTAGGAGTGTGAGCAAAACTTAAGATTTTCCAGTTAATTCTTTCTCTCTCAATTCCAAAAATCTTTGGGAAAGTACAGTTTGGAATTTCAATTTTGGGTTGGAAAATGAGTGTCAATGGGTATATAGTCTTTTTATTTAATATAAATATAATATTAGATTTGTTTATAGATTTAAGAAGGTTTTCTTTAAGCTTAAACCACCTTCTGATTGGTAATGTGTATAAAATAAATAGGTCATTTCTTCTCTTTTTTCTCCCACTTTTTTCTCTTCCTTTCTCCTCTGACCACCTCTCATATCTAAACTTAAATTAATTCCTTGTTTTTATTTGCTTCCTTTTTTCTTTTTACTTCCCTTCTTTCTTTCCTTCCTCTGATTGACCATTTTTATTTCAATAATTTATCATCCATCAACTGGTTTGAAAAATCTTTGTAAATTTTTTTTCAATTTACAAGATGAAAATGATCATTAAACTAATGAAATCTTAATTCCTATTGTATGAAATATGTTGCTCTGTTTAATTAAAACATTGATCACTATGTGTGAATCCGTTTTAATATTTTATATTTTATATTGTATTAATAGGATTCACTTGGATTATATAACAAGGGATTATTACCTATATATATATATATATATATATATATATATATATATATATATATATGCAGACACACACGGATAGATAGATAGATACCAGAAAGCAATTTTTGGACCAGCATATATATTCTTTAGTACTATATTTTATGTGGGTACATATATTTGTGTAGTTACCCCTGTTTTTTTCTTTTTTTAAACAGTGAAATTAATTACAAGCAGCATAGATTGAGAATTCCTACTAAAGAAAGACTGTGCCCCTGATAAAAATTGGACATGTATCCTCTTTACTATAAGGGAAACTATTTGCATAGTCAAAATGTGATGGTATAGGCACAATTTATTTCACTAAGAAAAGAAAAAACAAACAGATATAGTAACTAAAATATGTATAACATATATATATATATATATATATATATATATATATATATATATATATATATATATATATATATTGTTATAAAACTCACTTTCTGATTTAAACAGTTTCCAAAAATAAATAGAATCACAAGATCTAACTAGTAAAATTATTTATTAATTAAAAATAATTTTTTCTAATTAGCTATGAAAAAGTATATCCAATAAATTGAAAAAAAGTTATAAATTATAAGAATTATTTCTCTCTTTCTCTCTCTCTCTCTCTCTATATATATATATATATATATATATATATATATATACATACACACAAACATATATTGTTAAATATAACAGACAAAGAATGTCTATTATGTTTGATCATGAGGCGTTCTAATGTATGTATGTTTGCTTTAATTTTGGGAGAAAATAAAGACAAAAATTGTCCAACATTTGGATATTTTTTTATTATGCTGTTCCTTGATCTAAGCTTTCAGCTCATATGAGCCATCATCAGAGTGGTTATAGGGACATTAAACAAAGATATTCACCATCAAATATGTTATTCTGTTATGTTGACATATAAGATTGCTAAGCCATGATAATGGCCACAGAATAACAGACATGGGTCGTAAATTTGTGATGCAGTTCTATGATGTCATACCATATGAGAGAATGAAATATTAACAAAAGAACCAAAATTAAAGTAGCTATAGAAAACTTAGAATGGCTCCTGATCGAGCATAACAGACATTTGTTGTCTGTTATATTTAACAATATATATTTGAATAATGATCTGCTGCCCCAATACACTGTATATATATATATATATATATATATATATATATATATATATATATATATATATATATGTATTGTGGCAAATTGACTATAATCATTGTATTTTGGTACATTCAAACTAATTCCTTTGTTTTTTGTTTTTTTTATCCCAATGCTTACACTGTTACAATTTTCAGTCTTTTTTCAGATGTCTTGTATTTTCAAATGTTCAAACTTGTTCTGTGAGGACATGTACTTTCTTTCTCATCACCACATTTGCCTCTTATAACTGTCTTTTCCTGACCCATTCAGTAAAATGGGGCCTTTTTATTAAACTAGGTGGATTTCACCAGCATTTTCATTTTGAGGGTTACATTTTTTTAAGCTCTAATACATCATGTTTTTTTTTGCTTTCTTTTTGAGAAAAGAATTCAGACAAATTGTTTTAAAAAGATTCTCAAAGTTTTTAGTAACATTTTCATTTAAATCAAAGAATTTGATTGATTGAGAGATTGAAATCTTTCAAATTGTCCCATTCATTCAAAGCAGGGCAATTTGTTGCAGGTGGTATAATGGCCTGCAAACAAATATTTAATGATGGAAGACAACAACAAACGAAACAAAGACTTAAGTAAAAAAAATATATTTCTAAGTTTATTTTTTGTTAAACAAAATACATCAACAAAATAAGGTTCCAGTGCATTAGGAAAAAATATCTTTGCATGTAGAAGATGAGAAGAATGTTGTCCTGAGAACGTTTTTGTAGTTGTTGAAGAGCATTGTCCTGAAAATGACAGTTTTGTAGTCACTGGAGAGTGTTGTCCTGAAAAGGTCAGTCTAATGCATATTGTTGCTGCTGATGAGGAGCAGCCAGTGGTGGGATAGCTAGCTGGAACTGCAGTTGATGGCTAGATCTGTAGGTTGGCTGTAAGCTTCTGAAACAGATACCCCCCCACCACCACCACCATTGGAGTGGGATGTGACACAAGGTCAGTTATTTAACATGGGGAACCTGAGTGCGTACACTTGTGTCATTGACAATTTTTACCTATCCCTTGCTTTTGCAGGATCGAGCATAAAGCTTGTCTTAGCAGCGGAATAGATACTGCAATATGCTCATAGCCTCTGAATTGTGGAACAGCTGAGTATTTACCCATTGAACCCTTATGTCACATCCCACTGGGGTGGGATGTGACATAAGGTCAGTTATTTAATGTGAGGGTAGCAAGTGAATACACTTGGGTCATTTTACCTAGCCCCCATTTGCATGAGATCGGACACAAGGCTTGCATTAGCAGGACATAGCTAGTCAAGGTAATGGAACAGATACTACAATTTGATCATAGTCTCAGTATTTACCAGGTATATAGAATGTATTTTTTCAAAACAACAATAAAAATTACTCTGCCTATTAGAGGAGATGAACCCCTTGCTTAAGATAACATTTAGTCTTCACTAATACAGATGACTAGAATTTTTTGACTATGAAGGAGCATATTTTTTGCCCACATGTTCTTCATGGTAGAAATATGGCATTTTCAGATATCGATACAAAAATATTTAAGGAAAAAATAAACCAAACATTTAGAAAAAAGGCATTATTTACTCTTTAGACATTACAGACACTATTTTACAACAAGCATTCAATCCTTAAGCAGAAATTTGAAAATATGGCTGTCAACTTGTCATGCACATGGTAAATAAATGGCACCAGTGCATTGTTAGCATTTTTCAAAGACATGTTGTCTGTCCTTAGATACTTATAAATCTGTTGTGCAAAATGTAAAATGTCTACAATTACTTTTGCTTTAAAAACTTTGAGATTATTTACCAGTGGATGTTATTATACAGGGTGAGGCAAAAGTTGCACACTATAGGGTTAATTTATTAAAAGTATAATTACACATGAAAATTTTATTTACTAGTAATTTAATTGTTCTATGTGCTGTTCAAAATGTTGTCGTCCTTTTTTGAAACACATTACAATTCTAATCCTGCATGATTTATAATAGAATAGACTAAAAAGTTCATAGGTTGACTATGGAGGAGTGATGCTAGAACTGTGAAATCTTGCATGCATTAATTTCAACTCTTCTTATTAATAACTGCATTGTTTCTTTTCAGGTAAACTGACACCTTACTGTTAGTCAAAAAAGTAACCAACAGCAGATATGGTGTCTTCATCACTGCAATACTGGTTCCTAGCCAAGTATTTTTTCATGTTGGGCAGCAGATAATACAGGAGCATAGGCTAGAGGACACAATGACCAAAACATTGTGATAACAACAACAAAGATGAGGACAATAGTCTGAATATAAATAATGTAAATAATGATAAACTCAGAAATTAAGAGAAAATTTTTTTAAAATTTGCTAAGAAAATCAAGAAATAAACAATCAAAGGTTGATAGAAAAATATATAATTAGAAGTGTGGAACACTTATTGCTTCTGAATATTGGTTAAGATAAGGCTGATAATTTAATTTAATATTTTAGAGAGTAAATTTTTGTTTTTTCTTTACTTCTTATTGAATTTATAAGGATTTGTTTGAAACTAAAGAGGAAAGAAAACTCATCTTATTTTCTTTGATTGGCAGCCTACATAAATAAAGGAGAAAAAGGTTTTCCTCTTATTTCAACTTTCTCATATTTTTTCTCTTAAATATAAAACACGAAAAACTGAAGAATTATAAAAAATACCTATGATCTCTTTTTTTTTTATTGTAAATTGAAAAACTTATAAAGAATTATTGGAAGAAGAAATTATTTCTTTTCATATCCATCCATCCATCCATCTATCTTTTGGGCTCAATGTCCGTTGGTATCAACAACATTCTGGATAATTGCTGTCCAGTAAAATCATCCATAATTGTTAATATCTATCATGTTTTTGCTTTACACACATCATATCAGCAACCCATGTTTAATCATCTTTGTAAAGCTTTAGGTGGCTGGGTTTTGAATTCAGAGTTGTCCTTCTTCTAGAGTGCTTGTAAACCATAGCTAGAAAGCCCAGTCCTGCTATTTAACCCATAGCTGGGAATAGAAAATATGGATTCATACTTTTACCAAAGTTACTTGTTTGAAAGTGAGTGTAATGAACTTGATTGGAATTCAAACATGGCTTGCCAATTTCTTGTAGTGAGCCAATAACAATTACACCAGTGGCACATATTTCAGATATAATAAAAGAGAACTTATGATGATGATTGCTGCCACCATCCCCATGACCACAACCTCCAGGTATGGTCATAGGGTCATTGCATTGCTGAGCACCTGACCAGTTATCCCCACATAACTTGTGAAGTATTGATTCCTGTGTAGTTGGACAAATAAACCTGGCAGAGCCCATAAATCTACAAGTCAGTTCATGTTCTCCCACATGAAGGTTTGCCTCAGCCACAGACATGTAAAATGTTGATTTCATTGGGAAGAACTCTCTGCCCTAGCCATTGTTTTCAGTATAGCAAGTTCTTCAGTCAGCATAGCTGTCATCACTGCATTGGCTGTATACATAACTATGGAGCTTAATCTACTCCATTCTGCTAAATGGTTGCTGACCTAACAAAAAAGTTCATCTGATCCTTGACACGTCTTGTTTTTTTATTCTAATTATCTCAGATTCCCTTTTTGTAAAAATTTACTGAGGAATTTGATTGTGTTTTATTACGAGAAAATAAACATCAAAACATTGCAATATCAACTAAATTGCTTTATTTTTTTTAATCAAGTCCACCCGAAGCAAAACAGTAAAGCCACAGAGATGCAAGCGTTTACCGAGTGTTGAAGGGTTAGAACCTGGACATTTCTAAGGAGAGAGAACAGTGGAAGAGTAATCAAGGACAGCAGATAACAATTGACATTGCATTTTGCAGATTAAAGTTGGCTGGAAAGCATGGAGCCGGTTGGGAGTTCCACAAATGAGAAGTATGAGAAAAGAAACTGTTAGCATAGAATTGGCAGTTACATCTAGCCAGCTTCACTGTAAATTGGTGAGTCCTCATCGCCAGTCTAGTAATGTGCTTAAATTCAAAGAGATGAGGCACCATAGCGAAGAGCTCACCCAAACAAAAAAAGAAAGAAAAAGAAACAAAAAATAACTGCAGTAGTTAATTGAAGAAGTCATAATACTTGTAAGAAAGAATAAGAATCAAAGAACTTGACAATAAGTTAATCTATCATTTTTGCTTCTTTTTCATTGCAAGCAAAAAGAGGTTGAACATTTAAAACAGGGAGGAAGTAGATACATCCTTTAATGACATGGGAAGCCCTGTAATGTCAGCATCCAAAGAACAGTAGGAGGTGAAGGAATCACTCAAAATAGATTTAAAAAAAAAAAAAGTCAAATAAAATAAAAAAAAATTGAGAGTCAGCAATAACAATTAGAAGACCTTTAAAGTTTAGCAGGGTTAGGGCTATTCATGTCTTGTTTGTTTTTTCTCTCTCTCGCTCTATTGGCAGAGGTGGGTTGCAAAGAATTTTCACGACTTTATCTTTTAAACAGAATTCCTCCTCATCTTGCAAGCAATCATCCCTGATAAATTGTAATTGTTATAGGATCAACTTAACTCATCTGAGGGTGGAGAGTCATATGAACAAAGTTTCTTTTTTACCTTTATACAACAATGGCACCTGAAGACACACCCTACTTTAGAAGGGTCAGAGGAGGTAGGAATAAGAAATAATCTCAACATGTCAGTTGACATTATCAGAATGAAAGTATGAACAAGAAAAAAAAATCTCTCCGTCCTCTGACTACTGGAAAAAAAAGGTTTAGGTGGGGTTTGGAAAGAAACAAGATGGAAGCCTGACAAATGTAGCCATTGCAAAGAAGAGAAAGAGAAGTCCAAAATATGTTGTGTGCACTTGTTTATTTGATGGACCAACAACATTCATGTGTATATAGGTGAGACCTGTGTTCATTGTTTGATACTGTGGGTGAAGGAAGGGCCTGGATATGTTTACAGTATATTGGGAGAGTGTTTGCATCTTCTAATGATAAGATAATGTGAAAACTGTTTTACTTTTTTCAATTTTGTATAGTAGCATAATACCCATAAAAAATGTATGGATTAGTACTTCTGCTGAAGATAAGAGTGCCATTCCAGGTTCTCTGCTTAGGATCAGAAGGTACACTCTGTAAAAAGTGTTAGAAGAAATATACACATTGCTGTGATTGAGGTGCTGAATATAACATCAATCAGATAAGTGACAATTTTTATTTCTATTCTATTCTATTTATTCCTACATATATATATATATATATATATATATATATATATATATATTATATATATATATATATATATATATATATATATATATGATATAACAATATATAATTTTGTGTAATTTTATATATCAACAAACAGTATTTAGAAAAATAGGATGACAAACTGGAAAAATGTTTTTATGATACGTTTCATTCATTGCGATTTCATTGGACTGAGTTTGTTGATGTTGCCACATTTACACTAAGGTAGTTTCAAAAATTTTAAAGAATATTTAAAAAATATTCTTTCAAAAATTCTGATTCTACCAGTGTCTCTCATTTTGTGTGCATGTGTAGACATGACAACATGAACAAAGCCTAATGGATGAATCATGTCACAAAAACTCTTTTCCAATTTTTCATACTATTTTTATATATATATATATATATATATATATATATATATATATATATATATATATATATATGAGTGTGTTTGTTATAACTTGCTCTTATTATGTCTCGCTTAGGCTACTTGCCATGATGTCATCAATTCTTTCTCCTTGACTGCCTCCAAAGGACTTTTAGTAACTCACTTTGAGTTCTTTATTTAAGGCATCTTGCCTAGTTCTTTTGCGTTTAATATTGAGGATAGAGCAGTTTTAGAGATAAAGAGTGTGGCTAACACTGTATGGTAACCACATGGTTTGATGAATACTTAAATCATGTAATTGCCAGTCACCATGCAGTATTTATTTTGAACACTATTTCTTTCTTTCTATATATCATACATACATACCTGCATGCATACATATACACATGGTTCTTGTTGGGTAGTTCTTTGTACTGCTCGAGGACTGCCATGAGTATCCCCTAAAAGAAATTCTCTCTGCACTGTCAGCTGAGAGAGATGACCTGTGTGATATTTGATAAATATTTGGAGTACTGTGGTATATGTCGTCTTCCAGATTACCAGAATATACTTTATTGGCCTTATGTTATAACACTCCTAGTGGTTATAATATTATGTCTTGCTTAGGCTACTTGCTGTGACATTGACAATTCTTTCTTCTTGACTGACTGCAACAGATTACTACTGAATCACTTTGACTTCTTTATTTAAGGCATCTTGCCTAGTTCATTTGTGTTACCAGGTGTGTCTTATTTATTTAGTAAATATTTTATTTTATTTCTTACTATTCACCCCCTCCTTTCTGTTGAGTTCACCATGTACTGACTTTGTATTTCTTTCATTTTGGATCAACCTCTAATTTTTGCGTACGTTTCCTTTTTTTGGTAATCATACTTGTACATTCAACAAATTCTTGGGGTGTTGATATGTCAAAAATATCATATGTTACTTGCATAGGTTCTTCCTATCTTGCAGGGCTATCTTCAGTGAACCTATTCTTTAACTGATTCCAATGTTCCTATTTCTTTCCTTTTACCATATATATAATTTTTCCAATTTATGACCTAATTATGCTATCCTCCCATATTTCTTTTCCATTTTCTGAAAAACACTTTTTCACCAATTTTCAAAAATCTTGTGTCCTTTTTGTTATTCATTCTAATTCTTACTTGATCTGGTAACAATTTGTTGAAGATCAATTTAATTTTTCTTGCAAACATCAATAGCCTGTCACATAGTAAGTAAGTATTCAAGTCTGGATAGCATTCTAAAAATCTTTCTTACTTTCTCTTAGTTGTTTTTTATTTTTGAAATAAACATATCTTCTTCTGCTTTTACTTTTATTTCTTCCAGGGTAACTGGTAGTTTGTGTACTACATTGTATAATATATTTTTAATTTCTATTTCACTTTTTAATGCTGCAATAACAGTGTCCTCAAATGGTCCAGTATTTTTTGGTATCAATCTTGATAAACCATCAGCACGTCCTAACTTTTTGGACAGTTGGTATTTAATCCTGAAATCGTAATTTAATAGATACCGAATACCAGCATTGATCACATGATCTAAAAAATCAGATCTAGAAACACAAGCTTTTATACAGATATTCTCTCTCATCTTACATCAAAATGATGTGAGACATTAATTTCACTAATATCAAAAAAATCAAAAAAGTACATAACCCTTTAGGGAGAAAATATTTTGAAAATATATTTATAGCATTACTACCAACGATAAACATTCATTAGAAATATTACATCACACCACCATCTTTCTACAGATCCATTATTCATGAATCTAATTTATATCTATCTAATACATAAAATAACGAAAATTTACAAATCCTTTTCAAAATATACATGTGAGAAATGCTTTAATGATAAATCCAATCAAAACATGATTATTACAATATCTTGATGCATGTCACCGACCCACACAAAGACGACGACAACAGACATTCCCCACATATACATACACAAGAATCCCACCAAGTACAAAATTATTGCAACATCTTGCTATATTTCACCAACGTAAATGAGGGTGACATCTATAGACATTCCTCACACACACACAAACACACTTATACACTCACATGAATAAATGTTACTGTCTGACATACACCTAGACACACAAGCGTTTCTTTACATCCACACTCTTACACTGTCACTTATTTTAATGTCCAAAATGTTCCTCACACATATTTATATATTATCTATTGCATTTATACATGCAACACATATGTGACCAATAAAAACTAAGCAAAAATCTTAACATATCAGTACTCTGTCACTTTGCTTTTTTCATTTCTATATTGATCTCTGATGAAGCTTCAATAAAAGTGAGACATGTTAGATTGAGATACATTTCCTACTTGTTCTTAATTTTATTTTATTTTTCCCACATATATATATATATATATATATATATATGGCTTCATATATGGGTGTGTGTGTGTGTATAAATATATATATATATATATATATATATATATATATATATATATATATATATATATATATATGTACATAATATAGTAGGGTTAGTTGACACAATCTGTAGGAAAAAGAGTACCATGATGCAATACTTCACTCTGCCAGAAATTTGGAAACAGCATGGTGTCCAGTTTGGCATTTGTGCTGAAAGCTCCAATACGAACATTTCAAAGTGTTTTGGTGGCAATCTGAGTACAGTGCAGAAGATTCAGAAAGAGTTGGATGGGTCTAATGGTGATTACAAAGGTACAACAGCTCAGAAAACTCATTTTGATCATTCTGATAAGAAAACACAGAGGCCTATATCATTATATATATAAACAATGTGTATTTATACATACACATATACATATATATATATATATATATATATATATATAAACTATGTATTTGTATATATATATATATATACACATATACATACATATATATATATATATATATAAACTATGTATTTGTATATATATATATATATATACACATATACATACATATATATATATATATATATATATATATAAACTATGTATTTGTATATATATATATATATATACACATATACATACATATATATATATATATATATATATATATAAACTATGTATTTGTATATATATATACACATACACATATATATATACATATATATATATATATATAAACTATGTATTTGTATATATATACATATATATATATATATATATATATATATATATATATATAAATATAAAAACAATATGTATTTATACATACATACATACATACATCCAGTGACAGGACCTAAAGATTGTGAGTCCAATACCCAGTTAAAGCAGTGGAGAACTTTCAGAGGGAAATTAACACGAGATAACTGATAGCTGACATCCATCAAACATGGCACGTGGAACTAGAAGAGTCTACCCCAGTGAGAAAAATAAAGGGTTCAGTTCGACATTCCAACCACCTAAAGAAGGCCGGAGCGTACAACGGCCGAAACGTTGTAATAATTATGGCGACAAAGATGAGAACAATAGTCCGAATAATGTAAATAGTCTACATAATACCTCATCTCAGAAATAAAGACATACATATATATATATATATATAAACAATATGTATTTATACATACATATATATATAAAAAAAACAATATGTATTTATATATATATATATATATATATATATATATATATATATAACCATAATTTCTATTTTAATTTTGTTGCACTTCTTGTCTGTAGAAATATCTTGCAGTTTCTTGATTCCCTACCACCTACAATCCTCCAATTTTTAAATCCAGTATCAATTGCCATTTTCTGAACCCTGTTCTTATATTGTCCTTTCTCCTCACTAAAGTCTTTTCATTCTCTCTCAGTATGTCTTGTGTCTTAGTGGCATTACAGACTTGTTTGTGGAGAAATGATAAAAAATATATATACCAGATTTTAAACAATATAAATATTGTAGGTGTGACATATATATATATATATATATATATATATATATATATATATATATATATATAATGGTTATGGTATATATGTATCTCTTATTTTTCATCCTTTTACTCTCATTGCTCATGCCTTTTGGTTTTAATTAAAATAGTTTTTATTATGGTATCTTTTTTTGAAGTCATTCGAAAATCTTAAAATATCCCAAAATTTAATAAAGCTTTCAAAATGTATTTCATAAAATAGAAAATTATTTTCAATTTAATCCATAGTTTGTAAAACACACCTCCCAAGTTTTTTGATCATTAGTAGTGGTTTATCCCTTGTTTTCTGTTTAGGATTGGGTTTTAGGTTCCTTCTAAAATCTTCTCATTCTCTTTCACTCTCTGGAGCCCTTGCATCTTAGTAGCATTATCACCTTGCTTGGGGGTGGGGGATTGATTAAAAAACAAATTCTTATTTCATTTTCATTGCCTTTTTCATTTCATTATGTAATTTTCTGGGTATATAAACATAGTATGATATGTTTCTGTTTGTCTCTGTCTTAGAAAAGTTTGTAATTAAAAATTAATTTATTTAACATGAATTAAATTAAATGAATTGTACCCCCTCATGCTAATCCTACTGTCAGTCTTATACATGTAAACTTCTGGGTTCTTAGAGTATGAAAATCTACTTACGTTTCCTTCTGCACAGAAAACTCTTGGCACTGGTTTTCGATTCTGGGCAACACATTGGTGTACATAAGCTTCATATGTGTCCTGCAGGAATAAGTAAAAGCCAATATTTCTTGATAAAAAAAGGACAAGATAAAGCATCTGATGGCATGATTATGCTGGAGTGTTTTCATGAAGATGGACAGAGATATATCCACTTCTTAATTTTTACTTCAATATCATTTCATGTTATAAAAATAAGGAATCTCTTTTAGTTAGTACAAAGAAAAAAAATGAGAAATTTTTCTATACTTCTGATTGGGTTTCATCTGCAGCATCAAAATGGTTTTTCATTCACAGTCTTTTTTTCATAGCTGTACTTGTATCCTAAATTGAAGACTCAGTATTGTTTGATTCCACCAAAAGTAACATCACCACAGCAACAAGAGAAGAATTAATTGGAAGGAGTCCTGTTATATTGAAATTAGGAGGACATTGTAAATCTATGGATTAAACAAAATAAAAGAAAATGTTTTTACTTTTGAACAATGAAAATTTCTAAAAGTTATTTTTTGACAAAAGTTATGAGAGAAAAGAGAATCAACAAACCAAGTTCACATATGACTTGTAAACCTCTCCAGGGTGTGGCAAGTCTCTTCCTTCTCTATAACTACTTTCATGGAAAGTGCTTGGATGAAATACATTCCTTGGTTCTGCTAGTTCTAACCTTCATGGCAAGAACCTACTATGCCACTTATATTGTAGCAAACCACATACATTCCTTCTGTATTCAATCAGTGAGAAGTATGTCCCACTTGAACAGCTTCTTCCTGCGAACCACTGCTCCCAAATGGATGTTTTCCCAATCACTACAATCTTTATTCAAATCTATGGTCAAATTCCTCTCCTATTCATACAAGCTGCCTCCTGATGTAACTCTCTATTTCAAGTAGCCCCCAAACCTTCTACAGAGTGAGCCTTACCATAAAAAACCCCAAACTGCTAATGTAATCTTTATACTAAATGCCATACAAAAAGAATGAATCCAATTTTTCCAATACAATTCTCTTCTGCTATGAATTATTTTAAGGTACTTTAGCATAGGATAAGGGTTAGCCAGGCTAGTTTGGTTGAACATTATTATTTATTACAGACTTATCAAAACCTTGACTATGAACGTTACTGGTCTAAATAAAATCCTTGTGGTTGTTCTCGAGAACCTTGGCCCAGAGCTATTTCCAATCTTGTTAAAGCTGTTTAACTGCTGCCTGAAGGAGAAGTCCATGTAAGCCTTCATCCATATCACAATATCACCCCATAAGCCTCTTTAGTGTCATCAGTAAACATTTTTA
This sequence comes from Acanthosepion lycidas, assembly GCA_963932145.1. Taxonomy (NCBI): domain Eukaryota; kingdom Metazoa; phylum Mollusca; class Cephalopoda; order Sepiida; family Sepiidae; genus Acanthosepion; species Acanthosepion lycidas. Next base: position 45,546,479 of record OZ010599.1, on the reverse strand, counting down.
AACTGTCATCAACAAGAAAGTTGTTGATCACCTCAATGGAAAAAAAAAACCTCCTGAGCAACAAACAGTATGGTTTTTGATCCTCTAGATCAACTGCTGATATTTTAACACTGAATCACACTGAACACACTGAATCAGTGTGAACACTTGATATTAAACACGTCTTCAGTGATTGACTGCAATATCTGGAAGGCCTTTGATGAGGTAATAGTTTGTACAAGGTTTGGGGGTTACACAAACTCTCCAGCTATGGAATGTCTGGAATGGTTTTCTCAGTTGTCAAGTCTTTCCTATCAGGTAGATCTATGAAGGTAGTCGATAGGCACATGAAATCAATGCTGGCATTCCCCAAGGCTCTCTTCTTGCTTCTGCCTTCTTTTCTGCTTGATATTAATGATCTGCCCATGAGCATTCTCATATCTTTAGTAAATATAAATGTACTTGATACTGTGGTGAATAGATGCACCCCTAAATATCTGGTTGACCAGATACTGGCAGCTGATCTCTCTTCTGACCTAGCTCTCACAGCTCAATGGGGGAAACAAAGCTAGTAATGTTTCATCACCATTAAGCAGACGTTAAATTTGCTCCACTCTTGATGGGTGATCATACTCTCAATGAGGCTCTTTGCCTCAAACATCTATTGGATTTAAAGCTCACTCCAGACCTCAAATAGAACTTACACATTCATACAATTTCTGAAGGTGCTGGAAGTATGTTCAGTTCCTTTTATTGATCTAGAAAATACCTAACTCCTACTGTCATACTCTATCTTTACAAGAATCAGATTAGACCAAGAATGGACTATTACTGTCATATCTGGGCTGGTGCTGCACTGGCCAGTTTTGACAGACTTCAAAAGCAGTTATACTGTATTGTGTGTGATGAATTATTCTCCACCCTGCAAACCCTGTCCCACAGATGAAACATTGCTAGCCACTCACTACCCTATCACTATTACTATGACAAATGTTCAAATGATCTACATTTATATTTTACACCAGTTCAGACGGTCACAGTTGGGACAACCCATTCCACATACATGGCATCAAATCATCCTCATTCTTTTCATATTCCTTTAGTAAGGAGCAAGTTCCACTTAAACATCTTCTTACCGAGAACTGTTACATTGTGGAGCAGACTCCTGAGTGGATGATTCTCCAACCACTACAATTTTAATATCTTCAAGTCTTAAGTCAACTGATATTTACCCTACATATCCTCATAATATGCAACCCTTTATCCTTCCTTAAAAAAATACTAAGTAATGAGTTTGGTCTTCACTAGGTGAATTTGACATTAAAAAATGCAGCCTAATCTAAAGGTGCCTTGGTGTGCAGTAATGGTTAGTATGACTAATCTGGTTAACCATTGCTATTGAATAGGGAGTTCAATCCTCATTGGGTGCTTCATTCAGCATTAAATAATCCAACAAAGGTTTAGATATAAAATCAACCAACCAAACCTAACCTAGTTGCCTTGGCGTCAGGTAATGTTATTTAGGTTTATCTACTTGATCATAACTACTGAATAGTGAGTTTGATCCTCACTAGGAACCCATACAAAATTCAAAATTAAATAACCCAACAAGGGTTGACATGTTGTTCAATCAACCAACTGAACCTAACTTAGGTGCCTTGGCATGGGATAATGGTTAGTTAGGTCAGTTTGGTTGACAATTATTACTGAATAGTGAATTTGAATTCTCACTGTGTAATACATACATTAAATTTCAGAAATCAACCAACCTAACCTAATGGTGCCTTGGTGAAGGGTAATGATTAGTGAGACTAATCTGGTTGACCTTTACTACTGACTAGTGAGTTTGATCCTTACTGGGTGCTAGATACATAATTTAACATTAAATAACCCAACAGAAATTGAAATGTCATAAAACCCACCGAGCAAATTCCTATCAACCATTATTTTGACATCAGTATGTGATTATAGAAAATTTGGATTGTAGACATTAAATATCTGTAATTAGATGTAAAACAAAATTTGCAACAGAAAGCTACTTTAAAATAAACTTTTAAATTTATCAGTTGTTCAGTTAACACTTAATGTCCTGTGAATGACATATAATTCAAAACGCCCATTCAGTGATATCACAAAAAAATAGGAATTCTGTTTTAAAAACAGAACAAGAAAACAAACTGTTTTCATTTCTTCTTGAGTATCTGGTTAACAAGGAATTATTAAAAAAGAGAAAGAAATTAAAAGGTCATTATTTAATTTCTTTGGCCACCTGGAACCATAAAAACTGAATTTACAAAAATAATGACATTGGGGATTCATATTTTTGCGCAAGAAAATCTAAATGTTTATTCTAAAAATTCTTCTCTGTTTTTAAAAATTCATCATCAGTCACATGACTAGGTGAGGTCATAGGGCTGCTGCTCAGCTGACTATTTTCTCTACATATTAGGTTGAAAGCTAGAGTGATATTCATTTATACATAGTACATCATGGGCTTGGTCAAGCCGTCAAATTTCCAGGTTAAACTACAGCAAATGTCCTCGAACTTCAAGTCTTGCCTTGGTCACAGACATGTGGTTGGTTGATTCAATTATAGGAGCTCTCCATCCTGGCCATTTTCAGTCTTGAAAGCCCTTTGCCCAATGATACAATGTTCTCACCACATGGGCTGCATACATAGCTATAGAGTCTAGTATACTCCATTGTGATAGATGGCCATTGACAAGAAGGTTCATCTGTCTTTTGACAAGTCTTGTTTTTAATCCTGCATGTCTAGCCAACAGAAATGCTTAGTGGAGGAACTGGTTTAGTCAGTGATTACCGGATTATGTGGCAGCTAGTACTGGATTATATGGTGCCAGTAGTATTTGTAGAATGACCTGACGTAATTTTAAAGATTACTTATTAAAAATAAAAACAGCTTAAAATAACAGGAAAATATGAAGTTCCTGAAAGATTTTTGTCTAAGCTAAATATTTAATTTTTATATCTGAAATTTTATAGGAAATTCACTCTAGCATATCTATTACAAAATCAAAGTATTTTGAGATTTCAGTGCTATAATATGCTGACCCTTCAAATGATCATTTTACCATAGACTGCAGCTAGTATTCTTGTCACTCAAAAGATGGGGGTATTGGATTTTTCCTTGCATTTCAATTTGGTCCATGTAAAAAAATTGCAAGAGTTAAGCAGCAGGTAGAAGCCTTAAGCAAGTTTTTTTTTTCTATCAATGCCTACTTGACTACTTCAGTTCTTCTATGGCTGTGCTTACATCAAGTTTGATGCAGTTAACAAGAGTAGGATAAAGTAAATTTGGGAAAAGAAGTAAATTTCCACTTCAGTTTCACTAATTGGTTGAAAAAATAGAAAGTATGGTGCCTAAAGTAAAGGGCCAATCATGACAAAAGCAAGAATGAGGAAGGTAAAGTGGGTAAAAGAAAGTAATAAGAGAAAGAGAGACAAAGTAGCAAGTAGAAATCTAAGAAAGGAGAAATAAAAAAAGAAGAGCAGCAGAAAAAAGAGAAAAAGAGAAAAAGAAAAATATTAAAAAAAAAAAGAAACAAACAAGAACTTGATATAGTTGTAGGAAGAGAGAGAAGAAGGGTGAAAAAGAGACGAATACAAGATGGGAAAAGAAAGATACAGAAAGAAAAAAAGAGGAAATGGTGGAAGAGACAGAGAAAGAGGAATAAAGAGGAAGAGAATTGAAAGAATAACAAAGAATTAAAAGAGAGAGAAAGAAATAGAATTGTATGAGAAAATGATAGATGGAGATAAGAAAATGAGAAAATGATAGATGGAGATAAAGAGAGGCAATAAGTGAGATGGTAAGAGAAGAATCAATTGGAATTTGGACTTTAGAAGAGGACAAAAAGTGCCCCCTTCTCATCTCCACTAGTCTGTCCAAAATAAAACTGATTTGGTCTGTTGATGATTGGTAGCAAGAATAGAAAGATTGCCTCAAGTAAAAGTTAAGATGGGCAGGAAAAATTGCTTGGGAAAAGAGAAGAAGAAAAAATTGAAGCAGACTGAATTGGAATTAGACTTGGAGTCATAAAAATATTTTTGGTTTTAAGTTGACCCAAGAAGGATTAAGATATATCAGAATAAGTTGTATATAAAAAAGGGTCAGTTAAGAAAACAAATACATAAGTACATGTACATGAATGAGTAGAGCTATATATATATATATATATATATATATATATATATATATATATATATATATATATATACATACATACACATACATACATATATATATATATATATATATATATATATACATACATATATATATATATATATATATATATATATATATATATATATATATATAATGATAAAATAAAATATGGATAATTCCAGGGAGGATATAAATCCGGAGAGCTCAATGTAATAACAGAACAAGTGATAATTAATTAATAAATTGGAGACTTCAGAAAGCCATGGTAATATTTCATTTTGCAAAATTGAGTTTTTTTTTAAATCCATTCATTGTTTTGAAAACAACATGAAGCAAAATCGAATTCTCAATTTTGCAAAATAAAATATTACCATGGCTTTCTGAAGTCTCCAATTTATTAATCATATATATATATATATATATATATATATATATATATATAAAGTTAGATAATAGCACTAGATATTGGGTGTATATAGGTAGAAAATGTTTACATAAATATATTTCATTAAATAAAACTGACAGATTCTGCCAGGCATATTTTAAAATATTTCCCACTAATCAACAGATGAATTTCTGCATGTTAGGACTAAAATTGTGAAGAAGTTGTCCACAGTTCATGTTTCTGAAGTATTTTAAGCTTTTGACTAATTTCAGTCATTGTCAAGAATTGAAAAACTGTATTAAGTTTGTACCTGTATTTTAAATATGATGCTTTAGTTATTTTAAATCTTTTAATGTATTTAACAGCATGTGAATTTGGTGTTATTTTTTAATTTAAACCTATTTTTATGAACCTATGAATATGGCATTATATATATGTATATAATATATTTGAAAAAACAATGCAAATAAATACAAAAAGAAAACTTTTCTCGATCAATACATTTCATCACCCGAAGCACTTTATCAAGGTATTACAGTGACTTTATTTTGCAACTTGTATTTATAAACAGAAGTAAAATAGAGGAAAAATATCATTAAGTTTTCAAATTTTAAATTTAAGAACACTCTAAAATATTCTTAAAACCAACTGTGTAAGGATAGCACAACTCGAAGTTTTATGTACAATGCAATCTTCAGAAGATTGCATTCTACATGAAACTCTGAGTTGTGTTATTGTTGAGGGATCATATGTGTATTTATTAATGTATACTTAATAGCTCTGTTGTATTACATTGAGAACCATTTTATTAACACTAGCACTATATGTGCAATATCTATCTATCTATCTCTCTCTCTCTCTCTCTCTCTATATATATATATATATATATATATATATATATATATATATACATACAGGCAAAACTCTCATCAACAGCCTAATAGAGGGAAGTGGTGTTCCATTAAAGCTTATTGTCCATAGATGGGAAGGGATTATTTTTGAGTTATAAAATCACTACAGTATCTACCAGTAGTTATGATCATAATATAAAGTCTATAAACATGTATATATGCCATGAATAAATATATACTTAATATCGATATAGTAATCAAAATAACAAAAATAATAGATTTCTTGCAGCTACTTTCTCATGTATGTACTAATGTATCATACTTTCTGTCTTTGTTTACAATTGGTCACTTTGGCAATTAATACGACTCATTCTGCTAAGCCCGCACATTTTGAAATACATTGCCGATAATTTGGAAGTTTTTTTTCCTGCAGATTTTTAAAAAAATTTTCCTGCAGGTTTTTTCCGTTGCATCCGAAGTCCATTGATGGTGGCCTGTAGATGAGAATTTTGTTTGTGTATATATATATATATATATATATATATATATATATATATATATATATATATATATATATATATGTATATATATATATAATTCTTCTCTCTTTTTAATAATTATACTGGAAAAAATTGCCTCACTTTGCATTTGATAACCTTCATGCAAAAATTATTTTCGTAAATGTTTGTTAAATTATTTATAGTCAGTGATAAGGTTTTCACATTATAGCTGGTTCTAAATCGGTTAACAAAATGATAATAGTAAAAGAATCACAAGGTCACAGAAAGATGGTTGTAATGTTGACTTAAAAAAAAAGCTGACAATAACATTACAAAGTTTGTGAATTTCATTAACTGACAAAAGAACAGTATAGTAGTAGATAAAGTTGGTATGTTTAAGCCTGTTTGAAATATACAAGTGTCATTAAAATAATGGAAATTTTTACCTGTATAGAGCACAGAAGGTAGAAATATAACCTTGTCAATTCCTTTAAACTCATACCAACTATGGGATTAATTAAGAAATCAATTTCCTGCCGAACTCCCCACATAAGCATCTCTATATATTATTATGTTTTATAAAGGATTATAAAAGGGAAACAAATCCCAAGTTTGGTTCTTCTCAGTTCTTATTCTGCAAAGCCAACATCTTTATTGCATGATAGAGAGCCTTCAGTTCCCCTCCCTAAATATACATTTTATTAATTACTGAGATTTTACCTTCTGAAAATTGAATATATGTCATCCCATAAGTTCTGTCCGAATTTTGAATAAAGAAAACAAGTGACCAAATGTTACATTTAATTACAGATTCAATCAACAATGTATTTTCCCTGATTATCTATAATTCCTTCCATCTATTAACAAGCTTACTAATTCCATTACTGTAAAATTCTTTTGGCTTTGATTCAAAGAACTCACAAATGTCAGTTTTAACCTCTTCCTGTATTACAAAAGCTGTTTCTTCCAAATGATTCTGTAAGCTACGAAACAAATGGTAGTCTGAAGGAGCAAGATCGGGAGAATAAGGTGGATGAAGAATTTTCTCCCAACGAAGTTCTTCGATTTTTTGTGATGTGATTCTTGCTGTGTGGGGTCATGCATTGTCCTGATGAAACATCACCCCTTTTCTATTCAATACGGCAGGTCTTTTTTTCCTCAAAGCTTGGTTCAAATGCTCTAATTGCTGACAGTATATTTGAGCATTAATTGTTGCATTAGGTGGTAAGAATTCAAAGTGGATTATTCCTTGGCGATCCCACCAGATTGAAAGAAAAACCTTTTTCCCATGAAGTTCCCTTCTCGGCTGTGGTTGGGGTCCTTCCCCTTTATCAAGCCACTGTCTATGACACTTAACATTTCAATAAAAGATCCATTTTTCATTGCCAGTCACAAGTCTATCCAAAAAAGGTGAAACAAGTTGGCGAGAATGGAGAGAAGAGCAGATGTAAACTCAGGATTTGAGATTGTTTTCAGACAATTAATGAGGTACCCATTTTCCAAGTTTAGGAACTTTTCCAAGTTGTTGAAGATGACTATGAACAGTTGTATGGTTTGAACTGAGAACCACTACCAATTCCTCAACTGATAAAGCAGGATTTTCTTCAAGGGCTGCTTCAAGAAGCTTTTCATCAAACTCAATTGGACGTCCGGTTTGATCTTCATCTTCAATGGTGAAATCTCCACCTCTGAATTTTGCAAACCATCTTCTGCAAGTTCTTTCATTCACACATTCCTCTCCATAAACTGAGTGAATGTTTCTAGCTGCTTCGGCTGCTGAGTTTCCTTTCTTAAACTCATAAAGCATTATGTGCCTCAAATGATTCTTGGTTACTTACATGTTAGCAGGGTTTAAATCAAACAAAATTTAATTTTATTGTTCTCTGAAGTAAAATTTGATCAGTTTAAATGTATCTAAACATAAAAATAATGTCCAGCTCCATTAAACATTACAAAATACTTTTTAAATTTCATTCATTTTAACAAAAAGTTAAAATTTGGACAGAACTTATGGGATGACCTGATAGAATAGCTGCACTCACGGTAGTTTCACCCAAATATAAAATGAAAACATTAACCTAAGTTCTTAAGTCATACTCTTAAATGGCCTTCTCATACTGAGACTTTCATATGGATGTCATGCATAGCACCAAACTCATTTAGAAATATCTAAATTGTCAGCTCTATACAACTGCTTTCTTAGATCAATGGTTAAAAATAGCTTTGAGTAAATGAAGCCTGTAGCTCTTTGCAAGGACCATCCTTCTTTGAAGCTTGTGGTCTCCCACTAGAGAATCAATAAGAACTGTACCAAATAAAAGAAACCATATCACTTGAAGACTTTCAACAACAGCAACAACTAAAATGGATAGCACAGGTAACCTGAAGAGTGAATAATGACATAGTCAAGATGTTGATATTCATCACTACTTCAAACAAAAGGTTAAGAAGGACAATCAGTACTGGAAAGAGCAATAACAGTTACTGGATTTGAGAAACCTATTTTCCTGAGAATTTTTTTTTTAATAGAAAGATTTTATAAATGTCAACTGAAAGTAACACTGGCTGGTTGGTCAATGAATGCTGAATGTTTCCTTATAAGGAAACGATCATGACCATTCTGCATGAAATGATTAAGCATGAGATGACATTCAGTCATTTTTGCAGTTAAAAGAAGCTTGTCAGCATCAGACATCAATGGGTTACCATAAATTAAATTTCTATCATTGCTGGATCAGGTGACAGTGAAACGGTAATATTTTTTGTCAAATGTGGTATTTTGAAATGTAAAGTGGCACAACAATTTCTGTGTACCCCATGAATTGTCAAAAGGGTTAGAAAAATATCAGAAAAAGTCTGAGAAAGTGAAATGACTCATCAAAAAATGGCAAGAATCTCTGGAGATTCAGAAGGAAACATGTAACACCATTTTCTCTGATTACAGCAGAGATAAAAAAAAAGTAGCAATGAGCGTAAATTATAGAAAATTCAAAGCAAACAAGGGCAGACAATTTTTGGGGAGATGGGTGTTGGAAAAATTTTGCAGTTTGTTGTAAGTTGAGCACAAATGGGAAATGGCAGCCAATTGAGAAAAAGAAAAAGAAAGAGAAAGTTGGAGGTGGAAAAATATGAAGAAAGAGTGAAGAAGTAATGAGGAGAAAAAAGAGTGTGAGAAAGAAAAGGGAAAAGGGAGGCAAAAAAGAGGAAGAGATAAAGAGACTGAATGAGAAGAAGAAAACAGAAAAGAGATAAAGAGATAGAAAGAGTAAGGAGGTGAATAAAAAGAGGAAAAATACGAGTAGATGTGGAGAAAAAAAAAAACGGTGGAAAAAAGAAGGAAGATGAACAGGTTAGTAAAGAAAAAAACAGAAAAAATGTAAACAAGTAGAAGTGAAAAAGAAGCAAAAGAAAGTGAAGAAAAAAACTATAAAAGAAGAAGAAAGAGAATAGGAGGAGTATGAAAAAAGAAAAGAATAAGAAATACATTTGAAGAAAAAGAGAAAGAATAGGAAAACAGAAAAAAAAGTGAGAAGGAAAAAAAAAGAAAAATTATCTTTGCTGATTTACAAAGCAAAGTCTTTTCATGTTTAGAGAAAAGTGCTTAGAGCATTCAAATGTGTTCCAAGTTGTGATTGAGATGAGAAAATAAAGACTTTTTCCAACTGTGGAAAGAACAAACGAAGAATTTCATTTTATGCTTTTTTGCTATTGCTTCAAACTAGATTTTTTCCTTTATTAGATATTGTTTCCTATAAATTAACATTGATAGTGTTCTTGCTTAGTTTTTTCGATAGAGAACCTAAAATAAGATTTAAACATCACTATCTATCTATGTTCATTTCCATTTTTCATTTTGTTCTTATATATATATATATATATATATATATGTATGTATTGTCATCCACACACACACACATATATAAGCTTCCTTAGCATCTCAGACTGATATGTTATGTTGGTTTATTTCAAACTAGATTTTTTCCTTTATTAGATTTTGTTTCCTATAAATTAATATTGATAGTCTTTCTGATTAGTTTTTTTTTCATAGAGGACTTAAATAATATTTAAACATCACTCACTATCTATCTATCTATCTATCTATCTATCTTTGTTTCCATTTCATTTTGTTCATATTTATATACATGTATCTGCCTATACGGCTAGCTTGCTTAGCATCTAAGACTGATATTTTATCTCGGTTTGTTTATCTACAAATCTATATTATTTTGTCCATATATATCAACATTCATATGTATGTATGTATGTATGAATGAAAGATGCAGAAAGACCTGTTGAAAGATCATGAATGCCAACTTAGTGAGGTAGTGAAATGAGCAAAGGCTGATGCTCAAGGCACCTTGTGTTCCATGCAGGACACCTGGTGCTTCACCCTTGTAGCAGAAATACAGACTACTGCTGACATGATGTACAGTAAGGCAGTCTATAGCTTGAGGAAGCAATAGTCTGGCTTCAAAACAGACAGAATCACCTCTTTGAGATCAAAAGATGGCAATTAAATTCATTGTCTATGATGGACAAAATCTCAAACAGGTGGAAAGAACATTTTTCTAAGCTGTTAAACAGGAAATCCCAAGTTGATTTTGCAGCCCTTGTATGGAGACAGCAACAGTCCATTGTTGATTCACTGAATTACTTGCCAACCATGTTTAGATATCCATCAACAAACGCAGAAAAGCAATGGGGAAAGATGAACCCTTTTTTGAGATTTTTCAATTTGGAGGTGAGCACATTGTAGAAGTTATGCATACTGTCATGTTAAATATGTAAAAGAAATTTGAAGTTCCAAAGAACTGGTCAGATGACATTATGATTCCTCTGTACAAAGGTAAAGTGCCACATAAAGATGAAGTATATGAAAATTAAAGATGCATTACTCTTTTGTCATTAGGTGGAAAGATGCTGGAAAACATACCTCTGTCATGACTTAATGCTGAAATCCTGAATACACTCCTACAAGAGTCACTATAGTTTCTGTCAGACTAGAAGTTCAACTGACATCCTTTTTATGATATACCAAATACAAGCAAAGTCTGTTCCATGTATTTGTTGATTTGTTGGGATTTCCTGATCATACTGTCAAACTGATCAGGTCCTTCCATGATAATATAGAGATTAATGCTGGAGGTACACTTATGGAAACTTTCAAGGTTGAAATTGGTGTGAAGAAGGAAAACTTGCTTACACCAAACACTGTTCTGTTTTCTTTTCTATCATGCTTATTGATGCTTTCAGAGATTACAATCAAGGAATCTGTATCAGGTACCAGAGCACTGGAAAACCTTCTAACATATACCATCTCATTGCCCAAATGAAAATTCTACTGGTTCTTATTTGTGATCTCTTTTATGTGTTTAACTATGGCTTGGTCATGCATACAGAATCTGAAATGCTGTGCTTTATTGGGTAGGACATTCACCTTGAAGACAGTAGAATACCCCCAAAATGCTCTACAGTGAGTTACTCTATTGGCACTCTGCCCCAGCATAAACCAATAAAGTGCTTCAAGGACTGTTTAAAAGTGTCTTTTTCAGCCTGCCATATTCTGAGTGGGAAACTATGTCTGGTGACTGAAATAAGTACAATTCATGAAAGCACTAAGAACTTCTAAGAGCATGCAATGAATTTGGAAAATAGAAAGAAGAAATCATTAAACCAGCAATTTAAATTTAAATGAGATGAATGTGGTAGATATTAAATAACAGTTTAACACTCTTTTTGTTTCTAATGAAATTTCTCGTTTCTTTGACATGAATATAGCCTTATACCAACATTGGCTATGTTCAGTAAATATTTGCATACATATCTAGTGATATACCTACAATAGAAACTAAGCTCTATATATTTCTATAAATCATGCCACGTCTACTGATGCAAGCTACCTTAGCATATATGGATTGAAAAATATCTTAAATGTACCTACATAGCTACATATTTTCCCAACATGTCTCCAAAACATTAACTCTACAGTCACAAGTAGCCTTACTACCCAAGAATCCATTATTGATTCTCTTAACATAGAGAAATTTATTCAATGCTATTCAATGACAGTAAATAAAGCCAAAGGTTAAACCTTTGAAAAGTTTGGAATATAAGAATTAAATTAATGTCAATCAGAGAAATCCAGAAAGGAATATAAAAGAATTTTTATTTCCTTTTGTCTGCAAGAGAATTCAGTCAGTTTTATTAGTAATAATTTTGAGGTAATTAGTATTTCAGTCACCACCTGCTTCACCAGAACTGCTATACAATGTTCTTCAGTTTTAAAATGTAGACAATGGCTTAACTTCCTCAAGTAGAAAGGGTGGGAGAGAAAGAGACTTCCAAATAGACTAGTTCCAAATTAACACACCTCACACTCACATCAATCATTAGCAATAATCATTTATATATCTGACAATGATCAAACATATTGATCTTTTTTGTTGTTGCATATACTTATAAAACAATAAATGCTCCCATTGCAATGAGTTGTAAAATAATATTCATTATTCTTACTTTGAGGTCATCAGGCAGGTTATTGTCTTGATTCAATAGTTTTTGGATGGACTCATTTCGTAAAATCTTAAAAAGAGGTCCTGATCCTGCCCCACCTGTCAAAAGAAAAAGAAAATACCAAAGTTAATTTATTTAATAAGTTCAAGAGTTTCAAAACTATTAAACTGACTTCCCAATCAGTTTTCCTTTTCATAAATTAATTTTAATACAAGCAAAATAAAGCTAATCATTTAAATCTTTGTCCTTTATTAGGTAAATATTTATGGAAGATTGTACAGAAAGACAGATTTTTGTTCTTTTTTACTTAATTATTAATCTTTTTTCTTTGAGGTAAAAAAATAGAGGTGGATCTGTGAAATTTGTACAAGTCATTTTAACATATATTTGTTTTTTTAAATTTAAAACATAATAGAAAAGTACTTTAGCTGAAGTAAATTTTAATTTTAATCTGAGCTTGATATAAAGATTCATTTATTTCTTATTAAATTTATAATACATTTTCTTTAAACTGCATCAGGATTTTCCCATTGTGAGAACAGTCTTGATTATGGGAAAACTCTGGTGAAAATTCCGTTTTGTTTATTGCAAATTACTGAACAAAACCTACTTTTAGTTTTTTTATGGGTGATTACACCAGCTTTTGTAATATGTTTGCTTATAATTTTCTTGTAAGTGTAAATTGTCATCAGCATGCCAACTGTCCAGGAATTGTGACAGAAAGAAAGGTTAACTTTCATGAACCAAAAGAACATCAACCTAAAAAGGTCATATTGTATTTGTAAGATTAATTCTTCATTAGTCCATTAATATCTTTTAATAATGTCTTTTCAACAGAAAGGAAGTTCCACTTTTGTAAACTAAAACAGTTTCAATAGCAGATGAAAAAGCTTGAATATTATTTAGTCCACTTTTCTGTTCATAACTTAGAGTTCAAATTAACAGGATATTATCTGTCTATATTTCTGAGAAATTATTTTAATTGTTTACACTATTTACATTGTTCGGACTATTGTTCTCATCTTTGTTGGCATATTTACAATGTTTTGGCCATTGTATGGCCTGGCCTTTTTTCAGGTGATTGAAATTTCAAACTGAACTCTTTATTTCATCCACTGGGGTAGAGTGTTCTAGTTCAATGTGCCATGACTCTTCTAGATGTCTTAGTATTAGTCATCTCCAAGTTTCTGTTCACCTCAGCTGCAGCCAACTCTTTGTGTCAAGTCACTGGATTCAACCAATGATTTTAATCCTAGTTGATAAAAGTGTTGGTGAATATGGAAACAAAGACAAGGACAACAGTCCAAACAATGTAAATAGTGTAAATAACAGTATACTATATGATGACTGATTTGAAATATCCAAAGTAAGATGAGGCATAGTGGAGTAATGGATAGCGGTTCAGATTGAGGATTTGAGTTTGAATTTGAGTTGAATCCATTACATTCATTTATGTGCTAATACCCTTGGGAAAGGTATGGATCCTTTTCTTATCTTCCTCCCCCAGCTATGAATAAATAGCAGGACAGAATGAGCTCTATAGCCTTGGATGACAACTGGTCTACCACAGAAAGAAATGGCAACCTACTGTGGGGGGAAAAAAATCTGCCTCGTCAGTCATGTATCAAAAGATACATGATCGCCTACACGTGTATCATGCATGATACATAACTGACTGAAAGTAAGATGGAAGGTTTAAAAATGCCAAAATTAGTAAATTTATTCGTAATAAATGATCTAGAAGAATTACTGAATCAGCTATGATATAATTCAATTAATAAAAAGTAGGTTTTATAACATATCATTTTCTGGCTAATATTTAAAGAAAATAATATTAATACAGATACTAGTTAAGCATCTTATTATAAATTTTAATTAAATTCTATATTTTCCTGAATAATATTATCATGAATTACATTTTTAATTATAAATATTCACTATTTTCTTTTGATATAAATGCTTTATTTTACTTAACATAACTTTCTTTTATTGATTATTTCCCTAGATCAAATCACCATATTTACATTTTATTTTAACAATTTCCTATGTATAAATCTCATTGATTTGTTCACAGATATTTATTATTAAATTTTATTAACTATAAAAATTATCCACAGCATTTCTAAGTAACAAGGTTACCATAGTAACAATTTTTTGCTGATATTTTTTCAGTTGTTTTGAGGATGCTCATACAGAGCAAAATATTGACAATATAAAGAAATTTTAAACATCCAACTGATTTTCCCAAATTCCATCTTAGAATATTTTATCTATACTGCCCAGTTATATTAATATAAACCCTTTTTTTCCTTAAATGGCTTTTGGACAATGTAACATTATGAAATTAGGATTAAAGGTTGCCTTTTATTGGAATGTTGTTTCTTCTCTTATTTTTATTCTGAGTAAAGAGAGAAAAAGAAGAAAATTGCTTGCATTTTGGCTGTCATTTGTAAAAGGATAGGAAAAGAGATGTTCTAGAGTAATAGACTTTGACAAAAGAATGATTCTTTTTTATTAAAATATTCACTTGCTTTCTATCTAATTCTATATTAGTATATTAAATATAATCCAAGCAAAATTTAAGTAATCAATAAAAGTTAAAGATGCATATGTAAAAGCATTTAATGTGTAAAGGCCTAAAAAACAATAATAATATTTAAAAAAATTGTTTTATTTTTTTAAATTGGTATCACTCCATGCAAGGCAGTAAAGCCACTAAGACACAAGGGGTTAGAGAGTGTGAAACAATTAGGAACAGAAACATCAATAATGAACAGAAAGAGAAAAGAGTAATAAGGAGGACAGCAGATAGTGATTGACATTGCATTTATATATTAAACTTTTATTCAACCATTAAAAAACAAAAACAATATAATAAATCATAAATTAATAAAAAAATTATATCAGTTTCATATAAAAGAAAATTAGAAATTTAAAAACCCTGTTCAACAGACAATTTTAAGATATTAAGAATGAATGCAATTTTGACAAATCTGCTTGTGGGTAATTAATATTTAATTAATAAAGAAAAGTCATACATGATTTTGTTAACATTTTTATGTTTATATTTTGTACATAACATTGTGAATGAAAGTAATTTTCTGTTTCAGGAAATACATAACAAAATCAACAATGACCTTTTAATCAAATATCGATAACTGCAGGCATATTTTTCAGAGTTACTTTCATCTTTTGTATCAAAGTCTAAATTTTAATTTATTATGACCATCAGTAAACGATCACTATTATATTAAGCTCCTAGAATTTAACTCTAGATGCTGAATGGGTGAAGATCATTACCAAACTTGGCCAAGGAAAAACAAAAAGTTCAAAGTTTAAATTAGATCAAATATACAATAATAATATTGTACAGAACATTCCAATTGCAATTTCTCTGCATTTTCCAAGGCTGTATGAAAATACATACATATCATAGCTTATTGAACAGAGTGTTCGAACATACAAAAATCAATTTTTCATTAATCAATTATATTTATAAAGCAATTCAGTGGAGAAGAAGAGAACACTTGCAAAGGCTTCAGGAATGAACAGATTTAGACAAACGGGGAGAAAAATCAGCAATCCGCATTTGTGTAGGAGATTCCGAATTGCAGAAGATAGGAGTAATTTAATAGATTGACTGAACAATTATGAAAGACTTTAGGACAGGGGGAAAAAAAAACTGTTTAGAAAAGCAGGAAACATGGAAAGAGAAAGAATTAAGATAAAAAGTAAAACAAAAAAATATATTACTGAGTTTGAACCGTTGTAAAGATCAAGCACATTCGTTAAAACAAAAGTAGAATTAAATTCAAGTTACATTATTTGAACAAACGTCCTTCATTTTGTTATTTATAACTAAATATGATATATCTGGAAATTCTGGAACCAGGCATATCCAGTATTTATGCAAGTATATGATATATCTCCAGGAAATGAATGCTTCTGTTTTGCTTCATTCTAGGTCATCTTTGGATAGAATGTACTTTTTAGGAATCTCATCCAAGCACACTATTAAAATTAGTTTTTTTATGTGCCAAACTCTTTACTAATTAATTTTTCATGCTTTACTATCCTTCTTTGTCCTTGTTCTACCATTTATTCACAAAAAACTCATTAAGTAGGTTATTTGCTGTTTCTCCTTGCTTTTCTTGTCTTCAATATTTCCTATGAGTGTTAATTTCTCTAGACTCATTTTCCTCATTATGTGTCTCAGAAATCCGTTTCCAATTGTAAGAATAAATTTCCATTATTGCTTCTATTTTCCTTAAGACTTTTCTGTTACTTACATGTTCGGTCCATGGTTTCCATTGTATTCATTGGTAGAACCAAATCTTTGTCACGTCAAGTCTCGTCTTCATTTGTAAGGAAATTCACTGCCATATAGGAAGATTGATATGATGCAGCAGTTGAACACTCTTTTTCTTTATTTCTAATGAAATTTGTCTGTCTTAATACTTTGCTTACTTTCTGAAAGACATCTTTTGCTATTCCTATACACCTTCAGATTCTTCCCATTTCCCATTGTCTGTTACTACAATACCTAGATAGTTACAATTCTTTACTTGGTTGATTTTGATTTCCACAAAATATAGCTGACACCTTGGGCTGTCTCTCTTTCTTATAACCATATTTTATCTCCCTACAGTTAAGAGTTAGTCCTTCCTTTTTATTTGCCATAGCTGCCTTAATTTTGAGTTCTTTCAATTTCCTTTTTGAGTCTGTCATCAGCATGGTGTTATCTGCATACCTTATGTTGTTAAAGATCATGTTTGCTAATAATAAATCCTGATAGGACTTTTAGTTCTCTCGGGATCATCTTGTTGTATAGGTTAAATAAATCAGGTGAGAAAGCACATCCTTGTCTTACTCCTCTTTCTATTTTTGTGTATTCACTGAATTCATTCTCTATCAACATGCAGGTTGTTTGTTCCAAGTAAAGTTTACAAATTACACAAATAGTTTTCCCATGCAAATCAAGCTTTTCTAGTATTTCAAGTATCTCTTCATGTTGTATCTATTCAAATAGTTTTGTGTAATGTTTTTTCTATTTGTATTACTGATTCTGAAAGCATTCTGATCATAAATATTACATTTCTTGTTCCAGTGTCTTGAACAAGTCACACTGTTATTTCCTTATTTCCAGTTTGATTCTTCTACAATCTCTTTTCATTAGAATCCTAATGATAGTTTTAGTTATGTGGCTCATTAAGCTTCATCTGTATCTTGCTTCTTTGGCATCACTATGAACATAGATCTATTGAAATCTTACAGAATTACAGTTATTTAGATTTAAAAAAAAATTTTTGTACATAAACATATGTGAGAATTTATTTTTAAAATTGTTTAGCTTCAATGGCTTATTAATTAATTCTTCTAATTAATTGACATATAATCCAATATCTGACTATTAAGAAATAAAATATAATCATAATTCATCTTTTTTTTTAATCATTACACCCCAAGCAAGGAGATAATGCCACTAAAAAGCAAGGGGTTACTGGAAGTGAAAGGAAATGAGAAAACATTAGAAGGAACCAGAAACCCAATATAAATAGGAAACTGTTACTGTTCAAAAAAATTGTGAACCAGAAAATAGGTGAACCTATCTACTAGGGGTGCACTGATTAATCGGTAATCGGCCGATTATCAAAGGCAGATTAATCGGTAATCGGCCAATTTGCTTATCATTGCATCCCTACTATCTACTTCATCACAAATCATTGATCTATTCATTTAGATTTTTCACATCATTCAAACCAAAATAAAATAATCAATTGATCAAGTAATTACTTGAAATACTAAAGTAAATTCTAGCCTATTCAGTTTGGATCCATCATTGTGCATCTGTACAGTTCAGATATACCCCTGAGCAAGATGTTATATCTACCAACTTCCATTTGATATGGCAGGAGTAAAAAAATTAATAAATAAAGTTTGGATTTAAATTCAAAATCATGAGGAAATTTGAACCACTTGAATAACTTAATAATAAGTCAACAGAAAAATTAATTTACTACAAAGATCCAACTCTTATATATTGATCAATGTGTCATAAAACTGCAACACAGTATTATTGATTTATTTTCTTGAGAATACCAGGTACTGTAAGCTTGGATGTGTGGATGGTGTAATGGATAAACTCAGAATTGGAAATCGGAGAACCAAGTTCCAATTCCAATTGGGTTTGTTATATCCACTTATGCAAAATAAACTTGGAAAGGTATGACTTCATCTCTTCTTTCCCAGCTATGAGTTAATTAGTAGCAATTGTATCAGTAAATCATTATTATTTCCAAAATATTCTTACAATCTAAAAATATTTTCTGGCTTTAAATAACCTGCAAAAGGTTGATAAGCCATAAAAAACAAATCAATCAATTATTGTTTTATTAGTAGTTGCATAGAAATTACAGCACTGGATGGGAGACTTCTTTTCCATCATTAGGGTATTAAACTATTTGGATGCACTATACTTCAAATGCTGTCTGTTTTCTATTTGTTTTTATCCATTCCATTTCACCCTCTGACACATACATTTACAAACATATGCACTTATATATATACTCATACTCAGAGATATGCACATAGATAAAACATATACATACAAATACTTATACATAAATAAGCAAATATAATCTGTGCTAAAGCCAGTGGTCATTCATTTTTAAATACAATCTTATTCCACATTAGGGATGATACTTGTTCCTGGAGTTGGCTTAAAATGATATCTATACTCTCTACACTTAATTTGTAGATACTTTAAAATTAATTTAAAAATAAAGTTAATATATTCTCAAATTCATTTAAAAAAAAAAACAAAGTTTAACAATGTAAAAATGCTCTTAATTTCAATAAGTTTCATCATAAATGAACCATTTACTGTTGTCAAAGTCACAGATGCCACCTCTCACCCACTTATTATACACCTACCATGATCAGTACATATATAATCTTTCATGTTTTTTTAGAATTCAGTTGTTTTTCAAAATCACTGTTAGTAAGTACAGAATTTCAATATTTTGTCTTGATTCTTTTTTTTATATCAACAACAATCATCTTTCCAATACTATATATTACAAAGCCAATACACCAACATAACTTTTACAATTTTCTATGAATAGATATTGTGTTATGTTTACACTTGATATTGCCAACAGCATTTGAATCTTTCCTTGAGGCAATAGCCATAGATAAAGGTCAGTTAAATAAGCCAAGAATTCTTACACATTATATATGATGACATCTTTTAGTGTCTAGAAATGTAATTCCACTACTGCATAAATGACCTGAAATACTATCTCATAATTTTTGTACAATTTTGAACAAATCGAAACAGGCTGGATAATTAGATTTGGACATGGTCTTGATTTTTTTAAAAACAAAAAATATCTTAAACTTTGTTCTGCTTAAACTTCAAATAGGAAAACAAACGCGAGTCACATGATCATCAGCTATACAGCTATTTGGATTCTCATCTATAAGTCTGGTCAATAACAAGTACTTGACCACTTCTGGGCTTGTCTTAAAACACACTTTTGGGCAATATTGTTAAATATTACTTTATTTCATTCCATTTTCTGTATTTTACAAACAGCTTCACTGACTTTGAGATCAAGTTTAAAAAAATACTTCATTTTTGGTTTCTTGTATATTAAACTTATGAGATAAAGAAGCAATATGAAGTCAAGAAATGTTGTTCCCAGTTGAGAAATAATGGTGCAAATCATTGTCATACAAGCATGCTGATGGCTGCTGATACAGACCTATATAGTATCTTTTCAAAATTTATTATAGTATTGCATGCAGTTGTAAATCTTTGAGAAACAAGTGAAATGTTGCTTTTCCATGTTCACAGCTTTTCCGTTTTCTGTTGGAAGGAAAATGCCAAAAGCTGTCTTGTCTTTTTTTGTTATCTGGTTAATGTCATTAGTTGGTTAAATTCACATCACAGAAATACATTTTGACAACATTAATAGTCATTTCAAGATCATAGATAATAGACAATGACATTATATTCACTTATCTCAAAAGTCATTGAATGCTGATATGGAAAACGAATAAAGGAATATCCAAATTGTTATAAAACTTATAAAACTTTCTTCATGGTTGTTACAGTCCTAAGTATGATGATAAACTACTTCTGGCAGCTAGGCCTCTGATTGGGAGATTGGAGTTTTTGAGGAGCATGAAACCATCATAATTGCTGTTGATACCATATTAACCCTGACTTGGGGTGGCAGTACCTGTTAGGGTCCCAGCAATGGGAAAATAGTGAAAACAAAAACAAAACTCTATGAAAGCATAAAAATACAAAATTTATAGAATGATCAACAATACATTTTATTTGTAATTGAAGGCATGCAATTACGTTTAAAATATATTTAGTTGAAGCCATATGCCACTAAACAAAATCAACCAACCAATATTAAAGAACTCTTTCATGATATTAATCCATATAATATCTAACAAGTTTTTAAAGAAATCAGACAACATAAAACACACCTATCAGCCTACAAACATGCATATGCACAAAATCTGAGTAGAATTTAGGATTTTTCTTTGGTGGTGATTTTTAGTCTTACACCTATATGGTTAATGAAATCGTGGGTACGTCACACCCTCCTCATCAAAAAAGAAAAAGGCTATGGATATATCCATTGCATTTTTCTAATCTTAAAAAGGTTTATATTTTGATAATGGCCAATTTTCTCAATTAAATCATTATGTTGATATAAGCCTTAGTAAGAAAGAAGGACAATATGCCATAATGCTTATCATAAATGTTATCATATAGAATTTTCTTGTACTAATTAATAACTCCTGTACTCATACTTTCATTTAAAAGTTCTCATTTCAATCGAACATAAAATTCAGTTAAACAAGCTGACTCTTTTTTTTTCAAAACACATTACGAGATCCTCCCAAAAGAAAATATTACCTTTTAACAAATAGTTTAATTTTTTTTTTTTTGTATTTCATTGCCTGCTATCACATCACATTTAATGTCAAACCGACCACTTTATATTGGATGATGATGCAGTCCTCATTCCCTTACCAGTGGCATTTCTAAAGAATTTCAAAATTCATTATGATCTTACTTTGACATCCGTCACAGCGATTTAACTTACGATCATCTCATCCTCCATCCACCAGGCTATACTTATTTTCCTTCAGCTGCCAACTATATTTTCTAATTAGAACTTTTCACAGAATATTCAACATTCAGGCAAGGCCCACTGATTCACTTAGTAGCATTTATTCTTTCAATTTTCATTCTTTATCAGCACACATATTTATCAAGGACATAGCAAGAAGCAATAGTCCGTGGATAACAACATACTTCCATGAATCGCATAATGAGTTCTTGTCAACACTCCCTGGAAGGTTACCACATGCAACATAGTGTGGCAATTGCTTTTTCTGCCTTTTCTTTAGGCTTTTTTGCTGCCTTTTGACGGCACAAATATGAGAATATTATCAAGAATTTTTTTTTTTTTAACATCTTTTGTTACTGACATGAAGCCTATGGACATAAGGATGGTAATCAGAAGACATCAGGGTTACAATGGATTTACTGCGAGGCATAAGATATTTGATAAATTTGTCATGTTGACTGAATCAAGCACTTAGCCACTTTCTGAAATGGTTCCTTACATGCGGGTATGGGGTATAATGGGGGCTATGAAAAATAAGGTATTTATTTTGAGAACTAATCTCTGCTCTGTAGCAAGAGACTCCCTACTCACTGAGATGTCTTTCTATGTTCAACTATAAAGTCCTTGAGGAAATAACTGGCGTATACCTATTGAAGTTTAGCAATGTCTGGGACAAATCGACGGCATCAATTTCCACTCTGTCCTTATTTTCGAGACTATGATCCTATCTCATAAAATGTTTCGGAAAGGTCTATGATTTTGCTAACAAGTTCACTAGTATCTAAGCTCAGCAATCTTTCTACAGAGAGAGATGCTATATATTTTCTTCCATACCTTCCATTTCCGTCTGTCGACCACTGGTGTTCCAATTTCTGCTCATTTCGGTGAATGACCAAAATCGGTGTAAAAGGAAAGAAAAATTCCTGGATGAGCCCGCATCTCTTATGACCCTCCCCCTTCCTCCAATCTTATCGATAGTGGAGGTAGAGGAGGATCGTAATCTGTGTTATTTTTTTTTTTGACATTTACATTCACTCAATTTTCGTAAAATATATTTCTTTCTCAAGGGTCTCTTTCCGATTAATCAGACATGGCCGAGCAGAGTCGATTAAGGAACAAACACGATAGGCGACAAACAACAATGGTGACAAGGAATATAAATTTATTAATAAACGTAAAAACATGGGAAAGATAAAAAAAAACTGGCCAAAACAAAGATGATAATGTGTCAAGAATAAACATTTAAACATTGTGGACAAAATAGTGGGAGGGGAACATCCTCTTAGGAAGGTAAATCACAAATCAACATATGGCCTTGTGCCATACTTGCAAGAATTTACAGAACATGTGCCATACTTGCACGAATTTACAAAACATCAAAATTTTAAGACAAGTAGAAAGAAACATGTAATAAAAGGGTCTCATGCCTGTCTCATGCTAGATTTGCATGAAAGTACAAACATGAAAAAGAAGTACATTTAAACAAAAATGAAGCACAAGAAAAACAACAAACTTATCTCGTAATAAAAGTTCTTTTCCACTAATGTCTCTTATATCTACTTCTTCTTTTCTTTTCTCTTTTTCCTTTCCTATTTTTTTTTATAAGCATCTCCTTTTGAGGTCTTTTCTTACTTCCTCTCTTTTTCTTTTTGTCGTGTCTAGGGGCTTGGGTGACGATTAAGTTGAAACTGCTTTCCTTCTTTCTTTTGTCTCGGTGTAGCAGCATTCTCATTTGATGTGGTCTTTTCTTACTTTCTTTCTTTTCCCTTTTGTCCCTGCTTTCATTCTCTCTCTCTTTCATCTCGGTGTAGCATCATTCTCCTTTTGGATCTTCCTTTCTTTCCTTTTCCCATAAGTACCACCTTTTGAGATCTTTTCTCGCTTTCTTCTTTTATTTCTCTATAAGCGTCTGCTCTCGGGACTTGGGTGATGGGTAAATCAAAGCTGTCTTATATCTCTCTTTCATCCTGATGTAGTGGCATTCGTCATACGTCATAGTTTATTTCCCAAAATTCAACGTTTCTTTCGTGTTCCATGTGTTTGTATTCGTTCGTCCATTCGAGATTCAAAGAGGGACTTTTCTTCTGCATAGCCAACCAAAACTTTTGCTTTCATAGCAAATGGGTCCATCTATTCCATTCAAAGATGAATTCTCTTTTTCGTATTTTCGCAAACATGTCCGTTTGGCCCTTAGGCCTTGACAAAACTCTTGTATTTTTTGCAAACATGTCCGCCCAGCCCTAAGGCCTGGACAAGACTAACTTTTTCGTTTCACTTTTCATTTCCTATTTTTTCTTGTCACATGGTCAATTTTAAAATACAACCTTTTTCCCATTGTGGGCGAAATAGAGGTCATTGAACCCCTCTCTCATTTGCAGGGTCAGAGAAAGTTTAGTTTTAAAGTGTTTCAACTTTTCCTATCTGGAATCTATCCATGTAAATCATGCTGTCAACATGTTTACCAAAAGAGAAAGAAAGGGTACATTCTGGTTAATCTTTGTCGCCACTAAGCCTACCTTATCTCTTTGGGCTTTCTATCTCTACATTTCTGCAAGTATTGGGCTCTTTATTTTAGAATGCTTCTAAAGCATAAGCAAAAAAAAACTTTGAGAGTTTTGGCGATTAACAAAGATGGCCGACCAAGAAGCATGCTCCAGGATTGAACAGTGGTCAGTTATCAAGTTTTTGGTTGCTGAAGGGTGCAAACCAGTTGAAATTCATAGGAGAATGTCAACTGTGTATGGTGCCACATGTTTCAGCCAAAAAATGTCTACAAGTGGGCTAAATTGTTTAAAGAAGGACGGAGCAGTATTGAGGATGAAGACAGGTTTTGGAGGCCTACAGAAGTGAGGTCTCCTGAGGTGATCAAATCAGTCAATGACCTCATTCAGTCTGACAGAAGAACTACTGTGAACTGCTGAGGCAGGTCAAGAAAGACATAAAGAACAAACGTAGGTGTCATCAGTCAGAAGGAGTCATCTTGCATCATGACAATGCAAGGCCTCACACAGCAGCCCAAACGGTGCAGACCATCAACGAGCTGGGCTGGGAACTGCTCTCTCATCCCACTTACAGCCCAGTCCTTGCCCCTTCAGACTTTCACCTGTTTGGTCCCTTGAAAGTGTTCACAAGAGGCACAAAGTTTAAAAGTGACGATGAAGTCAAAAGTGTTGTGAGTGTGGCTGAGACATCAGTCCAAAGATTTTTACGCTGAGGGAATACGGAAGCTTGTACACAGATGGGAAAAGTGTGTGACACTGCTGGGAGACTACGTTGAAAAATAAAAAAAAAAGTAAACTTCTATCTGTATTAGAAGTCCTTATACCAAAAGATTCACCTTATTTATTGAATGACCCTCATATATTAAATCTTACTTGTGATTTTGTGGATTACATTTGCTATTTAATAATATAACCGATTGACATGTGCTCTTACCAAGGAAATGTATTTCAAATGATTTATCATAGAAATGCATGGTAGCAGGCAATTAAATGATTTTACCAAAGAAATGTATTTCAAATGATTTATCATAGAAATGCATGGTAGCAGGCAATTAAATGATTTTACCAAAGAAATGTATTTCAAATGATTTATCATAGAAATGCATGGTAGCAGGCAATTAAATGATTTTACCAAAGAAATGTATTTCAAATGATTTATCATAGAAATGCATGGTAGCAGGCAATTAAATGATTTTACCAAAGAAATGTATTTCAAATGATTTATCATAGAAATGCATGGTAGCAGGCAATTAAATGATTTTACCAAAGAAATGTATTTCAAATGATTTATCATAGAAATGCATGGTAGCAGGCAATTAAATGATTTTACCAAAGAAATGTATTTCAAATGATTTATCATAGAAATGCATGGTAGCAGGCAATTAAATTATTTTACCAAAGAAATGTATTTCAAATGATTTATCATAGAAATGCATGGTAGCAGGCAATTAAATGATTTTACCAAAGAAATGTATTTCAAATGATTTATCATAGAAATGCATGGTAGCAGGCAATTAAATGATTTTACCAAAGAAATTTATTTCAAATGATTCCTTGAAGAAGTGTAGTGTAAATGATTTTTCATAGAAATACATGGTTTTTCCTATTTGTCTTGTGCAAAAAAAAAAAAAAAAACAAAGAAAAAAAAGCCACACCATAATTTTAGTTTATTTTCAACTAATAGCAAAATTAAATTTATGAACAAATGAAACTGTCATGCAGGATAATCCATTGTGTGGCAAAAGCAACCCTTGGGGCTAATTTGCAGCTTTCATTAAGAGGCGATTAATTAAGAGACACAAGCAATTAAAAACTAAGTTTTTCCACTTCATTCATTAAAATAACCAGCATCAATCAGACTCACACCAAAACGACCATTCATGTATGTTAATGTAGATATTTATACATCTTGGGTATGATAGATTTTACTAGCACATGAATCTACTGACTGCTAATAGGATATAAAGATTATAGTTGTCTTTAAAAATCATCCTTCATTTTGTAGTCACTATTTGGACCTAAGCATTGACCTCTTCTATGTACCATGTCCCTTCAGGTCATGGGCAATCATGACTCTCCAAAATGTCTTATTCCTTGTGGCTCTCTTTTGGCTACCTTGCTCTGCCATCCATTCACACAAGCCTGTCAGTTAGGTGGCTTGCTACCTTCTATCTCTCTTGCTCTTAATATGCCCTATGAATGTTAAGTTTTCCAAATCCTCCTTCCTCATTAGGTGTCCAAGTAATTTCAGCTTGTTCCCATTTTCTTTAAGGTTTCCTAGATGCTTAATCATTCTGTTTATAAAATTCTCAGTATCTTTCTAGACAACCATATTTCTGTTGCCTCCAGTTTTCTCATTCTTGTGGAGATTGTCTAGTATTCAATGTCATACAAGAGGATTGATATCACACAGCAATTCAGCACTCTTTTCTTTTTTTTGTTTTTAACGAATTTTTTCTGCTTTTTCAAGCACTGTGTATAGATTTTGGAATTGCCTCTTTTGCAAGTCCAGTGCATGTTCAGATTTCAGCATCACAATTTCTATCCCCTGTTTTAACAGGCAAGTATAAAAGTATAAATAAAGTGTTTTAACACTTTATTTAAACTTTTGTACTTGCTTGATGTTGACATCTCCAACTTGTGACTCATATCTTTGGGGCTTTTCCTCTTGCTGATGACCATACACTGTCTTCTGGCAGTTGAAAGCATTGACTACTGATACAAAAAGCATGCTTGCCCAATGCTGGTTATTTTAATGAATCAGTTTCTTGTGCCACTTAATTAATTGCCTCTTGATGAAAGCTGCAGATAAGTATATTTAGCCACCCCCCCACGAGGGTTACATATGGTACAAAGCCGGGTTTAACGTGGGATTTCCGAGCCCGTAGGCTCGGCCAAAAATATTCCCTCTTTGAACCCGCATAAACGGGTTCAGGGGCAGTCAACCACCCCGAACGAGACTCTGTCCTTCGGCAGAGCCTCGTCCGGGTTCCTCTCTGTCTGAAAGCAGAGAGTTCGACTGTTACTTACCCCGGAGGCAAGTTAAAGCTGCAGATAAGTCAGTTAATCTGAACATATGTGCAGAAAACATAATTTTAAATGGCCTTGTGCCAGACTAAAGCACAATTAGTAACTATTGATACAGGCATGATGTACTGTACAATTATGTGCAAGTTTTTCAAATTTTTTGTTACAGTGATGTTTACAGTGTATAAGGCCCAAGAGCCATTCAAGGTAGAGAATTATAGAGTAAGAAGCACAGTTCATGCAGATATGTGGGGGAATATATCATATTGCTTAATGTGTACACATTAAAAGCATTATAATTTGTACTTGTGTACATCTTTGCTGCCTGTTATAGAGGATTTGAATATTAAACAAATGACATGAACATTAACTCAACTTTTGTTAGATGCTTTTATAAGTTGTATTTTTAAGCAAATTAATCCAAATCATGTAGAGCTGATTACTCAATACATGTAGACATTAAAGAAAGAAATGGTAAAGAAAGGTAGTTTCAAAAATGATCCTTTATGGAAGCTAAAGACTATTATAATAAAACTAGTTTTGCAGTCAGTTATATACCATGTGTGATATACACTTAGCTGATCATGTATCTTTCAATACATGACTGACGAGGCAGATTTTTTTTCCCACAGTAGGTTGCCATTTCTTTCTGCCCAGTAGACCAGTTGCTATCCAAGGCTATAGAACCTGGTCTGTCCTGCTATTTAACCATAGCTGGGGGAGAAGAAGAGGATTCATACCTTTCCCAAGGGTATTAGCACATAAGTGAATGTAATGGATCCGATTGGAATTCAAACTCGGCTCTCTGACTCTTCAATCCAAGCCGCTATCCTTCAGCATGCCTCCATTTTGCAACCAACTCTAATTCCAAGTACCATCAAGTTATTTCTTTCACAAAATTCAAGTTAGTTTCAAATATGCAAAGGAATTTCCTAAATATTTGTTGTTCACTTTTGAATTCTGATCCAAACTTTGCCTATGAAATATTTTTGGAAATGCTATGATTATTTGAGCAATTTCAAGAAGATAGTTTCATCATATAACTTCATGATGGATTCAACATTCTTGATTGGATTGAAGTCAAACAAATTTCCTTGCTATTTGCCAAATTCATTTTTACAGAAAAAAATCAATCTTTTTCAATATGTGTACAGCTATAAACATGGCACATGCAATCAGTTTCTTCACCAATGAGTCAGCCATTAAATTCTATAAAGAGTAATAAATATTCATGTTAGTGTGTAGTTCTTGTGGCGTACACAACTCGTATAAAATATCAGGGAAATCTGAGAACATGAGAAGAATGAATGTCATTAATTTCCATGCTTTATCCAGTTGCTAAAATACCAATATTATCACTATGAGATACGCTTTAAGACAACTGCACTAATGCTCTACTAACCACTAATCAAAGACTGACTCTTACAAGCAGGAATATAGAAAATGGTGTGACAAGGAATTAGCCATGAACTTTTCCTAATAATTTTACTTTATAGCATTCATCTTAGTTGCTGTTAATTTTTGAAATACTATTTTGCTGTCATCAAGAAAAACTGAAGGCTGACATTTCACAAAATATGCTTTTTGATTCAGTTATAAAACATTTAAAAGACCAAATTGAATACTGAACAATCATCAAAATATGAAAATTCTTATCTCTCAATTCATCTGTTTCTTTAAGGTTGAAATAACTACCAATACCAAAGAGGGTAATACATTTTAATTATGCTGAAATTTCACAAAATAATTGCTCCTCGATTATTTTCATGGGATGCAAGAATTATTTAAATTTTGAAAATTCAGTTTACAAATTATGCCTGCACTGGTACTGAATAAATATAGCAAGAAACAGCTGCTAAAGGTACTCAGTGTAGTATCTGTTTTAACATGATACAGTTGAAATAAGAATGTTGTTATGCACCAAAGAAAGGAAACAACTCTACTTGAAAATTCAGTACATAGCATTCTTGGAGATTTGCCAGAATAAATAAATTGCATTGAACATAAAAAGCAAAGTGTTTCCCATGTAGATAGAGAAGTTGAGATAGGGAGATCTTCTGTGTCAAGGTATAATCTTTATTGTGGCTTCAATTCCCATCATTAAACATATTATTGCATTGAATTGGTTTTAAAAAATGTTTCCAAGATTTATCCAAAGAAAAAGAAATCAATTGTTAAGTGAATTTTGTAAACCAAGAAGGGGAGCAGGTTTAACTCATGTCCAAGACTAGTTTTTGGCTTAACAATTCCAAATTACCAGGATTCAATGCACACACACAAATACAGAATATTGATATCTGGTGATATGTCTTACTTTTTTTTACTGCCTATATCTCTTGCTTATCAATGTCATTCTTTTCAAATAAACATACACATCTCAGTAATCATTATGCTTCCTACTTATCAATCTATTTCATTCAACTTTCTTAAATGCATGCATTTACACACATACAAATATTTCTGTTGCTTGATATAAAGACTTTTCTCAATTTCTGTTATTTGCATATGCAACAATCTATGTAATTTTCTTGAAATATGTATATGACTATATCTATCTCATATCTACTTCAGTTATTAAATGCACTATATATATACTTGAGTCTCTCATTGATTTTGATATATGAGGGTCAAGCAGATCAGTTCCTAGGAAACAGAAAACCCAATATCAGCACATGAGATTTGATTATAGTGGTGAAGACCTCACTTTGAAGGGCTGAATACAGAGACCTGGTGCACTATGTGCCACAAGGTCCCCAAACAACCCTCCACAGGTTTTGAATTCAGAGTTGTCCTTCCCCTAGACCAGTTGCCATCCAAGGCTATAGAACCCAGTCTGTCCTGCTATTTACCCATAGCTGGTGGGAGAAGAAAAGGAGTCATACCTTTCCCAGGGGTATTAGCACATAAGGGAATGTAATGGATTCGACTGGAATTTGAACTCGGCTCTCCAATACCTCAATCCGAGCCACTATCCATTACTCCACCATGCTTTGCTATATAATTTACTTTTTGTATGAATGATTCATTGTAATGTAAATTGAACTGCACCACATATTTGATTTAAAAGAACTGATCTGACGTGCAAAGTTTTGGGTCATAACAACTGAGACATTACTCTACTTATTGAACTATTTAGTTCATGCCACATTGACTGATAAACTCCTACAACAAAAAATTCACATTAGTAACAAACACTCTCTCTTAAATTTAAAAAAAATTTCAACCTTAGTGTTGCAACTGCAAGCTCCAAAAGTTTGTATCTGTTATCAATAACACATTTAAAAAAAAACACATTTCAATTCGCATTATATTTTTTTTGTTTTGGATGCTACCTGAATTTTACCAAAAACAAAATAATTTCCATGCCTGAAGATGACTGAATGTACAGTCGAAAGTACTTGCATATTTATGAGAGACCTTATACAGTTTATAATTTTAAAAAACAATGGTCATAACATTAACTTTACTAATTTACTTTTTGTATGAATAATTCATTGTAATATATATATATATATATATATATATATAAACACATTTCTCACTATCTCCCTCCAAAGACACATAGTACACATGGCACTTTGGGTAGAGTAATACAAATTAATGTTACAAATAATTTGTGAAGTGAGTACAATCCTTACTTAGTGCACTACATTTATGGTCTTCTAGGCTAAGCTCAGTAAAAAAAACTACATTTAGCAACCTATCTATCTCTTTTTCTTTTATGTGCCATGTGCATTCAGGATGTAGGCGATTACGGCCCACACATCTTCCTGTCGCTTGTAGCTCTTAATAAGTTTTGTCGTTTTGTTATTTCTCCCAAACCTTGTCCTGCCATCCATTTGCTTAAGCTCATCAAGTATGTTACGTGCTGCTTTCCTGTCTCTCTATCTGTGACCATTAGATTTTCCTCATTACATCCCCCAGTAATTTTAACTGCCTCTCCCTGTTGTTAAGTATGTTTCCTTTTCGTTTCTATTCTCTCTAAAACCTTGTTGTCACTCACATGTTTAGCCCATGGTATCCTCAGCAACTTTCCGTAGAACTACATTTCTGTTGCTTCAAGTCTATTCATCCTTGAGGAGATTGTCCAGAATTCTCTGCTATACAGGAGGACAGATATCACGTAACAGTTCGGTAATCTTTTCTTTGTTCCCAACAAAATTTTTCTGTCTCTTAATATTCTGCTTAGCTTTTGGGATGCATCTTTGGCCATCCCAATACATTTTTGGATCTCAGTGTCAGAGTTTATGTCCCCTGTTAGAATAATTCCCAGATATTTAAATTTCTGTACCTGCTTGATTTTAGTATCCCCGATCTGTAATTTGCATTTTGGGCTCACCCCTTTTGCTGATAACCATGCAATCTGTCTTCTTTTAGTTCATACTTAGTCCTTTCATATCACTTTTATTTGCTACCTTCTGTAGTAATTTTTGTATTTTCCTTTCCATTCTGTGTCTGCTATCAGCACTGTGTCATCTGAATATCTTATATTGTTAAGAATGTGGCCACCAATAATGAATCCTGGTAGAACTTCTAATTTTCTCAGAATTGCCTCACTGTATAGGTTGAATAAATCTGGTGAGAAGACACATCCTTGTCTTACACACCTTTCTATTTTTGCATATCTGCTGAACTCATTTTCTGTCCATATGCAGGCAGTTTGATTCTTGATTATTCTAATACCTTTCCTGAATATGTCAAGGTTTCTGAGCAACTCTAACAGATCTTTGTGGCATAATTTGTTGAACGCCTTTACATAGTCTATGAAAAACAGGTACACGGCCTTCTGCATCTGTATTGTTCTTTCTGATAGCATTCTGAGCATGATTATGATGTTCTTTGTTCCAACATCTAATGAACCTGCTCTGTTCTTGTCTTATTTCTGGCTTGATTCATCAGAATTCGGATGATGAGTTTTGTTATGTGGCTCATTAGGCTGATTGTCTGGTAGAGTTCAAATTTGTTTGTACCTGGTTTCTTAGGCAACACTATTAAAATAGATCTGCTTAAGTCTTCCAGTATATCACCACTGTTGTAGAACTCATTTATTATTTCTGTGACCTAGTATATGCTGAAATTGTCTAAGGCTGCTAGCATCTCTAATTCAATTCTGTCTGGCCCTGACACTTTGTTTCTGTTCAATTTGGCCAATGCAGCTTCAACATCAGTTTTTGATATTTTCATTTTTTGTGTATTGCCGGTTGTTCTCTTTCGTCAGGGAAGAGTTCTCCAATATATTCATTTCATCTCTGAAGTACTTTTTCTTTCTCTAATATCAGCATTCTGCCTTTAGATTTTATGCAGCCTGTTAATGAACATGTCTTTTGTCCATTTAGTTCTCTTATTTTTTTATTCATATCTCCTTGTCTGTGATACTCATTCTAGGCCAAAACTATTAAAGTTCTTGCTATAATATAATAAACAGGAAAAAAAAAAAAAAAAAAACATAGGGGGAAAAAAAACAAAAAAAAAATTCCCTGGAATTGTTTATTTCTCATCTCATTGATAAACGACACAGGTCTACTAATGTAAAACAGATATTATCAATCTTATTAACAATATTTTTATCATTTTGTTGTTTTTATTACTCAAATTTAATTAACCAGCCTATTATATATATATATATATATATATATATATATATATATATATACATATATATGTATGTATGTATGCATATACTAGCTTAAAAACTGTACTACTGGGTGGCATTTAAGCTAACTCCTGTGGAAGGCTCTTGGTTGGATCTTTTTCACAAAAAGTAAGGAGGAATAGATGCAATAGGCAATAATAAACTACAGAAGAACTCAAAAATTGATCACTGCATTGAAATATTGCATTAATATTTAAGCTTACCTTTTAATAGTTCAATGATAATTCTTCTGTTGCTACTTAATTTAAAAACAATTTGATGCATGCAGGTCCTTACTTTTCATAAAGAAAATTATTTTTATTTCATAGGTGACTTTTGCTGGATTTCACAATTAATTTTGATTATTCCCAAATTTATTTCCAACTTATAAAAATTGTTATTGTGCAAAAAATTTTGTCACAAAAAATCATGTAAAAAAGTCACTGAAAACAATCACTGTAATCAAAACTTGGAAATCCAAAATTTCAGGATTGTGGGTTTGGATCCAGCTCAGAATGGTTTTAATTTGCTCATGGAGTCAGCCTGAAAACACAGACAAATTTATTTTGAAACACTGTAATTTGAGAACAGTAATTTTTTCATTTGAACATTAGCTATTAAAAGTTAAAGAGTTATGTCTTTTTAATTGTTTTTATCAGTGTATTTAATTTTTTCTAATTTTTTCCTCTAAACATAGACTGCATGTATCTCTCAAGCTATTAGGGGTATGTATGAAACCTATAATTTTATCTATAATATATTTTAACCTATAATTATAATTTACTATATACTATCTGTACTATATATATATATATATATATATATATATATATATACATACCCAAATATATGTAAGCATATGTAGATATATAAATACATACATTTATCTATAATACATAACCAGGTGACGAAGAAGGGATTCCTATAAAAGATTGATGTTTGATCATTTGGCCAGATTTTAGGAAATGGATTGGATTAATAATATTTCAGCACCTCCTTCTATATTTTTTAATACTAATGTTCACCCAATATAAGGCCCAAGAGCAATTCAAGGTAAATGGTTACTGTGTGGTATTGTATGAGCATAAGAAAGTTCATAGGGCTATGCAAGAAGATAGGTCAAGTTTTATAGTGATTGGGAAACATCCTGTTGGGAGTCTGTTCCACAAAGCAGTAGTTCTTGAAAAGAAGCTACCAAAATGGAACTTATTTCTTACTATAGGAATATGAAGAGAATGAGGACAATTGACTATTGTGTATATGGCATGGCAAGTTCCAGTTGTAAAGGTCAGGGATCGGAGACTAAGGAATGTAGCTCAACAGAACACATATCATAGAAATTATGATAGTGCAGTGAGAAGTTCACAATGTTTTATCTCTGGAAAAGAGGTTGTAGTATGGAAAATAAGTCATAACCAACAACGACACATAAATGGATGCTTTTGAACACTATCAATACCAGCAAGTAAGAACTGGGCAGCTCCAGCCAAAATAGAGCAGCATATTTTTGGTCTGGTTTGGCTCTTGTTCATGAGGGTGTATCAATTGGTTCAAAGTAGGATATATAGTGATTAGTTATTAGATGAATTTTGATCTCAAATTTTCACTGTATAATGTTTGATATATGGTATTAGTATTTTTCAAAAATTATTGGCTGTGATTCATTGTATAAAATAAATACTTTTTTCATTATTAGGGTAAGGATTTATATATTTCTTATGATGTTTTAGATCTTTTTACACACACACACACACACACACATATATATATATATATATATATATGTAGATAATGTAGCTAGCTATTTATCTATTTCTCCCTGGCTGAGCAAATAAACATTTCCTGTTATCAGTTGTTCTTTTCCTATTGTTTGTCTGAAAGAATTGACAAGTGAGGCAGGTTGTCACTTTCACAGGTGAATAAAAGAAATTAAACAACTATTCTCAGAAAAAAAACTCCGTTTTCAAAAAGGAAAATGCAATGCATAGACTAAATGCAAAAAGGCTGAATGGGATTTCCCAACAAAATATCAAGCCAATGCTACATAAAATAATTCACTACATTTACTAAAAAAAATATATAAGCAGTTAATAGATTTTTAATCCCAAACTGTTTATTACATTAACCATGTGTACCCCAAGTTAACAGAAGAGTAATTTATGAATGGAGGAAAACAAACAGGAGGATTCTTCCAGACAACTGTTGGCGTGAGACAGTGATGCATACTTTTACCCACATTGTTCAACCTATTTCTAGAGAGAATCATGTGAGAAACCTTGATCCTTAGATCTCTATCGGTGGTAGCCCTGTCTGTAACTTACATTTTGCAGATGACTTTGACCTCATAACAGGTATTAACAGTGAGCTCCAGGACTTGACCAACAAACTTTTTGAAAGAGCAGGAGGATATGGAATGGAGGTCAGCTAGGAGTAATCCAAAGTAATGGTGAATAACAAACAGTAACACTTGTGTTAACATTAACATGAATGTGAGAATTCGCTGGAGGGAGTGTCCAGTTTTAAATACTTAGGAGCAATCTTGTCTAAAGATGGTATCTGCAATTTGGAAATATGCATATGGATTGCCACAGCCATAGCAGCGATGGCCAAATTGACAAGAAAATGGAGGAGCAAAATCAGCTTTTAAACAAAGTACAGACTGTACAAATTGCTGGTAGTCTCCATTCTCCTATATGGATGTGAAACGTGGGCACTGTTGGCAAAAACAGAAGGATCAAAGCATTTGAGAACAAATGAATGAGAAAACTGCTTGGCATCTTCTATTGGAGAAAAAAAAATGTCAATGAGTTTGTGTGGAAAAGGGTTGACTGTTTTGTGGGCCACTGTCAAAGAGAGAAAAATTGTATGGTTTGGACACGTTACAAGGCATGAGAGTCTGTGCAAGAACATCATGCAAGTCACTGTTGAAGGTGGATGTAAGAGAGGACACCAATGCAAAAACTGGTTGGACAATGTCAAACAATGGACAGGTATGACTATACCAGAATTGCAGATGGCTGCCATTGATAGACTGTGGTGGAGGAGATTCAGTGGGGTTTCTGCATTTGGGTCCACCCCCACTACAATTATAAAAGTCAAGGGAATGATGATGATGATGATGATGATGATGATGACAATGATGATGATGAATTTATGAAATATTTTTATATTTAAAAAAAAATCTTTATTGTTAAATAGCTAGAGACACTAAGCACATAGATTCCATATCTAAATAACGTCTTTGTCATTTGATATTTTAAACTGGATGCTAAATTCCTTAATCTTTTAATAATATATCAAATATTAAATATATTGATGAGGAAATGAGGGTATGTTTATCAGATATAAAACCTAACATTCAAAAAATTATCAAAACACATCAAGCACAGGTTTCATGCAAGCATACTTAAATATACAATGTGTTGTCTTAAAAATAAATGCTTATTTCAGGAAATTTCTTTATTATTTTATTATTTTCAAATTTCATGAATTTTTTTTGCTAAAATTTAAAGTGCACTCCAGAGTTTTAGTTATTCTACAAGAGTGCCCTGAAGTAAAAAAAAAACGGTTGAGAACAAATGGGTATGTCATCCATGGATTTGTTTTAGTGCTATTGGATTATGGGATGACATCATATGGACCTATTCCTAGCTTGGCTGAGTGAGTCTCAGGCCTGAAACCATATATATGGGTGGCATGAACTCAGTGTTAGTGAAAATGTTGGGATTGTGAGGAACAATTACTAATACTCTGAAATCCTTTTGATATATACAGGAACAGAAGTTCAGGGCCAGCAGTTGTTTAAATCTGGTGAGAAAACACATCCTTGTCATAGTCATGTTTTCATTTTTATCTAGACTCACTTATTCTCTATCTTCATACAAGTAGAAGTTATAGATTATTTCAATATCTTTTCCATGTAGATCAAGATTACTTAAAATTTCAACAAATTTCTTGTGCCATAAGTTATCATTTTTTTGTGATCATAGAGATAGCTCTTTTTGCACTTGTATTGCATGTTCTGATAGCATTTTGATTATGACAATTACATTTTTTGTTCGAGTGTCTAGAATAAAGCCTAATTGTTCATGTCCCATTTGCAGTCTAATTCTGCTATGCACCCTATTCTTTAGAATCCTATACAATCAGATAAAACATCTTTGACTGCTTCCTAACTACAATCAATAAATATTTAAATTGTACTGTTTATCTACTGGAAACACATAAAAATAGGAATGGAAAATAACGACACAAAAGAATATTCATACAGTTTTGATTTAGTTAAAACTTTTGAATTTTCCATTGGCATTATAATACTTGAGAAAATTGGTAATCATTAAAAATGACATCAATTATAATATTCCATATTTTCATGTATATATATATATATATATATATATATATATATATATATATGATTGAAAAGAGACAAGAGGAAAAACTATTCTTAGCTGATGTGTTTTGTCCTCTGAGGGAATGTAGGATCTATTTTGTTGCACACATGTATCAAAAATTTACAAACTTTGGGGGTGAGTTCTTCACACATAAAAAAAGGCCAAAAGTCCATATAGACATATGTCTGTAAGTCCTTCGTTTTTGAGTTATTAAGTTTTTAAGTCCAGAATTTTGGGACATGTCTGTGTCCTTCATCAGTGGCACAAGAAATGGGGATTACTAACCAACAGATGTCCTTGTGGATGGTGTGAATTCTGGTGGAGATTGTATTATTAGCAAAAAACAATCTTTGGAATTGTCCACACACAGGCCATCTTCCCCACACCATGTCCTCAACCTTCTTCCTCTATGTTCACAATCTCTTAAAACTTAAAACCTTAATTTCCATGCTTCATTTCTGTCATGTATTTAATAGTTAATATTTAATAAATTTCTTTTGTACTGATTACATTGGTATCCTTTCATTTGCCCTCGTTTTATTAACCAACCTATCTATTTTACATATATTAGGTTGGTGCAAAAATAATGTCGTTTTCTCACATAGTAACATATGTGAGAAAACGACATTATTTTTGCACCAACCTAATATATATATATAAATATATATATATATATATATATATATATATATATATATTTTC
This sequence comes from Acanthosepion lycidas, assembly GCA_963932145.1. Taxonomy (NCBI): domain Eukaryota; kingdom Metazoa; phylum Mollusca; class Cephalopoda; order Sepiida; family Sepiidae; genus Acanthosepion; species Acanthosepion lycidas. The sequence goes on along the minus strand of OZ010599.1, from coordinate 45,508,648 downwards.
GCAGCATATTTTCATTTAAGCATGTCTGGGATATGTTGTGTTTGTTATATTTTAAGAAGATCCTTTCGTAATCATGTATAAGCCTTGTTATTTCATGATTAAAGAATGCAAGGAAGGTAACATGTTTATATTTATTCATTTTATTTATCCGAGTACTTTTAATATATTCGCAATATCATCTTATGATGGTCAGGACAATTAGTTGTATGTCAGAAGTAAATTTTTGTCTTTGTGATTAAAAGGCAAAGTCACAAACAGTGATTTTTGAAATTTTTCTTGTAGTGATGGTTATAATATAGGGGAGGTAACTTAGTTAAAAATTGAGTTCTTGTGGCAGGTTATAGTTTGTGTGTTTTAAAAAACTGTTTAGTTTTAATGTAGATATTTCTAAAGTACTATATATTATAAGCATTTCAGAACATTTGTACTATATTCATAATTAATTTTGTTAAGTGTTGGTTTTAATTTCTAGTTTCTGCTTATTACATTCTTACCGAAGTGTATTGGTATTGTCACCTAATATACTTCTAAATTTTGAATGTGGTCAGGAGTGTTTTAGAAGATGTTGTGCAATGGAGGATGAATTATTCATGTGTAGAGTGAGTTCTTTTGATAGTGTTATTGTAGAATGACCAACATATACATTAGCTTCTTGTCAGAGATGCAATCTTGCAAGGGACATTTAAATTGATATATAATATTGGTTTTCTGTAATACATCAATTGCTGGGGAGAAGTTATTACAGATGATAAAGTTGATAGTATTAAATTTGTATAGTATATAATTAATTTCATTTTTTTTACTGGGATCTGTGGGAGAATATATTAGTATTTATAAGTTTTTAGGATTTTTTCATCTTGTTTATATTTGAAATGCATCTGATTATAATATAAAAGATAGCTATTTTGTAGTAGTTAGGGCATTCACTGTTATAATTAAGAGTGTATGAGTTTATTTTTTATATGGGGAGGTAGTGAATGTCATTGGTTCCTATCAGTAATAAAGAAATTTATTATTATTGTTAAGTTCATATATGAATTTAAGGACAGAGTTTTATAAAATTCTTGTTGTAGTTCATGTATTTCATCAATGCTTTTTACTAAGATGAGGATATCGTCAACATATGGAGGGTTTTACTAAATATATTATTTTCAAGGTTAGCCATATAAAAGTTACTAAAACTTGAACCCAGAACCGAGCCCATGGAAACACCATCACGTTTTACATATATATTGTTTTTGTGGTCAAAGAATGGAATTTCAGTAGTACAAGTTAAAAGTAGTTTCTGTAATATATGGGTCTATTTTTTTAATGGAGGGAGAGATGGATTATTCTATATATTTTTTTTAATTATGTTTATTGTTTCTCTAACTGAGACATTGGTGAATAAATTTCCAACATCAAGTGAGGCTACAGTTTCATCAGGTTGTCTTTAGGATTTAGATTAATTCTAGAGTTGATTTGATGTTGTATTTACTGGGGATGTATGGTGCAATGAGTTAGTTAATAATTTTGGTTTGCTGAATATATATATTATCATATTTAACTCCTGATAAACAGTAGAACATTTCACTATATTTATAACCTATCATGAACATAGAAAAGTTTAGCCCAGACTACTAAACTTCACCTACTAACTAAAATTAATCGAAACAATTGAAAGCTTCATAAAAAGAAGGACATGGAAAGTGCATTTCTTTTTAAATGAAGAACTTAATACAAATAACACACTCAAGAAAAAATACAGCTTTAAAACCAAAAAATATCCCCTGCAACACAAGGAAATAGACGCCTCCAGAAAAAACTAGACTAACTTTTTAAGAAATATTAAATTTCATAAACAATAAGATGTTTTCCAGAAAAATCTAAATGGAGATAAAATAAAAAAAAAAAAAAAAATCACAGTACAAAACCTAGAAATCTATGGGAACTATGTCCCTCAAAACATGACAAACAACTCATGGACGACATAACTAAAACATAAAGAAAAGTGCTAAAAATTACAGAATAGAATATTAATATGGAAGCTAAAAAAATCAACTGAAAATTAAACCTAGATGACCAAATAAATTGCATTGCCAAATCACAAGCATTTATTACACTCAAAGACTAGAAAGAAAATTTCAGAACAAACTCAACATGAAGACTCATAAACCCAACGAAAAGTGAGCTAAGTAAAATAATACTAGAAAGAATCAACTCTGAGCTAAGGAAGAAGTTAGGAGTAAATTAGTGGAAAAACACAAAAACAACTATAGATTAGTTCTGCAACACAAAAAAAACCCAAATATATTTGAAAATTTATACAACTATATATAAAAGATTTCTATTAGGTTGGTGCAAAAATAATGACGTAATAATGTCGTTTTTTGAGGTTAAAAAAACGTCAAAAAACGACATTATTATATCATTATTTTTGCACCAACCTAATACCCTCCTATAATCAAACCTATATTAGATAAGGCCATATCCTTAACTCAAGAACAAATAAAAATAAGCACAAAGTAAAAATCATTAAAGACTTCAAAAAATGTCATTCATTCTATAACAAAGACACATGGATAAAGAAAGAAGGAACCTTTGACATTACAATGGGAAGTTTTGATGATACAAAAATCTGTGAGCTTATAAGTATATATTTACAAAATGGACTAAGTAAAATAATTGATGAAAATGACAAAACCCGAAAAAATAATCATAAAGATTTTCTAAAATATTAGATTCAACATAGACATAAAAATTAACCTAAAAAAAGTATATTTCATAGATGTCACATTCATCCTAAGAAAAAGTACATATCAACTATACAGAAAATCTATGACAAACCACTTTTTACATCTCCCAATCACCCACCATCAATAAGATACCACAATCAGTTTAGTGCAGGTTATCTGACAATTCTTCTAGTGAAACCATCTTCAATGAAGCTTAGAAATATTATGAAAAGGCCCTAAAAGATAGTTGCATACACACTTGCACAGCACAAAAAAAAACAACAGGAAAAGAAACATCATATGTTTCAACCAACCATGCAATAAAAATGTAAAAACAAATGTAGGAAAAATATTCATTAAACTCATGCATAAACTTCCCCCCATTAATCACTCTCCACAAGACATTTAACAAAAACAGTAAAAATCAGCTACAGTTGCACCAAGAATTCACACTAATAATAATAAAGAAAATAAAAATAATAAAAAAGCACATCAGGAAAACAACCAACAAATCACCTGTACAAATAAAACCCATGTGTAACTGTAGGGTAAAGAACGAATATCCCTCAAATAGCAATTGCTTGCAGAACAATGTAATATACCAAATCAGCAGATAATGAAGAAAAAATATACATAGGAGTAACTGAAGGACTCTGGAAACAGAAAATATGCACACAAAACAACCTTTACAAATAATAAATATGCTAAGAGTGCAATACTTTTTAAACATATCTGGGAAATTAAAACCAAAACCCAAATGACACCAAAATTATCATGGAAAATAAGGAAAACAGCATTAGTCTACATAAAAACAGAAAACTCTGTCTGGAGGAGAAAATAACTATAATTACTTTTCTATATCAGAACTCCTCTAAAAATGCAGACATGAAAACAAACTTTTACTATATTACTTAAAAATCAAACAGTAAGAATGAACAAAAAGTAAAAAATAAAATAAATAAAAAATAAGCCAATTAAATAAATAAGTAAACAAATTAAGTAAATACCAAACTATGAATACACTCATAAATACAAGTAAATAAACAACAAATAATTAAGTATTAAATAATAAATAATAAGTAAAAAGAAGTTAAACAATGCTATAAAATTTGATTCACAATTATTTCTACTTGGTACCCCGAGATTAATTTTAAATATAACCATTACTACGCACCCAATAACCATTAGAATGATACAATAGACATAGCTATAAAACATCACTGACCAGCATATATAGTCAAGCCAAAACAATGCACATGGCCTGAAGATTGCATTTAAGCATGAAACAGACTGTTGCCACTGAGTGTTGATCTCAATGTCCACTTTTATAGTTACGTATAGTCTATCCCTGATATTGAGCACTTTAACCCATAAATATGGCATACCATAAAATTACATACCTCCACTAATTCATGATACCTAAAGTTAAAAATTAATTTTAAAAATGAAAAATAAATAAAATACTTAGCTCTATTTCAAAACTAATTTAAATTTACTGAAAGGAGTTTTTTTTGCTAAAAAATTTGATTTTAGCAGTATTTTTTAGCCTCTGTTTATTGCAATATAATTCACTTTAAATAATCTTCCAAAAATAAAATATATTTTTCTGAAACTTTATTTGAGGAATATTAGCTGATTTAAAGTATAATTAATCTGATTTGAAACAAATATTAAGTTTAAAATATCACAGAAATACATTTTTTAACCCAACAGTATCTGTGCATTTAAGGTGTTGATGTGCTGACAGCATGATGACAAATCTAATGTTGTTCTATGTGTAAAACATAATTGAAGAAAATGACATGAGCACCTTTTATATATAGCTTTTCAAGTATTCAGTAATTTAAAAAATTTAGGAAAATATTCTCTGTAATCTAATATTTTATTGAATTTTTAAAATTTTGGCTTTAAATTTACTGTAGTTTTCTTCTTTTATGATATTGTCTATGGATGGCCATATCTACAAAAATAGACACATACAAAAAAGATACAAATTTTAAAAAATATTGGCTTTTCTATTTATGACTACTAAATATAGGAATAAAAGGCTGGAATTAATACAGAATTTTAAAAGATTTAAAACTTGATAAATTATTTTAATTAAATTTTTTTAAAAATGAAAATTATAGTAGAAATTCATTATTCATTGAAAAAATTATTTTCTTAAGACAATAGTGTCCTTATTATATCTTATTTATAAAAGCAATTAAATGTTTTTCTAATTAAATAATGTTTTAGTTTAATTGCATTTTTTATTTTACAGTTGGGAGCAGACATTTGGAAAATGATGTTTCTATTCTACAAAAACAAATTGATTATTTAAATTCTCCAAGGAGTTCTGATTTTAACTAATATAAATATGAAGAGGTTGAAATTTTGATTTCTCAAAATTTCATAAAATTACTCCTACTTAATTTTTGTTACCCCAACAAATGTAAAATAAATAGTTTTAAGAAGATTTTCTAAGAAAATATTAAAAAATAATTTAATTCATTTGTTAATAAGTCCTGAAAATTTAATTGAAATCTGACAGTTATTTGATTTTTGAAAGAATTTCCCCAAAAACATGTTTTCAATGCCAAAAAAGAGACAAAAATCTTGAATACTAACCTTTAACCCACCTGCTGACACAAGAAAAACAAGATTTTTAACCAAAATTTTGAACATGCTAGAAAGGATTAAAAAATTTAATAAAATAATAAAAAAGATACTTTGGTCTTTCCTCTTAATAATAACTAACATTTTAATGCTAAAATTTTGATTTTCTCAAGTTTGGGACCTTTTATTATTATGGTATACTCTTTTTTAGTGAATTTTACCTACTTAAAACTATATATATATATATATATATATATATATATATATATATATATATATATATAGTTAAGTTATGAAGAACTTGGTAATCCATATGGGTAATCCCAAGGAGGATGAAATCCTGAGAGCTCAATGTAAATCCGGAGCTAATATTTTAAAGAAAAACAGACTACTTTAAGGTACCATTATAATAAGTTATTGCACCAGAGCCCTTTGAAAGGACACTGGATCATCAGATAGCACTTCCAAAAATGAAATCAAATGAAAAAGGGCTCTGGTGAAATAAATTATTATAATGGTACCTTAATGTGGTCTGTTTTTCTTTAAATATATATATATATATATATATATATATATATATATATATATATATATATATATATATATGAAATGGATTAAATCTGACATATTGCAATTTTTAAATTATTTTGTTTAATATATATATATACAGGTTGTGTTTGATCTGGAAATGCAATCTGATATGTCTGTGCAACCTCATGTCCATTACCATTTGCATGATCATATAAAAAAAATTCATAGCTGCCTGCTCACAATATGAATATCCTGCCATTGTTAAACAGAACACATCTCAATTAACTCATTATTACACACATTAAACATTGAAGACAGACAAGCCATAAATGTACATGAATGATAAATGAAACCTAATCTAAACACAGCGTCATTTACAGTAAACTTTCTTTAAACTTAACTCAAAAATGAGGGATTTTCAGACATATGTTTATATGGACTTTTGTTCCCATTTTGGTGTGAGGAATCCACCCCAAAATTTGTAAAAGTATTTTTGATACACCCTGTATGTATATCAGTGTGGGTGCAGGTAATGTGGAATGAAATGATTAGTGTCAGAAGAAGAAATCAGTGAGCTAAGTTCAAGTTCTGGTTAAGTTCATTACAATCAAAAAAGCCATCTATTTCTTTTCCCACCTGCTATAGCTTAAATAGCAGGGCAGATTGGGCTCTCTAATCTTCACTGGCAAGCATTCAAGGAGAAGGAGAACTCAGAATTCAATCTTGAGGAGAGTTATTTGGAGATATTGTTGTACACTGTACTTCCTTTCTCTGTTATCACTTCTTCCAAACAGTGTGGCTGGTTGTGCACAAGACTTCACCACTATAATTAAATCATATGCATAGGCAGTTCAGTAATTCAGTTGTATAAAATGAATTGTTAGGCCCCCATGCATTGTAATAAACAGGAGAGTCCAGGTGTATATATATATATATATATATATATATATATATATATATATATATATATATATATATATAGCTTATATTTACACTCTATCTCTGATATTGAACAATTTAAATATAGCATACCTTAAAACTATATATATATATGCAACCACCAGAAAACTGATGATTGCATCATGCATGAAACTCAGAGTTGTTCTACTAGTGAGGAACAAGATTATTATTATATATATATATATATATGCTAATAATAATGTTGGTAATTGGCAACTGGATGCTGATAGTGCAGGGGTAAAATCTATGACTGATGCCAAATTGGACAGGTTTCGATCCCGGCTTGAGGTAATCAGATGTCTTCCCACATTGATGAGCTGTGATACAGTGAAACATTTTGTCTGTGGATGATATTACATATATATATATATATATATATATATATATATATATATATATATATATATATATATATATATATATATATATTTATATATATATACACACATATATACATATATACAGGGTGTATGTATATGTATATATATATATATATATATATAAAACAAAATAATTTAAAAATTGCAATATGTCAGATTTAATCCATTTCCTAAATATATATATATATATATATATATATATATATATATATATATATATATATATATATATATATATAAACATAGTTTTAAGTAGGTACCTTCTCCAAAAATTCACTAAAAAAGAGAGTACCATAATAAAAAAGGTTCCAAACTTGATAAAAACAAAATTTTATACCCATGCATGTATAGTTACAGAATAAATAATACAGAATAGTTACAGTTTAATGATCACAAAAGCATTTGCACCGTAAATATTTATTTTTCAACATATTCTCATTCTTTTCAGTGTACTTAATTCTTATTAATGATATATATTGAACATTATGCAATGAAAATTTCAGATCAAAATTCAATTAATAATTATGTCAAGCAATAGGTTTTTTCATCAATGCTCAATTGTTCACATAACACATACATGTGTATAGAAGTAGAAAAAATATTTGTACTAAGAAACTAAAAGTAAAAAAAAAATCTTAGAAGTCAAAATATCATAAGACGTAAATTATGATATAAATATATATTAAAAATATTGAAATATGTTTGTTTAATATTTAACACTTAATATTATTGCAAAAATTGATTGGCGTATATCTTTATATTTTAGCTGTATATATATTATGTATTAAACTTTCAGAGTGTACATTTGTTAACATTTTTGTGCATATCAATACCATGAAAATGAATAGGTAGCCTAAGTAAACACTTCAAAAATCCATCTTCTTTTTTTATTTTCATTTTTCTTTTTTCCTCCATTTTCCCTTTTTCACAAATTATTTTTTGTCAAATCTGACTGCCAACTGTTAGGCTTGCATGCAAATCCATTATAGACAGATACACAGAGAAAAAGATTACACACAACAATTTTACCATATCATTGTGATGCTTTTAGATGCAAAAATATATGCCAATGTGTGTTTTTGTATGCTTTTATTAGAGGTTCTCTCAAAAGGTGAAATGAATTAAGAAGTGCAACTTTGCTCTTTGATATCTATCTCAATCTGTTCACATCTATCTGTTTGAAGATCCTCATCTGTTCATATTTATTTTAAGCTCTTTATAGCTATCTATCCATCTATCTCAATTTCATCATATCTATCTATCTATCTATCAATCTATTACATATCTGTTCATATTTATCTATCTACCTATCTGCTCATATCTGTCTATCTATCACTCAATCTGTTCATATCTATATCTATTTTAAGCACCTCATATCTATCAATCTCAAGTCCCTTATATCTATCTGAAACTCCTCATATATCTATCTATCTATCTATCTCAAACTTTTTATATTTATCTATTGATTAATCAATCTCAATCTCTTCATATATACCTGAAGCACCTTATATCTATCTCTATCACTATCTATCTAATCTATCTATCTATCTATATATCTATCTATTTAGAGAGAGATAATTATAGCAATCTCTTTCTCTCCCCTTCTCTCTCTCTCTTTATAAATATATATATATATATATATATATATATATATATATATATATATATCTTTATCTATCTCAATCTCTTCATATCTATCAGTCACTGACTGATAAATAACTATGAACAAAATGTCTGTATATGTCTTTTTCTAGTTGTATTACACAACCAGATATGGCACTTTCAGTAGATGAAGGATTAGCATGCTTCAGTCGTGTAGTAAATTTGATATTCACTGGCTGCTCCATTATTATAGCCATGTGTCAGGCTAAATCAAAGGAGGTAAATAACCACATAGACACACTCCTAAATATATACACACAAGAATTCCCATACACATAGACATGAACATGCATACACATATATAACAACATATCAACCATATGCATACACATATATCTATACATACAGAAAATGTATCAGAAAAAAATTAATAATCAATAGAAAGAAATTTGTACATTCCTTCACAAATCTATAGACTAACATATGTAGGTAGGTGTGTGTATATATATATATATATATATATATATATATATATATATATATATATATGCAAGCAAAGTTTCAATGGAAAAGTCAATAGCATACATGATTGCAGTGTGTCGGATTGGTGCTTGTAGATAGGTAAAAATGGTTATACGTCAACAACTTGGAAAAGGAGAAAATAGTTCTACATGATCATCACATATTGTTAAACAGACAGTAATTTTAATGACTTAGAAAATCTACTAGATTGAAACTACACCTACACATAAGACCCCAATTAAGCCTGTGTATATGCATGCTGTATATATTTCTACAT
>OZ010599.1:45351564-45494064 GCA_963932145.1 Acanthosepion lycidas | reverse complement strand
TATAAAACTTCAATAGACAGTTTCAAGAATGAAGAGTGGGAGGAAAACCCAAAGACAGATGGAGTGGGGGGGGAGTACGAAGCATGAAGAAAAGAAGATGGGATGCAGAGAGGAAGACATAATAAAGATTGGTAAAAGAAGGTGAGAAGAAAGTCAAAGAGCAACTAAGACAAAAAAGAGCAATGGAGAGTAAGGAGGGTGCAAGGAAAGAAGAGCAATAATGAAACTGAAAGTCAGCTGGTATTTTGTAGGTCATGGTGCAGCATACTAGCAGTTACTACTGCTACTAACAAGCAGAACAGCCAGCAGAGCAGCAGGTGCTGGTGTGGTGTGGTGTGGTGGTGGTAGGCTGGTGAGGCTGGGCCGCCTTCCTCAATCAAATGTACCAATGTCTAATAGAGATCAATAGCAGTACTATAGTTACATGTTTAGCTCACAGATGGGAGGTGGCTTGAAATTTTAAGAACCACAAACACAACAAGAGAAAGAGTGCAGGAAAAGAGAAGAAAAAAGAAAAGTGATTAGAAGAAGAGAGAAAAACTGAGAGCAAGAGTCAGTGGGGGCGGGAAGCCATATGAAAAGAGATGAAAGATGATGGAGGCAGGTGGAGGGGCTAAAAGTGAAAGTATCAGATGAGAATTGGTGATAAAAAGTGAAAGAATAAGAGAAAGAAAGAGGGAAGACAGAGAGAGAGAGAGAGAGAGAGGGAGATAGAGAGAAAGAGGAATAAAGTAAGAAGAGGGAGTAGGTTGGATACAAGAAAAAGAGAAGTAAATGAACAGAAAATGAAGTGAGTGATTTTGTAGAGAGAGGAGAGTGTGATGAAATTAAGAAAAAAATTCTCATCACAAAAAAATCAAAGGTATTAGAGAAAGGGTGTGAAAATAAAAGGCAAAAGATGATGATGGTGATGATGATGATGATGATGATGATGATGATGATGATGAAAAGAGACATCCAGAAAGTGAAAAAGAGAGAGAGAGTGAGAGGGGGAGGGGAAGGAAAGAATAGGCTGAGTGGGAACATAGGACAGAATAAGAAAGTCAAATTTTGAAACAGAGGAAAAGAGAGAATACAACTTTAAAGGAAAGAAAGTTCATACAAATGCTGAAGAAATTGGAAAAGTGAAATAATGATAGAAACATGTTCACATAGACATTTCTATAGAGAGGGAAGAGAACAAGAGTAAATATTTCAAAACAAATTACTTATGTGAGAGTGAGAGAGAGAGAGTCTGAGAAGGGAACAAGAAAGCATACAGTAAGAGGAAGAGAGAGTATGTATTGTGTGTGATAATATCAACACAAAAATTAAATTCTTCCCCCCCCTCTCTCTCTCTCTCTCTCTCTCTCTATATATATATATATATATATATATATATATATATATATATATATATATATATATATATATGTATATATATATATATATATATATATTTAGCAAAGTAGTTATTATCATAGACAAGCATGTAGTTTTTAACTAGTTTGTTAGAAGTAAAGACTGTAGAGAAAATACTGATTTTTACTAACAAGTTTGAATAGATTGAGAGAGGCAGAAATGAATTGACTGAGATAGGAACAGACTGAAGAAGATCAGAATTTGGAGAGATGGGACAGATAAGAAAAAGATAAGTTATATAGACTCATTTGTAAGAAAAAAAAAATGATAGATCAATTAACTGACCTATGGTTGGATAAATAGCAGGATGAAAATAAAGTCTCTCCTTAATAAAAACTCTCCTTAAGGTAGGAAAATGGATCAGAAGAATTTTTGCAAAAATCAAGTAATGGTGAAAGGAAAAATTATCTTAAGATGTGGATGTAGGATAAACAATGATATAAGCGGAAGATGAATGTGCAATATATATATATATATATATATATATATATATATATATATATATATATATATATATATTAGGTTGGTGCAAAAATAATGACGGTTTTTGAAGTATTTTTTAACGTCAAAAAACGTCATTATTTTTGCACCAACCTAATATATATATATATATATATATATATATATATATATATATATGTAAACAAGAAAGTGCATATGTACTTGGCCATACACATGGGTTCATGTGTGCTTACAAAATTGACTCAAGTGTGCATTGGTAGCATCTGTATGTGCATACCATGCTTTTACGTTTGCTATTATATATTTATGTAAGTAGGTGTAGGTTGTAATGATTATCTGAGTGTGGCCATGTGTATATTGTACTTATACCTATCTTTGTATGAATATGCCAGTGGACACACACTTGCACACATACACTTGAGTATGTGCGTATATATTTCCATTTCTGTAAGTTTAGGAATAAATACAAGTATAGGTTGTGTGTGTGTGTGTGCATGTGAGAGAGACTTCAGTTTTTTGATGTGGGAAGGAAGAAAGATCATCAACAATCATGGAATTAAAAGCAAATCAAGCAAAATTACTGAGTTGGTAAAGAGAGTGGGGGAAAGAGATGCTGACAGACTGAGAGAGAAATGAGAGTGATAAAGAGAAGATGTATAGAACAAAAGAAAGAGAAAGATAAAATAGGAAGAGAAAGAGAGAAAATAAGGAGTTAAATAGAGAGAAAGAGAAAGGAGATTGAGAGGGAAGATTGAGTAAGAAAAAAGAAAAAAGAAAAGGACTAAACTGAATTCTATTTAAGAACAGGGACAGAGATGAGGGAGAATAAGAGAAAGTAAAATAATAATGATGGGAGAGAGAGAGAAAGTGAGGAAAAGAGAAAAGGCAATAGGAAAGAGTATAAGAGAGAGAAACAGAACAAAAGAAATAAAGAGAAAGAAAGGAAAAAGGTTTGAGAGAATGATAAAGAGAGATAAAAGCAAAGTGTGAAAAAGAAAGAGGCAACTTTAAAAAAGAGGGAGAAAAAGTGGAGAAGGAAAAAAAAGAAAATATAAAGAAGAGTGTGAGAAAGGAGAAAATTAGAGAGAAGTTTAGGAAAGACATGAATAAAAAACAAAAGAGTAGTAGTGAAGAGAGACAGATAGGTTAGAAGTAAAGAAAAAACAGTAAAAGTTAAAGAGAAGGTTAGGAAAGATATGAACAAAAGCTATAAAAGAGTAATAGTAGAATAGAGAGAGAGGTAAGTGAGAGAGAGTGGACTGAAAGATAAAAAGAGAAAAGCATAGAGGAGAATAATCAGAGAGGAGGAAAGCAAGGTATAAAGAAAAATGAAGAGAGAATCAAGAATCTATAGAAGGAATTAATGGAAAGGAGAAAATAAAAGTAAAAAAGAAAGGATAGAAATGGAAATGCCATGGAAGGAATAAGGGAAATAAAAAAAGGGAAAAGACAGAGAAAGGAAAGAAATTGAACAAGAAGAAGGAGAACATTGAAAAAAAAAATATGATAGTAGTAATAAGAAAATATTGTATTTGTTTGTGTATAAGTCTAGCATAAATGGTGGTAGCACTTAGGCAGGTACAATTTTAACTGAAAATATGGGATAAACCATGAATATCTATCTATCTATCTATCTATCTATCTATCTATCTATCTATCTATCTATCTATATATATATATATATATATATATATATATATTTATATATATGTATATAAATATAAATATAGGTAACTATACTCGTTTCGAAAAACCCTCGAATCTTTGATTTGCCAATAATCAAATCAATCCCGAGGGAAAAAAAGTTTTTAAAAAAAGAAAGAGCTAGAAACATGAAAGTCTGTCAAAAAAAATTGCACACATATATATATATATATATATATATATATATATATATATATATAGAGAGAGAGAGAGAGAGAGAGAGAGAGAAACAGAGACAGACTGATAAGAGAGGGCTCAGGTAAATATGTGTGCATATAAATATAGATGTTTACTGGTATAAAATGCATATAATTTATTTGGGTGCATACTAGCCTTAAAGTTGTATATATATATATATATATATATATTTGTTCTCATGCATAGATTTATATACATATAAAAGCAAACATGCAAATATAAACAGGCATATGCATGTTTTAATTTACTTATCTATTTATTTATCTATCTATCTATCTCTCATGTTTGTGTGTGTGTGTGCATAATTTTTTATGTGTGAATATAAAGTTACTCATGCATGCAAAAACATGCATATATATATATATATATATATATATATATATATATATATATATAAAGAGAGATAGAGAGAGAGAGAGAAGGAAGAAAGAAGTATGGGATGATTATTGAAGTCAGAAGACATGGATGTGTAAATGGTATACATGGGTATTTCCCTGAAACCAGCAAGACAATGTGGGTTTTTAAGAAGAAAAAAGTAATAAAAATGAAACAAGGGTTGAGAAAGAGAGACCCCAGAAGAAAATGTGTAAACTGAAAAGGAAGAATAAATTCAAAAGAAATGAGTAAAGAATGATTATAAAAAGTAGAGAGAAGTATCAGAAGAAAAAAAAAGTAAGAAAGCAGTTTCTCCAAAAGAGAGTAAGCACTGTAATGAGTTACTATTAGAAAGAGAGAGAGAGAGAGAGAGATAGAGAGATAAAGCAGCTTCTCCAGATAGGGAAATTATGAGAATTACTTTGTGTAAAAGAGAGAAACTTACAGAGAAGAGGAGTGAGAAGATAAGAGAAAAACAGAGCAATTATATTTTGGTGTCACTACAGTTTATTGCAAAGTAATAAATGGAATAATAAAAGAAGTGAAAAGAAACATACAATTTTGAAAGCAAAACATACAATTAAAATAAAAAGTGAGAGCCAGAGAAAAAATAAGTTCAAGAAAAGAAGAGAAAGAAAGTCAGTGTTGACAGAGAGAGTTGAAGAAATACTAATCAGTCAATTTTTCCCTTCATGGTCCAATGATGCAATGGACTCCATTGCTGAATGAATATCTTTTTACCTCCTCTGTAAAAGAGTTCCCCAGAATATCTAACAGCTGGTGAATGGCAGCTTCTGATAAATATGACAGTTCCATTTGCATATCAATTGTTTTGGCCTACAGCTCTTTCTCCCACATGCCTGATCTCCACCCTGATGGGAAGAACACTAACAGAAAGCTTAGGTACCCTCAGCAACTGCCATGTTTTGGACCTGCGATCACTGATTTGCCAGAGATACAACTTGCATTTCAGTTGGGAATGAAGATTATGCAGCTATTAGAGGTGATTCACAAAAGTAATTCTGGCCCAAGGAACTGATTTAATGTCAATCTGATTGACACCCAGTGCATGAGTCTGTGTGCTGAAGGTCAAATTTTGGCAACTTGATGATTTTTTTTTAGATTCAAATAAGACTTTGTTTAACTTTAAGCAAAAGAAAAAAAATGTCTGTTTGTCTGATTATTGACTTCATCTCAAAATGTCTCTGGTGAATATTTGTTTTTTAATCTATAAGATCAGCTTGTGTTGCCATTTTGTCTCATTGTCCTTTATCTGCTTGTAAAGCCTTCTTGCCGTCTGTAATGCTTGGCAATCAAATATGAAAAAGTTAAGAAATTAAAAAAAATCTCTGTTATATATATTTGAATTTTATATACCTTGACAGATATTAACTTTATCTTTTGGAATAGCACTGACCTACAAATTTTTTAGTTTATCCTTTTTCTTAGCTAATTTCATGATGCTGAATCTGAAAAATGCATTTCATTTTTACTGCTCTACTCCACATTATGCTGTAAGGAACTTGAATATTTTTTCTAAAAATGATTATAGCCAAATTTCCCATAATGTTCAAATTAATTCTGAATGCCTCTTGCAAAAGAATTTGAATATTACTGAATTCCTGATTGCTCAAACATCTAGTTTTTATATTATGATAATGACAAAAGAATAATGGCAGACAATTTCTGGAACTTAAAATAGAACAAATCTACTAAGCCTCCATGAAAATCAAATGAGTAAACATTATTGCCATGACTATTAATTGCTCTCAATATTTAAATTTTAATCACTTATTGTGTTATATCACTTTTGTATTTCAGGAATAGTTTTATTTACACTATTTACATTTGTTCAGACTGCTGTCCTCATCTTTGTTGCCATATTCATGATGTTTAAGTTATTATACACTCCAGCCTTCTTCAGGCGATTGGAATTTCAAACAAAACCCTTTATTTTGTCCACCAGGGTAGATTGTTCTAGTTCCACGTGTTGTGTCTCTTCTGGATATCTCAGTATCAGTTATTTCCCTTTAAGTCAATGCTCCAAGTTTTTGTTCACCTTTGCTGTAGCCAGGTATTGGACGAAATAAAGGGTTTGGTCTGAAATTCCAATCCCCCGAGGAGGGTCAAAGTGTACAACAGCTGAAACATTATGAATATGACAGCAAGGATGAGGACAACAGTTTGAACAATGTAAATAGTATAAATAATTACAATACTTTATCTCAGAAATATAGACAAATATAGAAATAGTTTTATTTCACACTAAGATTGCATTTAAGCTTGAAATGATCATTTATTTTTTCTTTATATTTACACTGATCGAGAATAAACATGACTAATTTTTTTTTACATAGGGTGTGGTATTCTAGAGCAGGAAAAGTTAAACTAATGGTTAAAAATGAACAGTATTTTAGGATTCCGCACCCCAAAGCTGTTCAAAATTAGCCAAAACATCTGCGCCATTTAAAAAAATAATTTGTAGGCCTATTTAATCAGGTGTTACTTGACGTGATACTATAACTTCATTCACTGTATCACAACTGAATATTGCTGTATATAAAAAAAAGGATAGTCAAGGCAATTCTCAGATGATTCTAGTGATTATATCTAGCATTTAAAGAGGCATCCTTTATGGAACCAACTTCTTATATACTCTGCAACATAAGGATTTAGTTAAGTTCCACATCTGTCAGCAAAATTTCTATCTTCTAATCCAATTAATACTTGTTTGTAAATAAAATATTTGCCATTATATCTCTGTCAAATATTCTTTCCCTTGTCAACCTGTAAATTTGTTGTTTCCACCTTTCTCACTTAAAGCATTATTTTTTTTATCTTGCTGGTGTTTTTTCTCAATCCATCTGTGTCTATTTTGTCAGCCTGTCTCCCACTTTGTAATTTAGCTTTCCTAATCATCTTGTTACTTGTCTAGCAGTGTATCCCAGATGTGCCTCTTTAATCTAATCAGACGTCTTCTTAAGTATCCATTGTTACTGCCAATCTGTACGCTACTTGCTGCTCTGCTTCTAATTTTTTGTTTTTTATCTCCTCTATAGTTTCTCAAGATTTTGTTTGCCTATGTCCAGTAATATATATATATATATATATATATGTTTCATTATATATTATTAGCCATCATATATAATATAATATATATTTTTAACCATTATATATATATATATATAATGGCTAATAATATATAATGTAACAGATTGTTGCCACTTGATGTTAACCTCAGTGTTCACTTTTATATTTATACGTGCTCTATCCCTGATACTGAGCACTTCCCCCATAAATATAGCATATATATATATATATATATATATATATATATATATATATATATATATATATATATATATGGTAAGATATAAGACAATCTAAAAAAACTCTTATTTTGACATAATTTGCTGATTGAAACAGAAAATGGTTTTTATTTAAACCAAATCTATATTGATGAGAGAGAGAGAGCGTGATTAATGTTAGTCATCTGAATACTGGGTTCATTTTATAATTTTAACTGTATTGTTTTTATTAGATTAGATTATACTAATATCAACTTTTATTTATATTTTAATTTGTTTTAAGATTATCAAAATAAGAGGTTTCTAGTCTTCTGCCACTCTATTGGATTTCATTCAAATTTAAATCACACCCACACACCCACACTATACAAGAAGTTTACATCTATTCATGAAACTTTGAGTATTGTGATGTGGTAAGGAATAAGGATATAATTATATATACATATATATTAAAACTAATATATAGTATATATTAAAATAAGATATATATTTAAAAGATTATATTCTTATTCTTTACCACATGATGCTACTCAAAGTTTCATAAACTTCTTATATTTCTCTTTGAAAAAGGACATAGATATGTCTGAAAATATTGATTTTTAACATCTTTCTCATCGTTTTCATTTGGTCAAAAAGCCTACTAATATATGATAAATAATATTAGTGTTATTATGTATATATATATATATATATATATATATATATATATATATATATATATATATATATATATATATATATATATATATATATATATATATATATATATATATATAAATATAAACCTTTCACACCCATCAATAAATCTGGTAGCATACTGGTGAAAAATGTTCATTTTACACAAAAAATTTAGTATTTCCTAGATAATATAAAAGTTAATATGAATTACATAGATCAAACATTACGCAATAAAAATTTAAAAATTCAGCTAATAATTATGTGTCAGGCTGTGAACCACTTTTATATATATGGACAGGTATACATATATATATGCCTACATATACATATATATGCCTACATATACATATATATGCCTACATATACATATACATAGGTATATATATATATATATATATATATATAAATATGTACACTCCACCAAACACATACACATATACACTTAGCACCCATCATGTTTAATTAAAATTAAAATTTAAAACATGAAATACAATAGAAATCTTTTACTTAATATTGTGGTCTTTCTTTCTTTTGAGAGATACAATAAACTACTGTGTTGCAAAGCATGGTTATTTATTTACACCAGAAAAGACAGGAAACTGCACATGTGCTAAGGTCTTGTTAGTATCAGCCATCATTCAAAATTAGCAGCTCATCTGCACATATCCAGAGAAGTGTAAAATCATTCAAAGAGTCTAATCAGATGAGAGGCTATAATTGATCTAAAGCCGTCTTATCCTCTACTGGAAAGGATGGGACTTTAGTATATATGCATGTGCATAATAAATCCCCAAACCAAAGGGGAAATAAAAAAAAAGTACCTGCTCAGTATATAAGTAATCATAAACTGTGTATCTTCAATAAATGTAGAGGTGAATGTCTTCATACTGAGCATTTATTACAGCTCTAGTGGCCGTGCAGTTAAATGGGTCAAAACTGGAAGTGTTAAAGAATGGTGTCTGTAAATGGATAAGATCTGAATTTGAGACATAACTGTAATGTGTGATCAGTAATTAGAACCAAATCTCTTTTGGAAAGCACAAAGGGTTCTCTTGAATGTCTGTCTATCTGGATCAGTCCAGTGCTTTTTGCCATGAATATATTTAAAGATTGTTATTTATTCATAGAAAGAGAATATGAAAGTGTGAAGACTGATTTCAGTGAGCAAGGAAATCATTTTGCCTTTTCTTTCTTTCCTACTTATTTTTCCTTTTCGTTTTCCTCTTTTTCTTTCCTTTTGATTGTTTTCTTTTTCTCTCCTTGACATTATTCTTCTAGTTTCTCAGGCTTCATTTTATTCTCATCTTCTTTCTCTTCCTTTTCTCTTTTTCTTCATTTTGAAATCAATTTATGACATTTTTCTTATTCTTTTCTCTTTTTCATTTTCTTTTCTATCTTAACTTTCTCTTTCTTCTCTTTAGTTTTTCTCAGATTTCTTTTCTTTCTCCTTTTTATACTTTTCCAGTGCTTTTTACCTTTAGCCTTTAATTCACAGTGTTTTTTATTCTCTCATTCATTTTTTAATGAATTTGCATAATCTTTCTTCATTAATTTGTATATATTTTTTTTTTAATTCTCTTTATCTTCTCCCCACTTGGTTATTCATCTTCTTTTTTCTCATAACTCCCCTTTCCTTCTCATTTACACACCTTTTCATTAACCATCTCCTATTGTTTCATGTCCCTGCTATTTACTGTTTGTCTCCGTGTACGTTCTCATCCATCCTTTTTAATTTCTCTTTCACTTTCTCATTCCTTCTGCATTCTGCATTATGTTTCTCCTTCTGTCTCCATGTCTTCTGTATTGTTTCTCTTTCCCTCCTCACTCCTTCTGTATTGTTTCTCTTTCCCTTTCTCTTTCTCTTCTACTCCTTCTTCAATGTTTCCCTTTCACTTTCTCTTTCTCGTCTCACTCCTCCTGCATTATTTTCTCTTTCCCTTTTTCCTTCTCTCCTACTCCTTCTGTAATGTTTCTCTTTCACTTTCTCTTTCTCTTCTCACTCCTCCTGCATTCTGCATTATGTTTCTCCTTCTGTCTCCACGTCTTCTGTATTGTTTCTCTTTCCTTTTCTCTTTCCCTCCTCACTCCTGTATTGTTTCTCTTGCCCTTTCTCTTCTACTCCTTCTTTAATGTTTCCCTTTCACTTTCTCTTTCTTTTCTCACTCTTCCTGCATTCTGCATTATGTTTCTCTTTCACTATCTCCTCTCACTCCTCCTGTATTATATTTTCCCCCTTACTCTTTTCTTTTTCTTTATATTCCACTACTTCTCATATTTCTTCTTCTTGTCTCTCTTTTTTCTTGTTCTTTTTTTCTGTTCCTCTCCCTTGTATTGTTCTTCATCTTCCTTTCCTCTCTTCTTCTTTTTTTTATTGTTCTTCTCTTCATGTGTATGTACCCATAGACAATTTCATGCATCCAGGTGAGATCAGACAAATCAGGCATATCATCTTGCATCCAATTGGATTTTCTATCATCATCACAATCATCACCATCCTCTCCTCTTCCTCCTTCCCATTCCCCCTCCCGTCAGAAATTGGCAGGAAGTAATTGTGATGGACACCATGGATCCTTACAACATTGGCGATTGCATTTTGCCAGCCAAAAGGTGTTACTAATAGAAGACGACAATGCCTACATTAGAGAGAACAGCTTGTTACAAAGTTATGGCACTGCCCGCAGGACCTTTAGACAGGGAACTCCATTATCCAATCTACTTGTATCTTCGTCAAGAAACATGCCTACCTACCTACCTACCTACCAACCTGTGGGCTTTGCTACTTAGTTATCAACCTTCTCATATAACTGGCTACCAATCTACCTACACACAATTTGGCTTGTACTTGTAAGTTTCTCTTGAACGATAAAAATAATTGAGAACTTTAAATAATTAAAGATTAAACAAAGAAAATCCTAACATTAAATCTTAAACATTTTCCCTTGACATTGTTTAAGTAGCTGAAAAATTTGTCATGTCCATATAAATAACAATACATTATTGGGAAAGCTATTAGTTTGGTGCAAAAATAATGACGTAATAATGTCGTTTTTTGATGTTAAAAAATACGTCAATAAACGACATTATTACGTCATTATTTTTGCACCAACCTAATATTTTGATAATACTGTGAGGAAATGTAAACCAGTAATTGTCTAATGAAGTGAAGTTTTGATAAATTTTCTTTTATTGTATTATGAAAGTATAGTCATTTAAAAATGGCTGAAGGAACAGAATACAATAAGCTTTGCTATATAATAAACTAGGCTTCACGTTGTTACTGACAATAGATATATCAGCTAGGCAAGGAACTGAAGAGACTTGTTCATCATATTGTCTGTCAGGCATCAAGGTATGCTTCTCATATTACTAGAATGTGATCTTGCCAATTGATAAGTTCATCTATAAGTTCCCGATGTGGACAGTGGAAAGATCCAGAGGAGGCGTTGAGAAAAATGAGCAGCCAGAGGGTGGCAGTGGCACATCTGAGCCATATTATACACCACACACATTGTACTTGAAGTGTATTTTGCCTTCACTTTACAGTGTGTTCCATTTATATAACAATTATTATGGGAAATTTGAAATGCAATACTAGCAGCAAGAAAATCTGATCAAAGATTGACTATACACTGGGGGTCGTTAGGGTTGTGTCTATACATTTGGGGATTGTTAGGATTGTGATTTGGCATGCTAGGGGGCAGCAAGCCCCAAAAGTTTGGGTACTGCTGATCTAGAATGATAGTTTCATGCTTTTCCCCAAGAAGATTAAGAAAAATGAGTTATAAATGGTTATGATCAGAATTTGATAAAACATATCTAATGGCACACAAGTTTTCTTCTATCTCATTCTATGTGACATGTCTCTTCAAGACGTTTGCGATCACAACTCTCCACAATTTCCTGTCCTTTGTAGCACTTAGTAAATTTTATCTTTTCGTTATCTTCCCTAAACCCTTTTTCTCCCATCTATTTACACAAGCTTTACACAAGGTAAGTTATACACTCTTCTCCTCTATCCCTCTTGCCTTCAATATGTCCTGTGAGTGTTAAATTTTCTATGTCCTCTTTCCTTATTTCAATTATCTCTTTCTGGTAATAACTATGTGCCATTTTGTTTCCATTTTCCTTAAAACTTTGTCATTGCTCACATGTTCAGTCCATGGTATTCTCAGCATCCTGCTGTCGAACTACATTTCTGTTACTTCAAGTTGCTTCTTCATCTGTGAGGAGATTGTCCAATATTCACTGCCATATAGGAGAACTGACTGACATGCCATATATCTAGGATGGGACAAGACCATTTTGTTTTGAGGGATTTGTCCTTGTGTCCAGCTAGTGACATAAGCTATTAGTATTTCTTTTATTTGTGTGTTAACTGTGATGCTTAAGTAGTGTCCAGTCATCAAAACACTTTATTATATAAAAATGTAAATCTATAATAAAATTGAAAACTGTTCCCAGTTTGAAGCTTGGAAATTATGTTAAGTCTATATAAAAGACCAATTTTTTTTCTAAAAAAGTCGCTTAAAAATATCTCCCCAGATCTTATATGTGACATTGACATATGCAGTAAATTTAGTATAACAGGCTTTTCATTTAATTTCACACCAGACCATCAAATCTGTAAAATTTTCAGCCCTTAAGTATGTATAGATATTAAGTTATTAGAAATGTTATATTCTTTCATTAATGCAATTCACTTTTAAATAGAATTTAACATATTCCTGTTGAATATTCATGCAGATCCTTGCTTCTATCACTCAAGACATGCTTTCAGTATAAATAGTAGTAGTCAGTTGAAGTACAAAAAAAAAATATTCCCTTATCTAATCTATTTCTGAGAGAGACAAAAAACTTTATTTTCAAAGGAAAAAAACTTAATTCAAAATGTTCTTTGTAAAACCACATCAACACTTTGTGAATATGGACTTTTTTTATTGCACTTAATCTGCTTTTGTCTTTCCCTTTTTTTGTGGATGTGTTGAATATTTTGACCAGGCCAAATCTTCATCCATTCAACCTTCCATATACTCATTTTAGCGATAATATTTTTATATCTCTATTGTAAAATGCGAATATTTGGTTCAGCTGTGACAGAGTGAACTATCACTGGAAGGTTTAAAATTTGTTATGGAAGCCTTTGAAGTCATAAAGAATATAATGATTTAAAAAATGAATTATCTGTTTTGTAATCACTCTAGTTATATAAAAATCGTAAGATATAACTATCAACCTATATACATCTATAAATCTTATCTACATCTTTTCAAACCAATTGAATCCTGAAGAATCTTTACAAAATGCTGGTTTAGAGACATTCATGAGTAAAACTCTGTCATTGAGGACAAAATTAATTTCACATCAAGGTAAAAGCAGAAATCTATACGCATATTTAACAAACTATATTCCACTTGCTTATCTGCCTCTATATCTACACTGTAAGCAACTAATTGAAAACCTTGTGGACTATAACCTGTATATCTGGGTTGGAGCTACCAAATCTTCACTTTCAATCCTTGACAGCCTTCAAGAGCGTTTATGTGGCCTTGCGGGGAGGGGGTCCTTATTTTTAAACTTACAGTCACTTTTCGACAGTCACAAAACTTTTACTACTCTATTGCTATTTCCATGGTAAATGTTCAACTGAGCTACATTCCTTAGTTCCAGAACTTTACAGCTACAACATGACATGCTGCATACACGGGGTCTAATCATCTTCATTGCATTTGTATTCTATTGTTAAGGAGGCTGCTTCAGACAGCTTTTTCTCAAGAACTGCTACTTTGTGGAAGTACAGGATGCTTCCTGATCATTTCAATCTTAACAATTTCAAGTCTTGTGCCTATCATTATCTAGCCTACATATCCTCATAGTTTGCACTTTTGAAAGTTTGCAAGTTGATTGTGATATTTATTTACAATATTTTACATGTATTTAGAATTCAAAATAGCAACCATTTGCTTTCACCATAATCCTTTATCTCTTCTCAAATGAAGTGCATATTTTCTATGGCATCTCTTCACTCAAATTGTACCATGATATCATAAGAGCTTCTTTCAAGTATGAGTACGAGATACTTGAGTATCAGATACATGAAAGATAACTCTCCAATATCTGCCATATCGCAAAGTCTATAGGATTACTGCCAGGGCTAGATGGAGCCCAAATTGATTTTTCAAAAAATCCACAGAAATGTCTCTTGCTCCAGTTCTGTATCAAATTGCCCATGTGTGCAGGAGCACTGTCTTGAGTGAATGCTCCTTAGTGACTTCCGAGTGTGGTTGACAACCAAGACAACATGTCTCTCTCCAACATTTGATGGTAAATTCTGGTATTCATTTTCAGTCTTTCTTCAATGGGCGATTTTGAACCATCAGAAGCAACAACTGCCCAGACCATGACACCAGTTAGTTTCTGTCAGTTGGAATGTGTTCTTACACCTTCCTGGTGAAGTGGCATAAACCCTATTATATTGATAGTTAGCTACAGCCTCTACAGTGAAACACTTCTTGTCTGATCAAATGAAAACATTTTCTGTGGTATACAGTATCTCCTCTAACATTTTCTTTCCTCTGCCGAGCCGTTTTTGCTTGGAAACACTTGAGATCAGCTGTTGTTGTTGAATCTTGTATGATTTATTCCTAATTTCTCTTTCACAATCCTCCTTAGCGACTTATCTGAAATACCCAGTTCTTTTGCCAGCTTCCTCATGCTTCTTTGTGGACTTCATTTCACCATTTTCTTAATGGTTTCAATGATTCTCCTGGTACAAACTGAAAGTTTCTTCCTGAAATTAAATTTGGGGAGGTTGTTTGCTTCTCATGAAAGTTTTTCTACAGATTAAAAACAGTTTTACTGCAAATGATCAACTGTTTTATCACTTTACAATTCCTGATACCAGTCATTTTTTATGTGACAATTTGATAACATTTTGTTTGTGCAATCATAATAAACTGTAAACATAAAAGAATGTCAGGAAACCTTATGTAAAATTTGAAACTATTTTTACAAATAGGTATGGTTCGATATATGTATAAACTAGCAGCAGGTCCCGTCGTTGCCTGTGCGTGATTCAAAAATCGTACGACTCATACAGCAATCGCTATCACTTGACTTAAAATATTTTTGCCCTTCCTTGACTTTAAAGGAGTGCCCTTTGCCATGCTGATGTTGCTACATGCCTTACTTCTTGCCTATCTCACACTGCAAATTTTTTCTAAGCTCCATACTAAACATTAAATCTGTTACGAAAAAAGAACTAAAAAAAATGAACGCAAAATGATCAGCTTTAAAAAAGGACTCGTAACTGGAAAAACTGAATGAAAAAAGAATGTTAACAACAAATACTTTTTCACACCCAACCCAGTTCTGCGGAATCAAAATCAACGTTGAGTTTAAGCAAGTGAATGAGCCAATTGGAGTAAAGTGCCATGCAGATTTAAATTTTTCCCACTTGTGACGAATGCAGCTATTGATTTTTTTGTATGCTAGTTAACATTCGTGTCAGTCAGCTATTGGCTCTCACTCTGGCCAATAGAAAATGGCTGCAAACTACATGAAAACTGCCGTAGAAGCATGAAAAAATTATTTCCATTATCGATGGGAGTTGGGAAATGCAAAGTCAGTCTTGGCTTTCCTGCTAACTTGGAGCATGTGCATATAAATTGTGGTGCAAATCTGTCAAAAATTGCGGCCGTGTATTCGTTACACACACACACACATCCTGCCTTTTATAGATAGAGATAATGGTTAAATTTTTATATTAAATAACAGGTAAATATTATACCAGATTCAGTAGTGATATGAAAGTAGGAATCATCCAACAAATATCCCAAATGTATAACTTATGCAGAAATATGTCATATTTACTCTCATTGATTTATTTGGCAATGTGTGACATCAGAAACACAAACCAAGTTTTCCAATTTCTGTATGCAAGATCCAACCTATAAGTAATAATTAATGGGAAGACATTTTCCCAGATTCTTCTAAGCCCTAAAAGAAAAATTGCAAACCCCTAGGTTATAATCAAAGGTTAATGTCTAAAAATTCCTAAATGCAAACATCTTGTTGCCTTGGGGATTTCAAACATTCGCAGTGACTGTCGGGAGGAGGGGGGGGGGACATTTTTTTTTCATAGCCATGAGCCAAACAAAAACAGTGTGAAGCAATTTTCTCATACTATCTGAAACAATTAAACATGAAAAAAGAAAAGAAAAGATGACCATCATTTTTTTTTTAAATTCCCTATCCCTCACTTTTTGACAGATTTGGTAATTTTACACACTTCTTAATATTGAAGAAAGTTCTTTAAAAAAAAACAAAAAACAATTCAGTACCTCTTTAATTAGCATTGAAAAATATTGTCATAGTGTATAACACTGATTAAACCTGGTAGATTTAATATTATATTTATACTCTGCTTGGTGGCTGAAATAATAGCAAGTTTACTTTAGGTAAACAATTGCTAGAATTTGATTTCAGGATAATGTTGATGTTCTAGTGAGATAGAACACTTGTTAATTGCTTTTTAGTAAGGTGCAATATTCCTGTACCAAAATAATCTGTACATATATACTTGTAAAGTCTTAGATGCACATATATATATATATTGGAGATACACATAACTATACAAAAATAAGTATGTAATACATATAGATAATGCATATACATATACTTCATACACACATATATATGTATATGTATATATGAAATACTTATACATATATCTATCTATATTTATAGATATATCTATATATCTATTCATATTTATACATATATCTATCTATATATATTTATATATATATGGATGAGATACATGTATGTGTATATATATATATATATATATATATATATATATATATATATATATATATATATATATATATATAAGCAAATATATGGATATAGATCCGACAGTATGAAGAAAAATATACGGAAAAAACAAACAAAAATCCTTATATGCAATTATGCTGTTTTAATGTTAATATAATGTCAACGTTGGACGTTTTGGTCTAATAATATTAGACAACATGACCATGTTTAAACGGAACGCTGATCATATAAAACTTTCAGTTATCTGTTTGGATAAGTCTTGTTCTTATGTCCATCGTCTTTGTCATGTTGAATTGATAATGTTAATTATATTTTATGAATATGTCCTGAAGATGGTTTATTAGACCGAAACGTCTGACGTTGACATTATATTAACATTAAAACATATATATATATATATATATATATATATATATATATATATATACATATATACACACAGAGGGGGCAATGGTTAAATTGTCATCTAAATTATGCAAAAATTAAAATAACACTGACATCTCATCTTAACAAATATATTTACCAAAATTACACAAAAATATCTTGAAGTTCAAAAGAGTAAATTTATGCTATAAAATTTTCTTAAACATTCAGGTCAGTAAATGTAATTATACAGTTTAATAAAAAACAGAACAATTACTTAAATAAATTGTAACTATAAAATTAATGTATAAACAGAAAATATGTTAAATAATTGGCAGACTTATTTCATTTCATTATATGTTTTCATTGTTTATGTTAAGATAAGTTTCATGAGAAGATATGATCAATTGAGAAAAATCATCAAAGATTGTATATATAAAGTAATTTGTATTTTGCTAATGAGACCCTTCTCTATAGCTATATGGTATAGCACCTCAGATCAAATGATGGTTTCCATATAGAAATACAGATTCGATTTCTGTCAGAAAATGCATATTTTCTGTGAAATTTCTTAAACATTCAGGCTAGTAAATGTAATTAATACTGTTTAATTTAAAACAGACCATTTACTTAAATTGTATACTATAAACAGAAAATATATTATATATATATATATATATATATATATATATATATACTATGTACATATGATACACATATTTATAGGAGATACAATACACACACACATATATATATATATATATATATATATATTAGGTTGGTGCAAAAATAATGACGTAATAATGTCGTTTTTTGACTTTAAAAAATACATCAAAAAACAACATTATTACGTCATTATTTTTGCACCAACCTAATATATACGTGAGATACACATATGTATATATATATATCTATATATATATATCTACATATATCTATATATATATATATATATATATATATATATATATATATATATATATATATATATATTGTGTATATTTAGGCAGCAATTTTTCATTGATGCATGTTTCATTAAATAATATCGACAAGTTTTTCCTATTTATTTTAAGTAAGTTCCTTAAGCTTATCAGATAATATGAAAGGAACTTACTTAAAATAAATAGGAAAAACTTGTCGATATTATTTAATGAAACATGCATCAATATATATATATATATATATATATATATATATATATATATATATACATGAGATACATACATACATACATATATATATATATATATATTTATATTTATATATATATATGAATGAGATACAATAGATATAATAGGCTGATGAAAGTAATTTGAGAGATAAAAAGACCACAAAAATAATAATATTGATAGTAAAACTAGTAATATTTATTGCATATTAGACCAAATTGAAGCATGATGAGACAGATGTTAAAAATCAGAATTTTAGGATACACTTGTGTCCTCTATTAATGAGATTAAAAACAAAAATATATGTGGGACATTTTTTTCTGGGGGATTTTTTTTCTGTGTTATATTACTGATGAAATACAGTAGTTTTGGTTTAGTTATTTGTCATGATTAAGGTTGTAGAGTAATTGTTGCAGAAGGTTTTTTGTGGAAACTGTATTCATAGAGTATGTCTAAATTTCTATATATACCTAAAATGTGTGAATGTATTTTAAAAATGTATTTTAACTTTGACTGTTATCATTCTTGTTGGTATTTCAATGAAAAACAATTTAAATGTACTATATTTTTCTTGCATGCATACAAGAGATTTCCTTTTTGGATATATAGTGTGTAAGTATTTTCTAGAGATCGTTTGGATAGTTCTTATGCACTTTATATCCAAAATGGAAATCTCATTATGAATTCAAGAAAAAAAATATCATATAAAGCTTAATCTCAGTGCCTTGTCAAATATCTTCAATGAAACCTGTATAAATGAAGGATTTCTGACCAAATAAACAATCACACACACACATATATATCTATATCTATATCTATATCTATCTATCTATCTATATATATATATATATATATAAAAATTATTATTTAATAAGTGAGTGGATATTTCAGATTATAAAGAATAATAGAATCAGTTTTATTCAACAGAAAAATCTTTTACAGAGTTCTGTATTATTTTTTAATTTTTCATGACAAAAATGTTATGAAAAATTCAAATTCTTGGAATATGTACAAAGGCTAGTAAAAAACATTCTCAGTCTGGCCAAGAAAATATTTTAAAGAAGCAAATTCTGGTGTCTAATCATTTGATCAGATTTTGAGAAATGAGTCAGGCTGAGAACTTTTCAGCACCCCCAATACATATATTTGTACTTGTATATACTTGTGTGTGTGTGTGTGTGTGTGTGTATGAGAGATAATGTACAAATGTGCATCAAGTCAGCAACCTGGAACATAGCTTAATTTGATCTGAAATTTTCACTGTATAATGTTCATAATGTATGTGACTAATCAGTATTGAAAAAGAGATTATGCTGAAAAATATTTTTAGTGTAAAATGATATTTTTTCAACATTAGAAGTGGACATATTGATTCACCTATGTAGAAAAACAAAACAGTTTTTTTTTTTCAGGGTTAGAAAAACAAAATTGTGAAATGTCACGTCTCACATTGCTTTCTTGGGTCTGATTAGATTTATGGGTACTTAGTATAATTCCCATGAGATCAAACTGTTTTAGAGTCTCTGCTTCTGTTTGTGGCTTCTTTTTTTCATTTTCCTTTTTTAAATAACATAATGACTTGTTCTTTGCTTTTTGAGAGATGACATCTTAATATTTGATTGCTTTTTGGATATCTAGATTTCATTTATTCACTATTGACTTTAGAAAAGAAAGAAAGAAAGAAAGAAAGAAAGAAAGAATGGAGGATAAGAAGAACAAGGGAGAATGGGAGAGAAAAAAATTGAAAAGGAGAAAAAAAGTGATAAGAAGAAAGAAATTAAAAGACAATAATGAATTAAACAGAAAAAGAAATGAAAAAAAAAGTCAGTTAGATAGTAAGAAGAATTTTTTTATAAAAATACCAGAGAAGAAAAAAAACGAAAAATTCCAAAGATATTATTAAAAGAAAGAAAGAAAGAAAGAAAGTAAGAAAGAAAGGCACAGGAATAATAAGACAAGAGAGAAGTAAAAGGATAGGATAGAGAAATTGAAAAACAATGATAAAAGGAAAAAAAAAAGAAAAAGAAACAAAGAAAAAGAAGATGAGTTAAAGAGAGAGAGAGTTTTTTTTTAAATATAGCAGCAAAGGAAGAAAATGAAGGATAAAAAATTCCAAAGAGTTATTAAAAGAGAGAAAGGATGCAAGAAAGAAAGAAAGGTTATATGAAAGATAGAAAGAAAGTTTGCATGAAAGAAAGAAAGAAAGAAAGAAAGAAAGAAAGAAAGAAAGTGATGTATGAAGAGAAAGGTGAACAAAGCTAGATATTAACTGACAGAAAAGAAGGATAAATGGATAAAAAACATGTCAAGACAGGAAAATTGATAGCAACAAAATAGGATAGATAAAAATGAGCAGATTGATAGCAAGATATGAACAGAATAAGGTAGCTTTGAACAATATGTAATAGACACTTTTGAACAGGATGAAATACGAACAGACTGAGATAGATAAAAGTTGATTGATTTAGTTGGAATTATGGTGCCAGATGGCAAGAATAAAGTAAAGCCTGGTGGACCAATAGAATGTGAGAAAAGAAGAATCAGAAAAAGAAAGAAGACTGGGAAAGGAAGGCTGGAGAAATAGAAGAATGATTCTTATTATATTGAATGTTAATTAATTGTTAATTTTTGGAGAGCGCCTGGACAACTGGAACAGTGTAACCATTAATGGTCTTATTACTGTTATTTATTTTGCATGACCTGCTTGCTCAGTTAATCACTTCTCATTCACAAGGTGCAGGAAAAGAATTACACAGTAGCTTAGCCCCCACTATTCAAATGACCCAGTTTATATCAAGACTTTTTTAGGAAGCTAAAACGAAATTATGGATGAAACTAATAAATAAAAAATCAAAAAAATGATGTGAGTGTGGAATTCCAAATAAATTGTTTAAAAAACAACAAAAAAAAAAAAACAAAAAACAAAGTGATTCTATCAAATATCACCTGAGGTTTCTTTTTAACGTTATTCAATTCTTGCAGTGAACCTCTTTTTTTTTCATTTTTTTCTTTAAATTAGTCTACTCTGATTTATAAATAGATCTATAAGAGTGTTTTCAAGCTCAAATCAAGCAAAACTGTTTTAGTTGGAAGCTGGGGATGAGATACTGAATCATGTCTTTTTCTCCTTATTTAAAAATATTTTTTTGCAGGTGAGAAGATTTATAAATGAAATAATTTTATAGATTTTGAGAGGTCATATACATCTAATAAATTTCAAATACAGTGTAACCCGGATATAAGAGAGTTGTCGGGACAGGAGAAGAAGTCTCTTATATCCGGGTTTTCTCTTATATCCGGGTTTGGTCTATTTTGTTTAGGTAAGTATGGCTCTAATTTGGGACCAGAGAAAATCTCTCTTATATCCAGGTTTCTCTTATATCCGGATCTCTTATATCCGGGTTACACTGTATATAGGACCTTTTTGTTGCAGGCTGGAATTCTTTAAAAGTTTGCCCCATTTCCAATCATTGGTTTTGTTTAATTTTGCTGATATTTTATTGATTTTTACTTGATTATTGTGGATCACAAAACATAAATATTTCTAGTGTATGTATGTCAATAATAAACAAAGTCAGTTAATTTATTGAGAAGTTATAAGCACAATTCACTAAATAGCAGACATTTGGTAATTATATGACATTTTATAATCATGGATGCACACATACAGACACAATCTTAATATATGTTGAGAAGAAAAGTTATAAATAATTAGTTCCAAAATTCAAAACAGTGTGTTAAATAAAAATAATAGAATTTTAGGAAATTCCAAATATATTAATAAACATTTATTTTGCAACATAAGACCAGATTAAAACTTCATAAAAAAATATAAACTAATAATTTAATTAAAGTAATTTTATAGATTTTGAGTGGTCAAATACATCTAATATATGACATTTTAATTTATTTAGACACAGGCTTTATAATTTATAATTCAATTACAAATATTCTTATGCATAATATTAAAAAAAAATTTAAAATATATAAATAAATTTTTGTGAAAAAATAATTAAAAACACTTAATTAAATAAAATATATAAATAAATAAATAATAATAATAATGAATAAAATGATATAAAATAAGTAAATTAATTAATTATATATATATATATATATATATATATATATATATATATATATATATATATATATATCCAGGTATAACATGAGAACAAATGAGTATAATTCCACTGTTCATAGCATATAATTTTAAAAAAGGGCTCAATACAAAGTAGACCATAATATTATTTATTATAGGAGATTAAAACAAAAACATGTTAAAAATTGCTACACAATAGTTTTCATGTTTCGGCACTAAGCTGTGCCTCTTCAGGTGATGGTAAATGACTAGATTACTCTTTTAACTATCTATCTATCTATCTATCTATCTATCTATATATATATATATATATATATATATATAAATATATACAAATTAAAAATTATAAATTAAAAAACATTAAATAAAAATGAATAAATAAAGAATAAAAAGTAAATAAATAAAAATAAGTATACTTGCCCAAGAATACAGTCAGTAATTTAGAATATTTTGATAATTTAAATGTGTCTATATTTGAGAAACTATGATCATTGAAAACACAATGTTTATTTAATTAAGATTAAAAGAAATGTCCTTTATAACAGTAAGATTATAAAATACATAATCAAACAATTTCATATGAAATGTTATCATGTCATAACATTTTTAGTAGAGAACAAATTTAATATTTAGAGCAAAGTATTTAAAACAAAATTCTAAATGATATCTGTTAATGAATTCAATAGATTTATTTTATCCTGATGATGTGTCACTGTAAAACATTGAGTCAGAAGATATATCATTTGAACTTTTATCTATCTATCCATCTACTCTCTCTCTCTCTCTCTCTCTCTCTCTATATATATATATATATATATATATATATATATATATATATAAAAGAAAGAGGTTATAGTGGTTCCAACGAGAGAAAAGTGTGTATATTAAAAAGAAGAGAAGAGAGGTGCTGCAAATGTTTTTGGTTGTAATGTGGATTTTTTAAAAAAATATTATGCTTTATTTTCCATAATTTTACTACATGTGTTTCTGGTCTTGCGACCATCTTCAGGTAAAAGCGAAGATTTCCACATATTATTAAAAATAATTAATTTTTTCCTTATGTTTTTCAATGTTAAATATTCTCGATATGAGACATTCTCTGTTTTTGTGTTAGTAATCTGAATGTCTTTCTTGAAGGCTTACACCCATATCAAGTTGAAAAACCATTTCTTGTACAATTACCAAAGTTAAGTAACACTGAGCCTGGCCAGTACCTCGATGGATGACCACTTGGGAATACCAGGTGTTGAATAATAGCTCAGAGTTGAAAATTGGAAAGCCACATTCTAATCCCAGTTAGGTTTGCTATATTCACTTAACTGGAAAAGGAAAGATATGAAACACTTCTCCTCTCCCAGCTATGGGCTAATTAGTAAAACTTGTATCAGTAAAAATCATTATTATTTTTCCAAAATTTTTATAATCTAAAAATATTTTCTGGCTTTAAATAACCTGAAAAAATTTGATAAGACAAAAAGTATAACAAAAATCCTATCTATCTATCTATCTATCTATCTATCTATCTATCTATCACAGTGTCTCTTCTACTTTTCATAAGAATCTGCAAAGTCTTCTTTCAGGATTGTTATTAGCTGCTTCATCACTTTCTCCTCAATCTCATTCAGGTATATTTCAATCAGGATTTTATCTTTGGGAAAAGCCAGAAGCTGGAAGGGAACTAAATCTGTATTATAATAAGGACTCACATACCTGGACACTGTGATATTTTGCCAGAAACTCCTACATGGGATACATGAAGAATCTACTTGCTCATTTATGGTTATTGTGATGATCAAATAGTACACATGCTTCCTCAATGACTGAGTAATTCAATGGGAGAGCATCTGTTCATACATATGTAGTAAGGCTTCCCACTGACTGGTTGCAAATTACATTAAGACAATGCATTAATTTCTTATGATATTCAATGGAAGCATTACACACACCTACACCCAAGCCACCAATCTGCCACTGGGTAGCATGCCACGAGCATTTACCACTGGTGGCCCACTGTCAGACCATCAGCGTCTTTGTCTAGGTAATGTTACCACTGGCGGACCACTAGAGACCCACCGGTGGCCTGCCATTGGCTGCCCACTAACAGGCCACTAGTGGCTTGCATCTAGGGACACAAAGCAAGGTTGAAAAATTCTTGATCCAAACATTTCTCAAAATTTCCGATGTTTGATCATTTGGTCAGATTTGTGTGTGTTGGACAAGCTACCTCTTGTGTATATTTTTTCACCACCATCTTGTGTGTATGTGTTTTGAGAACATTGTTTTACATATAATATATAAATATTTATGACTGTAAATGTATGTATAGTTTTACACACACATATATAGGAATCCTTGAATCGTTCTTTGATGACAGTCACATGAAAATATAGACTGGATACATTTTGATTCCATCTGCATGTGTTACAAACATTAACATTAAACATTAAACTTGAGCACTATTTAAATAATTTTGTTTAAAGTCATTTTGGTGATGTAACAATGGAAGTTCAAATAATAATAATAATAATAATAATAATGATAATGATGATGATGATGATGATGATAATTATTATTATTATTATTATCATCATCCTTCTTCTTCTTCTTCTTCTTCTTCTTCTTCATAATAATAATAATAATGATGATTCTAGATATTATTGTTAGTAATGCTGCCCAGACAGAAAGATAAAGACAAAATTATTCTTAAGAGTATTTATAACCAGTGATAGGTAGATTTCCAGAGAAACCCCAACAACTTGTTAAAAGTGCCCAATTTTTATTAGTAACTCTACAAAGATACTTTTTGATACAGTTTTCTTCAACGGGAAGTAGCTACATTGTATTATTATCAAAACTTTTCATTTAACAAAGAGAACAACAGTACAACTGAGTATATATGGAATTTTGTAGAAAACGGTTCACAAAAAACATGGGCACTCAAACAAATTGCCTTTTATATATTAAGTGTAAGTTGAGTGTTAATAAATACCAAGTTTCTGTCTGGGATGTGAAGTTTCCATTATTTACATTTAGGCATCATTGTTGTTTTTATCACAGCATTTCATCTGTCATACCCTCCAACCTTCTTTGGGTATTTGTCAATCTCGGTGACTTTCAGGGAATTTCAAACTGAACTCTTTATTTAATATGTGGTGGTAGATTATTCTAGTACTGTTGTCTATTTCTTGAGATACATTGTCTTTTCTTTTATTATGCTGCTAAGTTATAGCTGGTTTAAGTTTGTACTATCCAGGCCAGGTATTGAACTGACAATTACTATCTCACCAAATTAACAAACCAACACTCAATTCACTAGGCTATTGTCCCATTGGACATAGTAATTGTGAGTTCAATCCCAGGAAAGGGTAAAACAGACTTAGTGAAAACAGGGCAAGCAATGAACTGAGCAATACTAAATAGGAACAAAGCAAAATATCCCTAGACATAGACAGTGGAATGAGAACAATCTAGATAAAAATAAAGGGTTCAGTTCAAAATTCCTTGAAGATTTCTCAAATTGACAAACAACTGAAGAAGGCCAGAAAGTACAATGGCTGAAGCATTGTGATGATACCAACAAAGATGAGGATATTAGTTTGAATGTAAATAGAAAATTCTACTCAGTGAGAACAGAATCAAAATAATGTTGATGATACATGAAGTTATAAGCACAATGAATATCTCTTGACTGTCTCTTCCATTTATTTCAAAAAATGTCATCTAAGATATAATTTTCATAAATAATATCTTTGCTTTTAGATAATATCCAGAAAGATGATATTAACATCTTGATACCAAACAATGGATGCAACACAACTTGCATCATGTGACAAATGACATGTAAATGAAAGGAATAATAACTTACCTCCAAGTTTCAACAATCTAGGGTTGAGCCTCTTTTTGAAATGCATATTTGCATTTAGAAAAAGTTCAGCCTCATTACCATACAACTTATAAAGCATCAGTTTCCATGGAACTTTCTCATTGTTGCCTTCATGGAGGACATTTCTATCTTGTGGTAAAGATTCATTTTTTGATATTGTGCCATTTGCAGATACCATATTGGACATTGAATTCAGATTTGGGATATTTCTAAACCTGCAAGAGAAAAAAAACAATCTCTTCAGTTATCTGAATAAACTCTTTTAAATTTATTGGCTGCACTATATTTTGGCAACACCAGTTATTATATACAAAATTTGCCAGGTACATTTAATATCTCAAGATCTTGTTGTTTGACCATGATGTAATTTGGCAACCAATCATAGAGAACTTTACTGCTGTGAAAGTTAAAAGTTTGTGTGTGTGTGTGTGTATATTTTAGGTGAAGGTGTGTCTTCAATATGTAACCAAAGATGATAAAAGTATACAAAAACTTGGGTTATACTACAGATGTTTATTCTTTTTATGATGATTGTAGTGGAACAAATTTCTCAATGTCACTTTGGTATGTTTGTTTCCTTTAAGATCTAGAAGTTAGGACAGGTACGTATAAGTATCATATTCAAGGTTGAGCTCAAGTCAGCCTTGTGCAGAGTTGGAACAACCAAAGGAATGTTTCTACTTGCATTATCACTAGGCAATTTAAGCATGGTTATGGGAAGTTTGTTTTCTTTTTCTTGGTCCAGAAGTTGGAGTAAGTCAGTATAAGCATCATTATTATGGTCATGCTCAAGTCAGCCTTTTGCTGAGTTGGAACAACCAAAGAGAAAGCTTGACCTACTTCATAGGTTGAGGTTTTTGGAAGACACATGAAAGTGCCAAGCATCAGAAAGTGGGAAGAGAGTTCAATCATCAGTGGACTGAGGCAACTAACATTCCCCAGTGGGAGTAAAATTATTATGTGGTTCACATCTTGGAGTAAAAGTGTGAAGCAGGAAATGTTTGCCTTTTTACAGGGTTCAACCATGCCACCTAATGACATTAGTTGAAACCAAGTGTGGTAATCATATTTCCGATTACATTACTCTTAGCATCATGGGAAATTTTTTTGTTATTACTCATTATTATTATTTAACAGTTTTATTTAATTTTCCATACTGTATATATTGAAAAGACATTCTGTCAAGGATTTACTCAATAGGTAGTGAGACACCATTAATTGTATGTGTACTGTGCAGCCATCATGATAGTACCCACTTTTTACATTTCTTCTAGGGTATTTTAGCAAAACATCTCATTACCCAGTACCTCCATGCTCACCCCTGCCTACAGTCCAGATTTGCCTTCCTATGATTTCTGTTTCATCATCAAAAGGTAGATTTCAGATTGAGGATGTGATTAAAAGAGTACAGCAGAAAGCAGTTGATCATCACCATCATGATCTATGAGTGGGAGGGGCTGCAGGGTTGTAGTACTTGACCAATTCCCTCTATTGGGTTGAAAGCCAGATAAATATTCATTCATGCATAGCATGTCTTAGGTAAGTAGACCTAGTGGAGCCTATTCTTCTCCAGGTCAAACCACAGTTGATGGCATTCAATTTGAAGGCTTGCCTTAGTCATGGACATGTGGCCATTGATTCTATTGGAGAGAACCCTCTAACCTGTCTAAAAAGTCCTTCAATGTACAATGCCATGTCATCACTACATTGGCTGCATATATATGGAGCCCCATATGCCCCATTGTGCTAGATTGCCATTGATTCTACAAGAAGTTTAATATGCTGTTATGTTTTTAATCCTGCTGGGTGTTTAGCCACTCTACTCACCAGAAAAAGAGCTGTTAGTTGAACTAGTTAATCACTAAAGATCTGACCATGAAGCAGGTAGTACTGGGTTACATGGTACCAGTAGCACATAGATTAACTTAAGACAAAAGGCAGCTGTAAGAAATTTCAAAAGAGGAATTTGAAGACTGTTTTGCAAAGTGGAATGGACACTGGGTTTTGTGATGTTCCAAAAAGAGATCTGTGAAAGGAACTTAGATGCCACTGTCCTTCTTATGTTTATTTGACATGTCCTTTCAGAACATCAGTGATCATCACTCTGCACAACTTTTTATCCTTTTATATTTTTAAACAATTAATACAAGCTCATTAGGTAGTTTACATGCCATTTCCTGTCACTTCTTTTGCCTTCAATATGTTCAGTGAGTGTCAAATTCTTCAAGCCCAAACTGGATACTTTCCGAAAAGATGTCATATCAAATCAATACTTTATCTCATTATACTTAAAAGTACTTTTCTATTTTAATTTCTATTATTATAGTTCCTTTTTGAAAAGTCAGATTCCTCAAGTGTTGCAAAAATAACGTTGCCTCTTTTGAATTTAGTTTGCAAAAGAAAGTGGAGATCTAATAAAGAAATGATTTTTGTGGATAAGATGCATTTATCCGAAAAGATCCCTTGCTGAACAAAACTTGTACAAAGTCAGTAAATACTAAAAGTTCTTGACAAATAATCTTTTGAAATCTAAGAAATCCACCCACACAATTGCTTGATGTTGAATGCAAAGATGCATATTTTTGGTTATATAATAAAATAATTGCTTATTTTCAATTATTAACTTCTTTTATGTACCATATCCCTTCGGAACATCAGTAATCATAGCTCTCCACAACTTCCTATCTTTTCTAATGTTTGCCTTTTTACTATCCAACTTCTGTTGTGTCATTCATTTACACAAGCTTGTTAGGTAGGTTACTCATTGTTTCTCTCAGTCCCTCTTGCCTTCAATAAAGTTCTGTGAATGTCGAATTCTCCAAACACTCTTTCTTCATTATTTGTCCCCAAAATTCAACTGTCCCTTTCTAATTCTAAGTATAAGCATCCTTAGCTATTACATGTTTTCAATTAACAATATGGAAATGTTTTAAGTGGGTAACAGTAAACAAACACACACACACACACACACACACATATATATATATATATATATATATATATATATATATATATATATATATATGTATGTATGTATTCATGCATATGCATACACACATTGCATTGTGTGATTAAACACTTCATGTTTTATCAATATATAAAAAAAATAGTTACTGGAATTAAAAGGCTTATTTATTGAATGATGGCAACATAGATCTGCACATTTAAAATGAAAGACAGTTTGTTCTGCATAAATGTAAACAAACATCAGTCATTTGTATGAAATGTAGTGAGTTTTGAATTCTCAAATTCATAACCATTTTCTGAGTTTGATGCTTAAAATGAGTTGGAAGTCTAATTTAATGAATAAAGAGAAATGTTTAAGAAGTTCAGGGCTTGTAAAAGGGAAAACAAC
The DNA here is from genome assembly GCA_963932145.1 of Acanthosepion lycidas. Lineage (NCBI taxonomy): Eukaryota > Metazoa > Mollusca > Cephalopoda > Sepiida > Sepiidae > Acanthosepion > Acanthosepion lycidas. The sequence continues at coordinate 45,464,231 of OZ010599.1, read as the reverse complement.
AATGGAAATTGCAAAGATTATTTTGTGAAGAAGTTTACTGATGATAATTGACGATTCCAGGGATGATTAGGGCAAGTTGAAGACTTTATTTCACCAATATTTCACATTAAATCAATCAAATTTATAGAGCAACTATCCAAAGTGTTCAACAGTTTGATCTAACCCTGCTTTACACAAAACTGGAGTCAGTCAATGTGGTAAGTCCATTGAACATTTACTGATTTATTGACTATATATATATATATATATATATATATATATATATATATATATATATATATATACACAGACACAGACACACACATACATGATTTTGTTTATTGTTCACATGTTTTGTCATCTGCAGGCATCATCAAACCACCCTCTTCATTTGTCAAAGCTTCTTTTGAAAGTTACTAATGATTGCAGTTTTGGACTAAAACTGAATGTTGGCATACACACGCAAACACTTTCTCTCTTACTGTCTTTTTCTTTCTTTCTCTCTCTCTATATATATGTATATATGTATATATGTATGTAATTGAATGATAATGACAAAGATACAATTAGAGAAGTATCTCTTCAAAATTCTGTGTAAGTCAAGTGCTTTCAAAAGATTTTTCTGCCATCTTAAAAATCTGTTATTGATTTAGATGGTAGACAGTTAGCTTTTGCAATTATATTTGTAGTTTAACAGTAAAACTTGTTAAAATGTTAAGAATTCATTATTGGAATTACACAGTAAAAGTTGATTTTCATTGTTGATTTAAGGAAGAATTTTTTACCTAAGAATTTGTTTTCATCATGACAGGATTAATTTGGTAAGCAATTTACTTTTCACAAGCAAAAACTATCAAATGGTGAATTTTATTTTGGTGGACTTTCTTCAAAAATTTCTCTTCAAATCTGGGTATTTACCTGGAATCCATAATAGCAAAAGCAAAATTACTAACACCTATTAACACTTGCATATCTTGAATTTAATTTATTAAAATTATGTATTGTTTGAAATCAGTATAGATGTGTATATAAACATAGATACAGAATGACAATCATTTTTTGCAATATTTTCTATAAAATAAGGTATTCTGTTTAAGAGCCCTTAAAATTTGTAGCCCTCAATATTTTTGTGATGAGGTGAAATACATTGAAAATACATTTAAGCTCCTCCAATACCCTAATTACTTTTTATTCAACACAAAACAGAAAGCTCATCAAATTTTTAAAAATAAAAGAATAAATGTTACAAAAAACACTTGTTACCAACTGTATCACAATTACAATTGAAAAGAATTCATCAAAACTTAACATAAAATTTATTACTTCTGAAACAATAAGAAACTTAATAAAAAACAAAATAGTAACAACATGGCCCCTTAATCAGGTATCAAAAGTGATCTTTCACAAAATAACGCCCTCAATGTATTAGTCACACGCTATAATGAGTCTAACGATACTTTTGATTTAAAAAATGCTACTTTAATTAAAAGTCTAGAAAGTACACTGATTGTAAGTTTGCGTTCAGTTTCTTAGAACATTTCATCTCTCTTGGCAGACATTCTGTTATCCCAATGTGGGATACTTAAAAAACAAAACTGAAAAAAACAAAACAAAAGTGCAAGGAAACTGAATGAGATCAGATAAAACATCCTATAAAAAAAATGTAACTTAAACATTTAAAACTCACAAATTAAAATTTGGCATTTTTACATCTTTGGTGATTCCTCTTGATACATAATTATAACTGATGCACATATTTATATCCCTCCAGCATCTCACTCCTACATATATATAATTCCATCAATAAAAATATTACTTTAATCTGATGAAGTCCTTCTAGAGGATGAAATGCATTACACAAAATATTTCCATTTTGTTATTCAATTGCCTAAAATAAGGTATGTCGAAATTAATAAGAAAAAATGTTAAAATATTTTGACAATCTGCTAGTAAAACATTTATTAATAAAATGAGCAACAGAATAATGTAAATAACAATATGATATATAATAATATTAATAATATATTAGTGTTATAGATAGTCTTTAGATATGGACATGAAATAAGCAGTGAAGTAGAAAAACAAAAATAATTTTGATTTTGATGCATGCTAATAATAATAAAATTATTAATAATAATAACATACTATGGAATATGAATATAGAACTAATTCCTGTTGTAATTGGTGCATTTGAAACACCACCTAGAAAACTGAGAAAAAAAAACTTGAATTGGAATTGACACCAATTGTTGTGGCCTTGTTGGGGCCAAAAATAAAAACACGAAGAGAGGAATGGAGTTAAACAAATATATTAACAGAAACAGTAATATGAACATATACAAACAAGAGTGTTACAGCATGAATGTTCGGTCTGTTAGAGCTGACTGCTGGAAACTTCCTCTACAAAAGGCAGTACCTGCTCCTATTTATAGCTGGGAGAGTCCATGCCTATTTTTTTGGTAAATTACCATAACAATTACAGATCTCTAAAAAACTGCCATCATTTACTCTGCAAAGATTCTCTGAAAAAGTTGCGAGGAGTCTTGTTGACACCACATCTCAAGAACAGAATTTCTGTTGGTTACATCACTGTGCGATATCAAAATAAAATACAGTGAAGCCATAGATAGTCCACTTTTTATAGATAATCTTTAGGTATGTACAGGAAATAAACACTTAAATAAAAATCTCAAAAAAAAACAAAACTTTTCATATACCCTAATATAGAATACTAATATTAATAATAAAGTGAAGTTATAAATAGTCTTTAGATAGCGACATGAAGTAAGATTTGTAGTAAGACTGTAAAAATCAAATTATTCTAATAAACCTTAATAAATTCAAAAACATTCAATCAAAATTATGAAATTCCACAGAATCTGTTCATATGACATTAATATTATCTTCTGATATAAATCTATAAGTCCTAGCAGGATTTATTATTAGTGGCCACAATATGCAGATGACACAGTGTTGATAGCAGACTCATAAAAGAAAATACAGGAACTTCTACAGAAGGTAATGAAGGAAAGTGAGAAGAAAAGACTAGATATCAATTGTAAGAAGAAGCTGAGAAGGGATTATCCATTATGAATTGCTTGAACAGAACCAAATGCCCAATGTGGTATGTTCAACAGATGGAATGACTCAAAGACCTAAATCAATAACATGGAGTTCTTTTGCTGTACGACAACGACCACAGTCATATTGCCAATATGACCAATGAAGCCATTCAAACACATTTCCGATATGACCAAGGAAGCCTATTCAAACACATTGTCAATATGACCAAGGAAGCCATTCAAACACATTGCCAATATGACCAATGAAGCCATTCAAACACATTGCCAATATGACCAATGAAGCCATTCAAACACATTGCCAATATGACCAAGGAAGCCATTCAAACACATTGCCAATATGACCAAGGAAGCCATTCAAACACATTTCCGATATGACCAAGGAAGCCATTCAAACACATTTCCGATATGACCAAGGAAGCCATTAAAACACATTGTCAATATGACCAAGGAAGCCATTCAAACACATTGCCAATATGACCAAGGAAGCCATTCAAACACATTGCCAATATGACCAATGAAGCCATTCAAACACATTGCCAATATGACCAAGGAAGCCATTCAAACACATTGCCAATATGACCAAGGAAGCCATTCAAACACATTTCCGATATGACCAAGGAAGCCATTCAAACACATTGTCAATATGACCAAGGAAGCCATTCAAACACATTGCCAATATGACCAATGAAGCCATTCAAACACATTGCCAATATGACCAAGGAAGCCATTCAAACACATTGCCAATATGACCAATGAAGCCATTCAAACACATTGCCAATATGACCAAGGAAGCCATTCAAACACATTGCCAATATGACCAAGGAAGCCATTCAAACACATTGTCAATATGACCAAGGAAGCCATTCAAACACATTGCCAATATGACCAATGAAGCCATTCAAACACATTGCCAATATGACCAAGGAAGCCATTCAAACACATTGCCAATATGACCAATGAAGCCATTCAAACACATTGCCAATATGACCAAGGAAGCCATTCAAACACATTGCCAATATGACCAAGGAAGCCATTCAAACACATTGCCAATATGACCAAGGAAGCCATTCAAACACATTGTCAATATGACCAAGGAAGCCATTCAAACACATTGCCAATATGACCAAGGAAGCCATTCAAACACATTTCCGATATGACCAAGGAAGCCATTCAAACACATTGTCAATATGACCAAGGAAGCCATTCAAACACATTGCCAATATGACCAAGGAAGCCATTCAAACACATTGCCAATATGACCAAGGAAGCCATTCAAACACATTTCCGATATGACCAAGGAAGCCATTCAAACACATTGTCAATATGACCAAGGAAGCCATTCAAACACATTTCCGATATGACCAAGGAAGCCATTCAAACACATTGTCAATATGACCAAGGAAGCCATTCAAACACATTGCCAATATGACCAATGAAGCCATTCAAACACATTTCCGATATGACCAAGGAAGCCATTCAAACACATTGTCAATATGACCAAGGAAGCCATTCAAACACATTGCCAATATGACCAAGGAAGCCATTCAAACACATTTCCGATATGACCAAGGAAGCCATTCAAACACATTGTCAATATGACCAAGGAAGCCATTCAAACACAATGCCAATATGACCAAGGAAGCCATTCAAACACATTGCCAATATGACCAAGGAAGCCATTCAAACACATTTCCGATATGACCAAGGAAGCCATTCAAACACATTGTCAATATGACCAAGGAAGCCATTCAAACACATTGCCAATATGACCAATGAAGCCATTCAAACACATTTCCGATATGACCAAGGAAGCCATTCAAACACATTGTCAATATGACCAAGGAAGCCATTCAAACACATTGCCAATATGACCAATGAAGCCATTCAAACACATTGCCAATATGACCAATGAAGCCATTCAAACACATTGCCAATATGACCAAGGAAGCCATTCAAACACATTGCCAATATGACCAAGGAAGCCATTCAAACACATTGCCAATATGACCAAGGAAGCCATTCAAACACATTGTCAATATGACCAAGGAAGCCATTCAAACACATTGCCAATATGACCAAGGAAGCCATTCAAACACATTGCCAATATGACCAAGGAAGCCATTCAAACACATTGTCAATATGACCAAGGAAGCCATTCAAACACATTTCCGATATGACCAAGGAAGCCATTCAAACACATTTCCGATATGACCAAGGAAGCCATTCAAACACATTGCCAATATGACCAATGAAGCCATTCAAACACATTTCCGATATGACCAAGGTAGCCATTCAAACACATTTCCGATATGACCAAGGAAGCCATTTAAACACATTGCCAATATGACCAATGAAGCCATTCAAACACATTTCCGATATGACCAAGGAAGCCATTCAAACACATTGTCAATATGACCAAGGAAGCCATTCAAACACATTTCCGATATGACCAATGAAGCCATTCAAACACATTGCCAATATGACCAATGAAGCCATTCAAACACATTGCCAATATGACCAATGAAGCCATTCAAACACATTGCCGATATGACCAAGGAAGCCATTCAAACACATTGCCAATATGACCAAGGAAGCCATTCAAACACATTTCCGATATGACCAAGGAAGCCATTCAAACACATTGCCAATATGACCAAGGAAGCCATTCAAACACATTGTCAATATGACCAAGGAAGCCATTCAAACACATTGCCAATATGACCAAAGAAGCCATTCAAATGCATGTCTGAGAAATGCTGCCATACCTGCTGTACTCTTCTGATTTGGCACCAACAGATTTCCACCTCTGTCGATCTCTTTCAAATGGTATATGTGGAGTTTAATTCAGTACTGATGCAGAATTGGGAGCTTGGTTGGATGAATTTTTGAGTTGAAACAGCGTGATTTCTACCAATGAGGTATTGAAAATCTTTTTGAACGTTGGGAAGAAGTTGTAAACTTTACTTTTTACTTTTTTCATTTCCTTTTTGTAAAATTGGTCTGATGAGATGGACGTCTGAATCCACAAAATTATCACCAGACCAAATGTATTTTTAAGGATTCTGTATTATATATATATATATATATATATATATATATATATATATATATATATGATGGTGACTTGTGATTTTGTGCTAGCACAAGCAGCCGTTTGTCTACCCAACTTCACTCACAAGGCTTGTATCAACCAATGGTATGTTTTTTAGGCACTTTGCAAATGTGCCACACATGGCCTGAAGATTGCATTCAAGCATCAAACAGATTGTTCACACATCTTATATTTACACAAACTCTACCCCAGATATTGACCACTTTTATTCTATAAATATAGCATACCTTAAGACTATATTTTATTATATATATATATATATATATATATATATATAGTATAAAAATGAAAACTTGAGTAGTGACTAATGTAAAATTTGTCAAAGACTTAGAAAGATAGCAGTCAGAAAAGTAATCTTGTTTATTTGTGATAGAAACCAGCTGAAATGAAGTAGAAGAATAATAAGAACTAAATGGAAAAATAATACAAGAAAAGAAAAAAAAACTTTTAAAGTAACCATTTGTCAGCTGCTGTCTAAAAGTAAATCATTGTAATGTGCAATAAAAAAGCGAAAAATAAAATATTTTTGTGAAAATCTGCTTAGAAATTAGGAGTCAAATAATCGTTTCTGTAGCATTGGTCAGCCACAACATGACTCTTTGTTATATGTTAGTTACTTTGGACCATAGAACTTAATTTTGGTTATCATCTTCTTCTATGTGCCATATCCCTTCAGTACATTGGCAATCATGACTCTCCACAATTTCCTATCCTTTGTAGCTCTTAGTAAATTTTGTCTTTTTGCTATCTCTCCTAAACCCTGTTCTGCTGTCAATTTACACAAGTTCACTAAGTAGGTTATGCATTGTTTTCTCTTGTCCGTCTTGCCTTCAATCTGTCATATAAGTATCAACATTTTCCAAGCCCTCTTTTCTCATTATGGGCCCCAAAAATTTAAACTGTCTTTTTACCTTTTTGTTTCCATTTTTTCTAACCATCCTGAAAATGATGATGTATGTGATAGGAAAAAAAGTTAATATATATATTTTGTGTATTCTACATACACCTAAATCTTATTCTTATAAATCGGGAAAAAAGTATATACAATACACAAATAATTATGGTACTTCTATTTGCAAATGCCAGATTAAATTCATAAATACTTAACAGCTGAATTACTTTTAGGTTCATGGCAGAATATTTGAAATGAAGCAATTATAATTATTATATGCCTTTCCATTTGACCTATTTTGCCCCTCTACATTGCTATAATTACAATATTTCAGTTTCCTTCATATATTGTATTTTGTAATTTCAAGCCAAAACCTTTATTCAATCCACAAGGGTAAATTGTTCTCATTCTGCTTTCCATGCATAGGGAGATAACTCATATCAATTAACAGATTAATCAGTCAGTTATGTGCCATGCATGATACATGCATAGGTGATCATGTAGCTTTCAATACATGACTGACGAGGCAGATTTTTTTCCCGCAGTAGGTTGCCATCTCTTTCTGCAGTAGACTGGTTGCCATCCAAGGCTATAGAACCCGGGTCTATCCTGCTATTTGCCCATAGCTGGGGGTGGGGGAGAAGAGGATTCATACCTTTCCCAAGGGTATTAGCACGTAAGTGAATGTAATGGATTTGACTGGAATTTGAACTTGGCTCTCCGCTTCCTCAATCTGAGCCTCTATCCATTACTCCATCGTGCCTCCTCGTATTAATATATTGGTCACATTAATTGACTGATTCATTTTCTACAGTTTATTAACTATTTGCAGTTTGTTTAAAGCCAAAAAATATTTTTAGAATGTAAAATATTTTTTGAGATAATAATGATTTAGTGATACAGGTCTTACTATTTAACTCATAGATGAGGGGCAGAAGAGGTGGATTCATACCTTTCCCAAGGGTATTTGCACATAAGGGAATATGAACCCAATGGGAATTGGAACTGAACTTTCTGATTAACTATTCCTAGCCATTATCCAATACACCACCTGCACGTCCAAGCTTACAGCACCAGTTATTCCCAAGTGGTCACCCATCTAGATACTGACCAGGCTCAACATTGCTTAACTTTGGTGATTGTTTAGGGACCGGTGTTTCAATGTGATGTGACCATAAGCCCACATTGATCAAAGTATATCTGGTTTCAATCTCTGGGTTGTGTAGAAAAGTCATATAAGTAACTGGACAATATCAACTGATACAAGATATCATCTAAGCATGAAAAATGAAACAATGATTGAACAAAGATTATAGTGTTGAGGTGATGGAAGATAACTTGTAATACTAAAGAATCGCAATGTGTAAGTCGTATTTGTAATGGTAATAGTAACCATTTCCTGATAAACATTTAGCATTCATTGACTACTGTCAGTTGAAACTTATAAAATCTTTCTCTTAAAACAATTTATTTATAATAGGTTCCTTAAGTTCAGTAGCTGCTATCGCTCTTTCCAGTATTGATAGAGGTTTCCTTCCTAATTATTTATTTGGAGTATTTGTCAACATCTTGATTATGCCATTATTTTCTCATTACATGTGTTATCCATTTTAGTTGTTGCTTCTGTTGAAAGTCCTTAAGTGATGTGGTTTCTGTTATTTAGTTCAGTTCTTTGTAATTCTGCAGCTCTAGTCCACAATATTCGAAGAAGGATGGTCTTTGCCAAGAACCATAGGCTTCACTTGCAGAAAGCCATTTTTAACCATTGATCTAGAAAGGAGTTGTATACAGCTGATAGTTTAGATATTTCTAAATGGCTTTAAAACAAATTTTAAAATTCTGTTGCGGTTTAAATACAAATAAAAAATGGTGCACATGCATGCATGCATGGTTAGTGACTCAAAACAAGAAATCAGCATGTTTGTTACATTCACTTTTGCACAAATACACTTGGGAAAGATATCAATCCATCTCTTCTCTCCCCAGTTATAGGTTAAATAGCAGGGCAGATTGGGATCTTTTGCTGTGATTAGCAATCAGTGTAGGAGAAGGATAATTCTGAATTCAAAACTGTATAACACATACTATAAACCCATCAACAAGTTCATGGAGTTCACAATGACCCCCATAATATAGACTACAGTTGACTTACAACTGCAGTGATGCATTATTATTATTATTATTATATGGGAAAATGATAAATGTTAATTTTTCTTTTCAACAGTTCAACAGGTCAAATATTAAAGAAAGTTTATCTAACTTCTGTTTCTTGAAATGTAATGAAATATTTGTTTCATTATTTTTAGACAATACTTCAAATTTTTTGAAAAGATGGATAGACAAAGTTTAAGAAAAGAAATGAATAAATAAAAATAAAAGGAACATTAATGATTTGCATGATTAATAAAGATTTTCCCAATTGAAATTCAAGGTCAGCACAGTAAAAATGTACCTCTTCAATTAATGCATTACCATGAAGAACTGGGTGACTTGAGTGAGCTATTGAAATCAGTTGGGGTGTTCAAACTACTCAACTCTTTATTAAAGATAGCTGGCGTCAAGAAGGTGGAGTTGTCTGCTCTTTTTGACACAATATCTCTACTTTTAAAATCTAGAGTGCAGTAAAAAATAGAAAACATTAAATGAGATTAAACTAAAAAATATAACACAGCAATTAAGTAGCCAAAGAAGAGCAGGTAAAGGATTTTTATTTTTTTTTTTATTAGGCAAACAATGCTTAAAACTTGTAAGCAGAGAATAGATATCTTTGTTGATTTACTTTACATTACTTTTGGCTAAAACTTTGGTATAAAATTTCATTTTGTTTATTTCTCCAATTTATTTTTATGGGGGTGAGAACTTTCAAACAGTTGAAAAAACGGTGGGGGGGGGGCACTGACATTCATACTTCTTGTTTTTGTAATAGGTACCTAATACAGGTAAAGAGATATTTATTTATTTTAGGTAATTTTCTAACTTTTCCTAAGTTAAGATCACCCTGTTTATTAGTTTTACACTTTTTAATCCATTATATAATTATATATATGAAGAAATATACTCTTAAGGTGTGCTATATTTATGTGATAAAGTGCTCAATATCAGAGATAGAGCGTGTGTAAATATAAAAGTGAACATAGAAGTCAACGCTGGCCTGACGATTGCATATAGCATGAAACAGACTGTCACCTTTAAGTGTTGACTTCTATGTTCACTTTTATATAATTATATATATATATATTGTGTGTGTATTTAGGCAGCATCTTTTCATTCATACACGTTTCATTAAATAATATAGACAAGTGTTGTCTATTTTATGTAAATTTTTTTCGTAACTTCTGATAAGTTTAATAACATTATCGTTGAACGAAGAAAGAAATTCTCAGTAGTGATCCATATTTTTTTTAATACAATCTAAGCTTTCGGCTTATTTAAGCCATTATCAAAGATGTCAATTACAACATATTAAACAATATACGGACACGACAGTGATGATAGTCTGTCAATGTTTACATAGAAGATTTCTAAGCTACGATAAACACGCGCATATAAGACGCTAAAAGTGAAAATTTACATAAAATAAATAGACAACACTTGTCTATATTATTTAATGAAATGTGTATATATATATATATATATTTTTTTTTTAACCCATTATATAAACCCCCTTTTATTAAGAACCTCTTACTTTCTAACTATTGAGAAACAAAATCTGATCTGCTCCCACTTAATTAAGACTCCCCCTTATATTAGGCATTTCAGAGCATCTATTTATACATGCCTGTGATTTTTTTTTAATGAAAAGTAAATTCAGTATATGATAAATGTTTGTCTTTGAGTACAATAATTTTACTGAAGTAAAGTAAAATTTAAAAAGTTGATTTCTCTCTCATTGTGGCTGATTAAATTATTGAATTGCATTTACAGATAGAAGGGAGAGTGAAAGAGATTGAAGCAAAGAAAAAAGTATTATTTTTATCAGTTATAGAGTAATGACATCCATTTATTGTGAAGTCCTGATCAAATTATTGGCAGCCAAAATTTAGCTGATTTACATAATGCTAAAAATGGCAAAAATGCAGAATAAAGTTGTTTAATAATTTTAATTGCAATTTTAGATTTTCGCATGTCTAGTTCGTAGTATAATAGCCAACCCTCTTTTTAAATCAGTTTTGAAAATATTTGTTTCTTTGTTTCCTTCTTGTTTCAAAACATGTGAACCTCCGTAGGTCATTTTAGTGCCGAATCGTTTCGTATACTTAGGATTTGTAAGAATGTTTGTATTAGGTTGGTGCAAAAATAATGTCGTTTTCTCACATATGTGAGAAAACGACATTATTTTTGCACCAACCTAGTAGTTTAATTCTTTAGGAGATGAGTTTTTGCTTAAAGAGGTTCCAAAGAAAATTTGGTGGGGGGTGGGATTGTGAGAGATTACATCTTTGTGTAAAGCCCTGTTAAGGATGTTATTCATGTTTGTTTGTCTGTAAAGCTTGTTCTTGTCTCTTACTTTTTATAGAATTTTTCGCAGATATGGTTAAAGTTAGTACAGGGTATAAGTATGTGCTTGATTGTATATAGCTTTTGGCATGTTGTACATATTAGAGATTCCTCATTTTTAAGGAAAAAGGAATGGCTTAGTCTAGCTAGGACTAACTCTTCTCTTCTTATCTTTCTATATCCTAGAGGCCATCCGCCAATGATGGGTCGGATTTTTTTGAGTTTTGAAAACATGTTTGTTTTGTTCCTCTAACTTATTGTATGAATAAATGTTTGCATATGTGAACATTTGAAGCACAAGCATATCTTAAAAATATAACAGTTAAATCATAGTAACTGTTACTTAAAAGTACTTCATTAATTCTAAAATCCAGTAACTTTGGTAGCAACAGGCTGAGATTGATAGATTGATATGAAACAAAGATTAGGAAAACAAGAGAAATATGCAGATAAATATTAAATGTAATATTCAATAGATACCAATTGACATATTTGTTGAAGAAGATAGAATTTCACACAGGTAGAAAGAGTGTAAGAGAGAAATACACAGTATAAAGTGACAGATGTTACTAGGATAGAAAGCTATAACGAGTAACAGTGTTGAAGAAATAGGTAGATAGATTAAGTAAAGTCTGATAACCAGGTGCAAGTAGGTGGACAAAGATGAGTAAATAAAAATCTACAAATTAACTAACTGATTACAGACATGTACTGTTTATAACCCATGGGTTGGTGCTTTGTCTGTCATTTCTTTGCTAATCATTTCAAACCACTAACATTTGTGGGTCTAGCTCAGTAGTAGTGCATAAGACTATAAGTAACCAAGTTTGGGAGTGTGATGTCTCTGGTGCTGTGTCAAGGAAATTTTGCTGGTAATAAACTGTTGTGCACTGGTTAAAATACTAATTCTTTTATATTTTCACAATCTTTGTTGTTTTATTTTTCATTTCATACTCTATAAATTTATATGTGAGCATAATATAATCGTTATTTGCATATAAAGTGGAATTGGGTTATTCTCTTGTATTTAATTTATATTAATACCCTTGGAAAAGGTATGGATCCATTTCTTCTCTCCCTTGGTACAGATTAAATAACAGGGTTGACTGGCCTCTCTTACCTTGGATGGTAACCAATCTAGAAACACAATTCTGAATTCCAAACTGTGGAGAAGGCAGCAGGAAATTCTTCCACTATCATTCCCAAGAAATCTTGACAATTCACATATAATAAAAAAATGGAAGCTGTGAAGAGACATGACTGCCTACATCCTGAATAAACATGGTATTTAAAGACGTGTCAAATTCAGAATTGCTAATCAAATGTCAATGTTAGTTTAAATGACAAAGGAAAATTGATTTTGAATCAGGTAAAGGAATCTACACCTTACCAGTTAGAGTAATGCTTCTAAAATCTGCAATACACAGTTTAAAATTATTGCACACACACACACACACACACGCACACACACACACTCTCTCTCTCTCTCTCAAACTGTTCATCGATGCAGCATGGACAACAACAGCAGAAAAAAACAAAAATAGATATAATTATAAGAATTGTTCCTTATAAAGAACTGAAATAAAAAAAAAACTAGAGTAAGAGAGAGAAAACTAGAAAAAGAGAATGGTAAAAAAAGTGAGAGAGAAAGAGAGAGAGAGATAGAAAAAGAGAGGAATCAAAAAAGTACAGGAGAGAGAAATATAGAAACCTATCAAAAGAGAGAGTGAGAAGACATGAGGTGTAGACATTTGCAGATGTCATTCAGAGAACATCTTAATTTGTCAACTTTACCCATGCCACAATTAAGGATGGGTTAGCTCAGGCAGAGAGTGGATGTTTCAGCTACTCCCCACACCACACTGTTGCAAAATTCTAATGATTCACCTATTCAGGTATGTTTTACCTGTGTCAGCTGTCACCGCCCAACCAGCGGCTGGCCTATACAAAGCGGCACAGTCACCTTCACTCAGACTATTTAATAATGATTATTACCTCTGATTCTTTTGTGTTTCCATTTGAGGGCCTTACCTGTGTTTAATTGAGAGGAAATTAGTGGGTCGAAATCTTGTCTGAGGGGTGGAAGCTAAGCAAGAACGGAAAGGATGCTCTTTGGGCAGGAAGAGATGTTTACCATAATAAGGAAGGCTAATGTGTTTGATGGGGTATGTTTTTAATGTTTCCTCTTGCTCTCTTCATTGGGTAGGGGGTCTGGATTTTAAACAGAAAACAATTTAGGGTTGCCATTGACCAGCCATCTTTACAGACATATGTCACCTGACCCAAAGACTGGATAGCGGAGTCCTGACCAGAAATAAGCCCAGACAATAGCCAGGGTTATCAGGGTTCAGAATTTGGTTGGTGAGTAACTGAGTGCATTAGCAATGTTAAAAATAAAATCTTACAAAGGACTACAGAAAATGACTAATGATTAAGTTATGTCTCTGATTAATATTAGATTTGGAAAAAATAAATATACATTACAGAGCATTCAAGTACAATTATTTTAGGAATGCTTGTCAATCCAGGTAACCATCAGGGAATTTCCTCTATATTGGTAGATTGTTCTTGTTGTGCTGTCCATATCTAGAAATGTCTTGTTCTTTCGATCTGCTCAGATATTTCCTAACCTGTTTCCTATCCTAGCCTATACTATCCAGACCAGGAATTGAACTCACAATGACTAGTTCTCCAAATTCATGAACCAATATTTTAATCCACTAGGCTATTGTCCTAAATAAGAACAAGATGAGATATCCTTAGGCATAGACAGCAGAAGGAGAACAATCTGCTCTTAGAGGTTGAATAAAGGATTTAGTTAAAAATTCCCCTGAAGGTTACCTGAATCAAGAAGCCCTTGAAGAAAGCCAGAAATCATAATAGTCAAAATGTGTTAACAACAACAAAAATAAAGACAATAGTCCAAATGTAAATAAGTTAAATAATGATATTTTAGGAATAACTTCAGTTTTTTAATATCTAAATGAGAGAAAGAACAGATGCAGTAAAAATTCACTGTTCATAGCATATACTTTTAAAAAAGTGCTCAATACAAAGTAGAGCAATATATTATTATTATATTTTTATTATAAGAGATTATAATAAAAACATTTTGAAATCACTACAAATAACCTTTCATGTTTCGATACTATGATTGCATTTCTTCAGGCGATGGTAAGTAATTAATATAATGAGGAAGGTCAATTAATTCTATCAATCTTGGAAAAATGTGTATATAACATTGGCAAAAATTAACTGCAAATAAAGTGTTAGAAATAGAGGGAAATAAAATGTTGAGGCATATTCCAAGTTATTTCACATGAAATTATTGATTTATATATAAACTGAAAACTTCATGAAGCCTTACTTAACCAATAAAATAATATTTCCCCTTGGCAGTTATATATTACAAGACATCATCATCATCACCACCATCATCATCAGTAGCCACAGTTCAATGATCAGGTCTGGTCAGAGATTTGCTGTGCAGCTGAGCACCTGGCCAGCACTCTCCATATATCAATTGTCTACCAAGACAATGTCTGACTATCTACAAAGGGCCTTCCAGTCCAATTGGTGGCATTGTCATACCATTGGAAGATCTCAGATCAACCATCGAGAAGAGAAATTTGAAATGGTTTGGACACATTACAATAGCATACAACCTTACCACTGCCATCCTACAAGGTACCATCTTAGGCAAATAAAAAAGAGGCAAACAGAGAAAAAAATGGATCTAACCAACTTGGCAGCAAATCCATAATTCCTTCCCTAAAGAATTTTTCATTCAAAGAACTAATCATTGAAAGCCTTTTCAACTTACTCCTGATTGAAGTCCCTGTTTATAACACAGTAGACTAAGTGTTTAAAAGGATTTTAATCTACACTTAGGTGCTAAATAAAAGAAAGCAAATATTTATCCTTTTTTTTTGAGGAAATTTTCCACTCCGCTTCTGAGCTTATTAAACCCGGACTGTTTCTTAATTTTGCACTTATTGACTCTTTAAAAGATTTTCCAACACCTCATTTATAACCACCCACCATTTATTGCATATTGAAAAAAATTCTACCCCACAATTATTAAGCTCTTCCATGTATTAGGTACCTAACAGTACACCCTATATCAAATTCTTTTAAAAAAGATTTTGTTAGAAACAAAGAAAAGAGCATTAAACTATTACATAATATCAATTGTCCTATATGGTAGTGACTGCTAGACAATATCCTCAGAAGAAACTTAAAGCAACAGAAATGTGGTTCTACAGAATGATGCTTAAAATAATATGGACTGAACATGGGAGCAGCAACAAAGTTTTAGAGAAAATGAAAATACAAAGGAAAGAAGGCTTGGAAAATTTGATATTCACAGGATGGAGTAAAGGTGAGAGGGACAGAGGTAAAAAATGCATAACCTACCTAGTGAGCTTGAGTAAATGGATGGTGCAACAAGTTTTAGGAGAGATAACAGAAGGACAAAATTGATTAAGAGCTACATAGGACAAAAAATTGTGAAGAGTCATGATTGCCAACATCCTGAAGGAACATGGGTGGAGGAGCAGGAGGAGAAGAAGAAATAATAATAATAATAATAATACCATATGAGATTCTGCCTGTAATATCTATCCTTATTAATAATATTGATATTAATTTTTTTTAGGGGAGAGAGAGGTTTTATTAAGCAAATTACGTGCAATTTAAATTTTTATGTACAACTAAATTCAAGATATATCAATTAGAGAAAAATATATTTAATTAACATGACATCCTATATACCGGATTAAAATATTATTTGACACATTGGCTCGGACATTCTATGACTTTCATTAGTTTTTACCCTTAACTTTTCTCTTGCTTTAACATGTTGCATCCCTGAGAACTGCTTGACTAAAATATTCTGTTCCATTCTCATATATGAGGGACATTCAAAAAGTTCAAGGGATGATGTAATTAAAAGTAAATATTTTTAACTATAAGCTTTATTATGCCACGTTCCATCAACAGTCATGCCACTTCTGTAAATGATGATGTCAGATATTTATACACTCCCAGAAGAAATAATGGTCCTGAGAATTTGATCATGTCAAAGCAGACATTTTTTTTTACATCATTAAATAGCCTCAAAATAGCTTTAAAAAATTTTTCAAGGTTAAGAAATAGGAAAAAAATCAGAAGGTGATAATTCAGGACTAGAATTTGGATTTCTAAATATTTCCCATCAAAATTCTTGCAATGTTTTCCTTGTTTAATGAGATGAATGGACTGAGGCATTGTCATGGTGGAAAAGGATACCCTGATGAAGTTTAGAAAACTTCATCAGGGTATCCTTTAGAATGCAGTTTTGGTAAAGTTTTAGTTAATTTTTTCAAAACACTTTTGTAATAAACAGATGTTAATGTCTTTTCCCCTTCTAAAAAGTCAACTGACAAAATGCTCTCAGCATCTCAGAAAACTGTTACAATAATCTTTCGCCCTCACCATCATTTTTTGCTTTGACTGAACTGCTTCTACCTACTTTGACAGTGGCTTCTCTTCAGATTCCTACCTGTAGAATCAAATTTCATCTCCAGTTACAACTTGCTTTAGAAAATCTTCAGGATATTGATTCCATTTGTTTAAAATTTCCATTGAAAGCTTTGCTCCTGTTTATTGATGATCTGGGCACAACAGTTTTAGCATCTAACACCACAAAGTTTACTCAACTTTAATTTTTCATATAAAGTTGTGTAGGCTGAACTAATTGTAATGGCTAGACTGTTAATTAAATCTCAAACATCATCAATTTTCTACTCATAAACTGATGTTGGTGATCTGTCACCCTTCTTTGAAATGAGTTATTCATTTGTAAATTGAAGACTTGGCAGAGGTGGGGGGATTATCTCTATAAACGTTCCTTGGAGCACAAATAATGTCCTCAGTATTCCTAACAAGTCTTACTATAAAATTGATGTCAGTCCTTACTTCAATTTTCACAGATCTCATACTGCATTAAAAATAGTTGTTTATAAAATGGTGTAAACTTCTATAATTTGAAATATTTCTGGTTCATAAAGCTTATAATATGAATTCACTCCTCACTGGGTGCTCCATATTTTCGGTCTTGTGCCACATCTATATGACTGGACGTGTATTCTACCAAAACATACTACCAGAAGAATTTCCAATCATATGTGGAATAAAACAAGTATGTGTTTTGGCATCTATGTTTTTCTCTTTGTATCTGGCTGCAATGCTTCATGAACTTCCTGCAGACAATCCAGGAGTTGACATCAGATATCAAAATGATGAAGGGCTTTTCAACTTTAGTAGAATTCAATATAAATGTCTAACACACAACAAATCTCAGAAATTCAATGCTGCTTTGTGTCATCCAAAAGAATTGCAACAGTCTGTGAATAACTTAGCTATGGTCTACCATTTTTTGGAATTACAATAAACATCAAGAAAACCAAGTTCTGTACAGCCAGCCCCAAATACCATCTTACCAGATTTTGATATTGCCATATGTGATCCACCTTGCGAACAAGTAGAGCATTTTCTATATTCAAGTAGTCTTTTATCAAACAAGTTCACCTCAGGGAAGGAATATAGAACTGGAGCTGCATATGGGGGAATTTGGAGAGCTAATCAAATGCATCTTCAACAACAAAAATCTGAACTTAACAACAAAAATTATGGTTTATAAAGCTGTTATCATTTTAACTTTGTCATATGGCTGTGAAATCAGGACTATATATCAATGCAATATCCAAAAATTAGAATGCTTTCACCAGCAAAAGCTTTGTTCAATCTTGAACATCAAATGGAATTCCAATGTAACCAACAAATTCTGGAAAGTGCCAACAGTCAAATCATTGAATTGCTGATCCTGAAACACTGTCTTTGATGGTCAGGACATGTAGCAATAGAAGAATCAAGGTTTCCACCCCAAGTCTTATTCAGTGAGAGCTCACTTCAGGGAAAGGACCACAGAGTTGCCCTCTTTAAAGATACAGGGAGCAACTCAAAACAATACAGAAAGCCACTGGACTTGAGCCCAAATCGCTTGAAACACAAGCATTAGATTGTACCAAATGTTGGTGTTCCATCACTATGAAAACCAAAAACTTTGAAGCCGCCACAAGAGAAAAGGAAGAAGCCAAACAACAAGAGAGAAAGGCTTGACAAAATCAACCTTGTCCTCCACCAACATTACCATGCATTCAATGTCATAGGCTCTTCCATGCAAGATTTGGCCTGCTTCGTCATCAACACCATCATCATAAAAGAAGTGATTGGCAAAGAAGAAATTAAATTCTTGGATATGAGATAAAACCAATGAAATATAGATATGTTTTGAAAATTCTACCTGCCCTAGTTTGTTAATAGCAATTTTAATATGAAAGCATTAACTTGCATAATAAAATACGTTATATTGTATTTGAATACATAATGAAAGCATAGATTTTGAATGTAAATGTGCATTTTTGTTCTCATGTGTGTTTCTTTATGTATATGTGTGTGAAAGTGTGTGAATGTATATGTGCATACACATGTGTTATTTGGCCCTTTTCCTTCAGAATATTAGTCTCACTGATTTCTTAAAAAAAAGCAAAACAAAAGAAAAAAATGAAATTTTTCTTTGGGATCTCAAACTAATGTTTCTAACATTTTTCAAAATGTCAACAATAATTTTTTTTGGCAAAGCAAAGTTAAGATAAATGTAAGAGCAAAAAGAAATAATTTTTATTATTATTTTCTTTTAAAATATCTTTTTATAAGAGGGGAAAATATTCCAGTTACACACAACACAGGAAGTTTTTTTTTTTACCAACAGATGCTTTTTCTAATGCCAACTATCTAAGATTTTTAAAAATGAAATTAATTTGATAAGAAAGGATCAAATAGAATGACTTCTCATAGTTAAGTTCTGGACTAGAAGACAGTTAAAAACAAAGTTTTTGAAGCTAGAAAATGTTGTTGAGGTAAGTATTTGCTAAACTGGCTGAGAACTCCAAAGTGAACTGCTTTGTAAATCCCATTCTAAAGTGCTATGATATTGCTTATTTTAACACAGTAGATAGCTTCAATTAGAGAATATCATTTGTTAAATATACTGGCATTTATTATTAGAATTGATTATTCAAGGGGACATTTTCTCAGTTCTTATTGCTTTTCATATATTCTATGATATCTGGTAGTCTTAGTCAGATGTCTGAGTATTCAATGCACTTATTGTTTATCGATATTTCTGTTTTTTATTGTCTTGTCAGGAATAAAAAATGCATTTCATATAAATTGATTTTCTAAACTTGGCCACTTCTTTTTTTTATATTATTATTATTATTATTATTTTTTTTTTTTCTGTTGGTCTTTTTTGGCACCTAGCAACAAGAAATTAAAAAAAAAAACTTTACAATCAATGTTCTATTTATTCTTTTAATGTCTTTCCCTAGAAGAAAAATGCAACAGATATTTTAAGAAACAACACACACTATTAATAGTTTTATTTTCCAAGTGTCCAGGAGAAAAGAGCAAAAACTTTTTCTTCAGTTCTTAATGCAAAGGACTTAAAAAGGTCAACTAGTGATTAATTTTTAACTTGAACAAAAACCTTTAAGGTGATTTAGTTCTAACAAGATGACCTAGTTAAACTAAAATTATTCAGTTTCAGCTTAAAATTAGCATAGTATCTGTGAATACTGCCAGAGATTAAAGTGTACCAATGTAGTTTCTGTCCTCTCCTTCTCTTAAAATTATGAGGAATGCTTAGTCCTGGAGATTCCAACTTGTGGCAACAATTTCCTTATTGCATTAAGGAGGAAAGTTTGCTGAATATCAGTGTGGTCATGGGGACTTGGCCTGTATGTATATGGCACCTCCCATTAAAAACGACCTTGTGTCACATCCTGCTACTGTGAGAAGAGAAATAAATAGCAGATCAGTGTATTATCTGTACACTTTGTCTAATTTAATATTTGCAATTTTAGTGTGTTGTTTAAGCAGTAGACCGCTAGTCTAATGGATATATCCATTGCCTGTTTACTTTCAATTTGAGAAGTTCAAAGAACAAGATTCATTTGTTAATTTCTTAATATCTGTTTGCTTTAAGACTAACAGAGGTAAAAAAAAAAGAGATTCATACACAGTTCATTATTATGTGATGATGATAATACAAGCTGAGATTTGATTAGAAAAAATGAGTTTATTTACATGCAGAGACTATTGTCCTCATTTTTGTTGTTATCATCGCACCATTTTGGCCATTGTACCCTTCAGCTTTCAGTAGTTATTTGTTAGTCCATGTAACTTTCAGGAGATTACTAAGTTTTTATTTAATCTACTTTAGATTGTTCTCATTTGGCTGACCATATCCAGGGATATTTTGTCTAGTTCTAGTATTGATCAGTTGTTGCTCACATCATTTTAACTGAATCCAAGTAGAAGCTACCTGGTTCAGGGATTGCTGTGTCACCAAATTCATGAATCAACACTTTAATCCATTAGGCTATTGTTCTGTGGGACAATCCTGAGTAGAGAACTTGGAAACTTAAACTAAACCAGCCTGCTGATAAGACTGCTGCTGCTTGTTATACTCTAGAATCAATATATTATCTGTGAATACTGCCAAAAATCAAAGTCTATCAATTTAGTATCTCTTTTACTTAAAATTATGAGAGATGCCACGTCCCGGAAGTTGCAACCTGTAGAAACAACTTCCTCATTGCACTAAGGAACAGGTTCCTCATGGAAATAATGATAACTCCTCACTCCAGAAATTCAGAGAGAAAACAATGAAACTCTTAAACCTTATTTGATTTATTTAGATAAAACTACTTCTATCAAAAAATAAAACACTTCAGCTTAATTTGAGCCTCAATTTATTCTTTAGAGTTGTGTATATATTACACAACATTATCACTGATGAAGAAGCTTCAAATCCTGTTAATAACCACAAATGTGCATTGTGGTAATGAACTTCACTAGCTCTGCATCTTGGAAGAGAAATCAGATTTGATCTTTGGTGCACAGTGCCTTCAAGTGTAATTGTTGGTTTCTGTAGATATTAATTTGTGCAATGAGAGGAACAAACCACAGCTGAGCAGTACGGCACATTCAATTCACTTCAGAGCGGAAATGAAATAAACAGCTTCAGGATGCTGTCCCTTCGCTGCCACTCTGGTAGTCATCTGCTTGGTGTCTATATCATTTGCTATGTCTCTTTGTAAATGGTTGTTGAATGAGGATTACCAGACACAGCCCAGAAAATAGTGAACAATGCCAGTGGAGCAGTCATCAAACAGAAATCAGTTACACTCAAATGAGTTTCACACTTTTCTGAAGATCTTGACAGCAATAGCTCGAAGCCATGATATGTTTCTGAGCTTGGCACCAACCAAAGTAGCCCATAGACAGATGCTGATTTTATGCACATCTTCATCAAATGAGGTTTATGGAAGGACTAGTGGAGAAGGGTTGAGGTGATGAAAATGAAGTGACAGAAGAGACAGAAGTGGGCATTATGAAAAGGAAATACATAAGGGCTGGATTGAAAGACGAGGACTGTGGAAAGTAATGATGAAGAGTATCATTGTTAATTTGCAATAAGAGATGCATTAATAATACTAGCAGTTTTTATATAGGTGTGTATACGTAAGTATATATATATATATATATATATATATATATATATATATATATATATATATATATATATATATTTAAAAACAGACCACTTTAAGGTTCCATGTAATAAGTTATTTCACCACAACCCCTTTAACAGGGCTATGGATCATCAGACTTTACTTCCAAAGGTTGAAATGAAAAATTAAATTCTGATGATCTAGAGCCCTGTTAAAGGGGTTGTGGTGAAATAACTTATTACATGGAACCTTAAAGTGGTCTGTTTTTATTCAAACATATCTGCTCTGAATTTTACATTGAGCTCTCTGGATATCATCCTCCTTAGGTCTACCCATGCGGATTACCTAGTTTTGCATAAACTAACTATATATATATATATATATATATATATATATATATATATATAGATAGATAGATAGATAGATAGATAGATAGATAGATATGGATATGAATACCCTCATATATATGTGTATAAACAGTGATTAATTTTTTATATCAAATACCAATCCACAATCATATGTAATTCATGTTATAAGGATATTTTCTAATAAGTACTTGCTTAAATGCTACCTTCAGTGGCCACTACTCAATATCAAGTCACATCTTATCTCTAAAATTTATATCATAATGACTTACAGATATTTCAGTACTATGACTTCTATGCCACTATGGTTGATGGATAAAAATGCAGAGAATTTTCTTGGTTGCTCCTATTATTTTCTTTTTAAAAAAAATGTTGTAATTAGCAGTTAATAGACCTGGAGTTATCTCTCGTTGACATACAATTTTCAATTTATACTTAATTAAAAAAATATTCAGAAACATGTGATTTGATTGAACTGGAAATTGCATTATTCTCCATGTTAGAGCATTTTACAAGTATTCAAAAGAGAAAAATTTCACTACAATGTTACAGTCACACATAAATATATAGAAATAACCTCATTGTAATACAGATTAGTATATATATATATATATATATATATATATATATATATATTTTAAGACATTTTTATGTTTATACATTCTTTCGATAGCAATCTTCTATTTCAATGTAAAAGAATATCATCTTTGATGGTGAATATCTTTGTTTAAATGTTCATACAACCACCCTGAAGATGGCTCATGTGAGTCAAAAGGTTAGATCTAAGAACAACATAATAAAAAATATCCAAATGTTGAACAGATTTTATCTTTATTTTCTTCTGAAATTAAAGCAACTATATGAAGTTTAGAACAGATCATGATCAAATCTGATAGACATTCGTTGTCTGTTAAATTTAACAATATATTTTTGAATAATGATTTTCTGCCCCAATACACTATATATATATATATATATATATATATATATATATGAAAATTTCTTCGATTTAACCAGTAGAGAAGACAATATTTATGAATAAAAATGACAATAGGAAAACTGGTAATTGCTGATGCGTTTCGTCCAATGTGGACTTTATCAAAGCAAAATACGAAAATGAAATTAAATGAACAAAGTAACTAATAAAAACGAAAACAGAATGTACCTAGCAACTGGAATGTAGAGAAACGCTATTTTCATATTGTTAACTGAAAATAACGTCAGTATTTGTCACGTGTGGAGAATATTGTCATTATATCTGTGTTGATGTATTCAACCATTTTCTTTTGATTTTATGAATCTGTTGTGTACATTTGTTTATGAGAAATGTTGGAAGAGAACTGGCAAATATATATAACAATTTTGAAAACTATTACTTTGACATGTTTTGCTTAAATACATCAAAGTAGAAGTTTTCAAAATTATCTTACACACACATATACATATATATATATATATATATATATATAATGGTCTTTCCTATTGATTTTGATGTATGAGGATCTGGCAAATTCATTCAGTTTTATGTTTGTGCTGTATATGGCACTTCACTCCAACTGCAAGCATTTTGGGACATAGTAACAGGAATATTTGCTGACACATTTCATCTCTTAGCTGGTTAATATATATATATATATATATATATATATTTCTAAAGAATTGTTGAATTTATTTTCAATCCAACATTTTTTATTACTTCAAATGTTATTTTAGTGGACACTTCTTATTTGAAATAGAAGCCCCATTTATATCTATTAAATGGTATTATTGCAGGCTGCACATTCAAGAAATCTAAGTAAAGAAAGTGTGTCCTCAAGCAGAAATTGAAACTGGATTGAGAGAGAGAGAGACATAGATATATTGGTTTTAATGCACATACATATCAAACTATGATAAATTCAGGTGATTTCTATCGGTATACAAATATTTGTATAAATAAAATACATTTTCCATACAAGTTTACAAATACATGCATGCTCACACACACACACACACACTATGAAACTTGACCAATGAAAACTTCATACAAAAAAGAAAAATTGAGAAGTATATATTGTCAATTGCTGGTACCCCCTGATGAGTAGACAGAGTGATTCCCAGAGGGTCTATCTATGAAACTCTGGATGGAGTTGGGATGCTGAAGGTAATATCAATCAGCTAAGTGAAAAACCTTTTACTTAATTTTCTCTCTCTCTCTCTCTCTCTATATATATATATATATATATATATATATATATATATATATATATATATAAATGTATATATGATTAAGACAAAAGATTCCGAATTTAAATTGAATTGTAATTACAACTTTAAAATCTTTCTCTTCATGCTTCAATTTACTCAAAAGGCTAATATCAAAATAATAAATATCATTAATCTCATTGATATTTATTATCTCTCTCTCTCTCTCTCTATATATATATATATATATATATATAATGTTGTTTAAAATAACTATTCATTTATTTAAACAAAATAAAATTGAAAAAAATAATTGAATCAATAAAATATTTCCTCTTGATTCTCCATACATTTCAACTTGACAGCAAATCCTTAATTCCTTTCCGAAAGAATTCTACCTTCAAAAAACTAATCATTGAAAGCTTTTACAATTTAATTTAATCCTGATCGAAGAAATGGTCTAAGTGCTTAAAAGAGTCCTAATCTAGGAGAGAGGAGAAAAGCCAGGATATAATAAAATCTTTAACTGTTTCTACATTAGTAAGATTCTTTTTGCCACATGAAAGCAAGCATTCTGATGAAGTGACACCCCTTTTAGTCACTCAAATCAATGAGGTTTATTTTTATCAATGCATGTTGGCAAACTGCTCTACCAATCTATATTCATTAATTGCTTGGCTATTTTGAAAGAATCTATGATGTATCAACAACTCTTGGTTCCATTAAACACCAATTATATCTTTGCGAGGTTATAATGAGTATTTTTAGCTGACGTTTAAGCTTCTCCACTATATTCAGCCATGGTACAAATCTTTTTTGGTTAGTATACAAAATTCAATTTTCATTACTAGTCCTGATATGATGTAAACCAGATTGTCACACTGGGCTTAGTATGGAAAATTAAGTTATATGAGACTAGCTGCTGAAAAGTTGAAACAACACAAAAATGACACAAGACTTGGTAAACTTATTAGGTTGGTGCAAAAATAATGACGTAATAATGTCGTTTTTTGACGTATTTTTAACATCAAAAAACAACATTATTGCGTCATTATTTTTGCACCAACCTAATAACAACTTTATTATTGAAACAGCCCGCTGAATGTGCCTTGCTCCCAGAATTCCCTTATGGGACCAGAAGTACTTACAATCATCATAATAATCAACATTATAATGAGATTAATACAAGACTATGAATCTGATTTTTTCTTCATTCAATTCAAACTCATTTATAAATTTTTCTTCTTGTTAATTGCTCTTCAAGGATTTCAAGTCATTTCATTTAAATCCCACTGAAGTGTGTTGCAAATTCTCTAGGTGAATTTTTTTGGAATATTTTCCACAATAGATTTAAATATTTGGTCATCTTCTCTCCTGCTTTTATTAACTGAATTTTCGAATTGCAAAATTTTGTAGCCGAAATTTTATAAATTCACTCATAGTATTTGTCCCAAATGTTGAATTTATATTCCTTGCCACTTCAGCCTCATTATGATTTAGCTTGAACTCAAGCAAGTAATAATATATTATTTAGAAAAATAAATAAATTGCTATTGGATAAAAAAAATGATTAAAATATAAATTTCAAAACAAAATTATCAATTTCATGGTGAATGACCTGAAATACATGCAGCCACAAACACATATGGAAACTAATTTAAAAAAAATGTCAACATATGTTGACAAAAAATCTTACTGAAATATGAATTTAATTATTGATTATTAGGAAATATTTGGCATTCATTGACTGAGCAGCCAAATGCTGCTGTTAGCTTAAATTCATAAAACCTTAAACTTAAAATAGTTTTTGAGTAACATAGGATTCTCAGGTCCACTAAGTATTAGTGCTCTTTCCAGTATTGAGGGGGGGGGTTCCTTCCCAACCTTTGATGTGTTTAAATAAATTGAAAATATTTCCCATCACAGTACACACACACACACACACACACATATATTATTAAAGACAACAGAAATTTTGTGTTGATTAATTTTGTTGATCAAATTTTTCAATCAAGGAGGAAATTCCATCAGAAACTGAAGTTCATTTTGGAAGAAAAGTACAAAAAAAAAAAAAAAAATAAGGTCTAAGCTTTTGACTTTCTTAAGTCAAGGTAAGTAGAGATAAATGTTGAATTTTGTTGAATTAGTAAGTGTTTCGACATAGATGAAAAGTTTTGTGACATAACTGAAGTGCGTTTTTTATATACATTCAAGGATGCGGGCTCTTAAGTTACATTTATTTTTATTTATTGATGGTTATCATTGCTCTATGATTATCACTGATAGGATCATAAGTTTGTTTTTACTATTTGATTTTGGTATTGATTCTGGTCCAGTAGGTGGCAAGTGAGCCCTCATGAGAGTGTGGTTGTGGTATATCCTCTGTAAGACGTTTTGGGTTTTTTATTTACAGAGAACAAAATAAGTAACTTGCCTTGTAATAATAGATCTGTGTTGCACAAAAATTTGTCATTTAGTTGATTAATATTACCTTCAGCATCCTGACTCTAGAGTTTCATAGACAAAACCTCCAAAAATCACTCCGTTCACTCCTCAGGTGATATCAGCAATTGACTATATATATTTATATTCACTCTTCCACAGACATTGAGTACTTTTATCATATAAATATAGCATGCCTTAAAACTATATCATATATATATATATATATATATATATATATATATATATATATATATATATAAATATATATATACACACACACACATGTACATGCACATACATGTGTGTATTATCATATATTTATAGGAATTTGTAGTGCACATATTACAATAAACTGAAAAACAAAATTTATATAGTTATATTTTGTCTATGTGTATCACTTGCTACATACACATATCATACGTAAATGTATGCATACCTGGTTTAAAGAATTTCTTTTAAATTGGTGTCTCAGTCGGTTCATAAAGGATCAGGTCTACTAAAGTGACACAAATGGCTTCATTGTTCAAAGTATTTATTTAATGACCATCAAAGCAATTTTAATTTTGTATTTCATTTTTGAGATGAGAATTTTTAAATAAACTTTAATTTATTCAACTATTTTTCTCATCTTTGATTATTATAGATTTTATTATAGAAACAAAATGTTCTGGCCATGTACCCTTTGGCCATATTCAGTTGTCTACTGTTTAGGTTATTTGGCTAAAATATTATAATCTGTAATACTCACTACTGAAGACCGATAGATTTCCTGAGGGCCACAATTCTCAGCATGTTAGGCATTGCTGATGTGGTTTCCATAGCAAGTAGTAGGTTTTCACATGAGGCAGTTGTCAGCCCTATGACTAACAGATTTTGAATTCAGAGTTTTCTTCCTAGACTGATTATCAAAGAGCCCAGTTTGATTTACTATTTAACCCATAGATGAGGGGAGAAGAGATTCATACTTTTCATAAGTGTATTTTCATGTAAGTACATATAACACATATCTTCATGTATCTAAAATGGACTCTATAATAACGAGGATGGAAATAATAGTTTGAATAAATTAAAGTATAAAGGCAATTTTAGTTCAAAGTTGTGTTGGCTGGTGTTTGAATTTCTTCAAGAGAGTCTCTATTTAATCATCAGCAAAATACTCTGAAGAAAATCCTGGAATCCTTGTCTATATTGCAAATATAGACAAGGATTTCCAACATAAAAATGCTTTAAAGTAGTAGTTGTGGTTGTTGTCCTTCTTTTTGTGGCTGTAGGGTCGGTGTGCAGCTGATCAATATCTCTGTGAATGTCTACTTAGTGATGTTGGCAGCCCACTTTTTCTCCTGTCAGCCTCATCTTTGTATACCTAAAGTGGAAAAGATGGCAGCACAAAACTTGTTAGTGCTTATGACATATCCATACCATTTCAACTTTCTTTTCTTGATGGTGGATACTCTGAATGAGCCTGTTTTTCATCCGATGATGTCACACACTGTGTTATACAGTGTACATGATAGATGACTAAGATGATCATGTAGCATCTCATTTCTAATGCTTGTATTCTTCACTATAATTCTGTTAATGTCCAAAATTTGCAGGCATACAAAAAGATTGAGAGAGGCAATGCATGCAACAGTCTGAGCTTTGATTTCAGCCAGATGTTCAGTGTCTTTCCAAATGGTTCTTAGTTTTGCAACAGGTGCTATTGAAAATATTTCTATTCTGGAGTCCTCTTCACTGATAATCAAACCAAAACTTTTTATATACACATGCAAAACAGGAGTTACTTTAATTAAATTGTCTATTGGATCATAATTGGTTTATTTTAATTTTGTTCTGAAAAGCATTTTCTCAATTGGATAAAAGTTTAGCAACTATACAAAAAACAGCCAATGTGATTTCAAGAACTTAATATGTTCATACAATATTCTAATAAAATGCTCTGATAAGTTAACATGTGAAATTTTATTAAAAATAAGCCAATAATTTCTAAGCTATATATGAAAGGGCTGATAAAACCAACAATATTTCAGATCCACAACACACACACACATGCATTTACACAAGTGTAATTAAATTTGTGTTTGTGCGAACATTTTAAGAGCATGGTGCCTGTAATGTTTTGTCTGGTCCAGTGCACACAAATTTCCATCAATGATTGTAATGAACAAAATGTGAGCAAATAATATTCTTTGTACAAATATCTTTGAGGCAGCAGAGGCAAATGTGGTTTCTCTGCCTATACCCTCCCCTCTCATTCTTTCCACCTTTCTATTCCTCTTTCTTTCTTCCTCCTCTTTTATTCTCTCTTCCACATCTATCTTTCTCTCTCATTCTCTCTTTCTGCATTTGCACACCATGCACAAATATATAATTTGGAAGTAATGCATGGTCATTTTGACATCAAGAGATTGATGGAATGGTGTGTTCTCAGAATGTCTTCAGGCCAACATTATGACTGATTTCACAATAAATTCTCTAAACTGCTGGCAAAAGAAAAGAAAAAAAAGTGTGATTAGGCAAGCATTCTCTCTGCTTCCTGTCTCTCTATCCATCTGTCTGACTCCTGTCATAATCACAATGGATTGATATAATATTTTTATGAACAAAAAGAAAGTATATTCAAGATTGATGCAGGCACTTTTCATAAGATCTTCAGGAAAAAGTGGCTCATTGTATCCTAAAAGTGCTTCATAATACAAATTAATTAATTCTTATAATTACAAGTGGGTGCGGAAATGTTTTTGACTCAACCAAGATCTTATAAAAATATCTGATGTTTGGTCAGTTGCTTAAATTCTGCCAAGTGGATCAAGCTGAGAACTTTTCAGCACATTTTTTTTATTCTCCATTGTATCTATTTGGTATTTAGGAGTAGAACACTTCATCTAATACTGATGAAAAAAATTCTATTTTAATTTTCAAGAATCTCTAAAAAGAATATTTCTTGTATAAAATATCTAACCGCTGGGAGGTGTGGCTAACTTAACAGAAAATAGAATCAGCTAGCTAAGTTCAAATTACAGCTCAGACATGTTCAATTCACATTAATACATTTGGAAAAGGCATGAATCCATCTTTCCTCTTCCAGATTTAGGAAAAAAACAGCAGAGTAGACTAAGCTCTCTATTATTATTTAGTAAAAAGTTTAGGAGCAAAAGTCAAATCTGACTAAAAATGGAATATTACTGTCACATCGGGACTGGAGCTACACAATCCTAACTTTCCAGCCATGACAGAGTTCAAAAGCTTTTAAGCAGCTTTGTGGGTGATGAATTGTTTTCCACCCTACAACCTCTTTCCCACAGATGAAATGTTTTCATGGCAGACATTCAGGAAAAAACCATGTTTCTTAGTTTTGCCAGTCCAGAACTTTACACTAGAACTAGGCAGAGCGTGTACATGGAGTCAACTTATCCTCATTCTCTTCAGATTCCATTGGTAAGGAGGAAGTTCCACTCAGCTTCTTTCCCATAACTGTTACAATGTGCAACAGACTCTTGAAAGGATGCTTCTCCAATCACTAACCTCTTCACATCTTGGGTCAACCATTATTTATCCTATCTATCCTCATAATATGCACTTCCTCCTTGTCGACCTTTACAACAACAATCGGGTTGTATTGTCTATAAAAATAACCTGAATTCAAACCAGGAAGGTGATACTAATCTGAATTAATTCCTGAAATGTATAGTGGAGGGTCTCCAGTGAAGCTTTAACAGACCTAGCAAGCTGGAAGTGGATTAAATAAATTACACTCTTTTTGTTTTTGATTTAACTCTAATTTTAATTTGAACTGATCGTGGTCATGTTTAGAAACTTCCCAAGTTTTCATCTGATTTCATGTTTAAAATACAACATTAATGAGATTTTCTGTAAATTACATTTAAAATAATCACATCTCTTTAACAGAATGCTAAAATATGTTTCATTTTTGGATTAATCTGAGCTTTGTCATATTTATAAGCTTTATGATAATAGAATAACCAGTGTAGTTAGGTAATATGGTTCTATAGAAAGGTGAACTGAACATATGAATAAGGAGGAAGTAGTATTAAGAATAACAGATACAAAAAAAGATACTTATACTTAGAATCGGAAAGGGACAGTTGAAATTTCTAGGACACATAATGAGGAAAGAGTGATTGGAGAATTTGACACACACAGGACATATTGAAGACAAGAGGGACATGAAGAATCAGTGAATAACCAACTGTAATTTCTCAAATATACTATGCATTTTTACTGTAGGTGATAGTAGGTGTGCATATTATAAATAGATTTAAACAAAAATATTCTTTCGTCATTGATCTATAATAATAAACAGGTATTTGTTATTTTATAATTGATATACACTTTTTTAGTTCATCCTTATTCTTTCTCCATAAATGTATGTTAGCCTCATTCAACTCATATTCTCTAGCTGCAGATCTACTTCCTGTTCTTTCTACTAATTCTATTACTTTTTGTTTAACATTTGCACTATAACTTGTGCATTTTGACGACATTTTGGTGGTAAAATAAAATGTTATATTTATCAGGATAACCACTGGTAATTTTCAACATTATTTCAGCCACTTAGTTTTGATTTTACTCTTAATGTCAAGGTTGACAAAATGTCTTCGTAATTATGTTTTTTTTTTTTTGGCAAAATTTATAAATGCATATTATACATACGTATAAGATTGTTCCTTAATTTTTTGATCATTTGTTGGGGTGCGTTTTATTTATGGGTGCATATTATCTTCAAGAAATTATGGTACCTAACAAACTTATGATGATGGCAGAACAGGGAGCGATAGTAAAAAGACAAATATTACTCAGAACAATAGGAAGTTGCCATGATCATCCATGTCCTGAAGAAACATGGCACGTAGAGGTAGTACTCAATTGAAAACACAAATGGAGAATCTCCCTAGAACTTCCTGTAATACAAGGGCTATAATGGCAAAAGAAAAACTATTAAAGTCTGACTCTGAAATAAGTAATATAAAGTTATTGTCAGGTAAAGACTATTATCCAAACCAGTTAAAACTTTAGATGTGGTCATTATCTCTTCTCATTAAATGAAATAGTTTTTCCTTCATTATAAAATAAATAATACAGCTGGGATGATAAGGTAATTTGTAACAGTAATATATGTCTTAGAGAAGTGTTAGCATGTTGACTGTAAAGCACATTATCATGCATACATACATAAGTAGATGTATACCATTAATGAATCTGGGAGCAGTAAGGATTGAGGAATCGGAGAGCTGAGTTCGAATTCCAATCAAATCCATTACATTCACTTACATACTAAAACCCTTGGGAAAAGTATGAATCCTTCTTCTCCCACTAGCTATGAGTAAATAGCAGGACAGATCAGGTTCTATAGCCTTGGATGGCAATTGATCTACCACAGAAAGAAATGGTAACCTACTGCGGAAAAAAATCTGCCTTGTCAATCATTTATCAAAAGATACATGATCGCCTACTGGTGTATCATGCATGGCACATAACTGACTGACTGGGCAGTAAGGTGATATTAGCAAGTAGAGTCAATATGATTTAAAGGAGTATCTAAAAGTTGATAAAAACATTTACTTTTTAACTTTAGTCAATTACAGCTGTCTACTGTAATACAGTCTAAAATTCTATTGAATAATCTGTTAGAAAATTCAGCAACAATTGTATACGACTGTTCTTAATATTTCAAAGAGTTAATACAAGAAAAAAATGACCTCAGAAGCCAACATATATAGAATTTTTTTTATGCTAAGTTAAAGCATTTATGCAATTAGTGTTTGAGATAGTATAACAACATTATTTATCCTGGTGTGGTCATGTGAATCACCCTCAACTAATCACACTTCTTTAACAGAACTTACAATTGACATTCCTGTCAGTAGTAGATGCTTATCTATTTCCCACCTTATATTTATATGTCTACACGTAGGCATATACATAAAGCCTTAATAGAGACATTGATGGAAAGCTTACTTCAATTACCAGAAGTCAATGTCTAAGTTCAAGTAAAAGCTAGACTTGAAAAGACAATTTTTATAAAACTTTATCACTATACAATCTTCAGAAAAAAAAGAAAAAAACGTCTTTGCAGAAACATATTTCACGTTCCATAAAATGTACTTACATATAGCTACACACTGATAAAATGTCATGGAACATTTAGAAAAACACTAACAATGTAAATATAACACGTGATTATAATTATCTTGAGTTGTAATAATTTAATCATTTATTTTATTTTTTTTATAATGACATTCACCCTATACAAGAAGGTTACAGAAAAAAGTCACAGTTTATTGGGATATGAGGGGAAGATAATGATTAACTCTTGACTTGAACATGTTAAGATTGTTGTGATTGGGGAAGTACCCTCTTGGGAGTCGATTCCACAAAAAAGGTTCTATTATTATATATATAATTTATCTTAAAATCTGGGGTCATCAGAAGATTAGTGTGTCAAAAATGGATGTTAGTCTAGTACTGGTAAGCCAACCTTTAAGTTATAACATGCAGAGTGTCTTTTGAATTGTCATGTATATTCCTTTAGTCCTTGCATGAATCATTCACCCAATCAGGTTACACCTGATCATTGGAGTTGATACTAATTGGATTTGAATATATATAAACCTTTTGTCTACTAAGAGAAAAAAAATGATATATTAGTTTTACAAGTATGTGTCTGTCCTTTAGAAGTGAACAGCTGCACAAAGACTGTATCTTTGAAAGATAAATCCAATATACATCAATGTATGTAACAATTGCCAGTTATTAACTTTGGACTCATGGGTATTTGGCTGAGTGCTTAGAACATTATCTTTCTGAGCATAAGACCTGGGTTTGAATCTCACCATGGTTGATTTTCAGGCATATGAATTCTTGATGTTATAAGCCTGGGATGAAGCAACTTTAGAAAAGTCCCTGAAAACTATACCATTGGTTGGCTCAAGGCTTGTGAGTGAAATTGAGTAGATGAAACCTTTCAGAATTCGATCAATGGTTGGACTAGCACAAGGTCATGATTCATTGTAACTGGGGTTTTGCATGCACTTGGCTTCATCAAACTGGGGATCATGCCAGATTATGCACTTACTCCCAGAAACTGTAACTAAGGTCTGCTCAGCATAGCTGCTCAGCATAGCTGTAAACTACAGGTGGGGTCTGTGGGTGCTAAACAAACACAAATGTACATGAGTAGACATATTCAGCAGAGATTGGCTAGATGCCCTAGCAGATGGGTGTACTTGGAAATGAGTAGGCGGCAATTATATATCTACAAAGAAAAACTGATGAATAGATTTTTAATTATTATTAATGTTTGAGAAGTACTTGCAAAATTTCAACTGCTTTCTATTACACTGCCTTATAATGTCATTCTTTGATAAATCAGTAAGCTGCATGGATTACATGTGAGTTTCTAGTGACTTGATAATAATTAGTATAAAAAAATTGGCATTTGTTGACTGACTAGAAGCTGTTGCAAAGTCTTGTATCTATTTATTTTCAGGAGACACAATTTGAATGATTTTGAATTTACACAAACCAACAGTGAAATTTCTCTTTTCATACCTCTTGATCTTTTTTCTACTACATTAGCAAATTTTAAATCTTATTTTAGATTTTATTTTTGGTGCCTTTTCTTGGAGCATGTTACAGTGATTTTTGTTTTTTGTTTTTTAGTAATAAATTTATGTTAGTCATGGTTCCTTAATTACACCCCACCCTGTGTCTACCTTTACAAGTTTTGATGTTTTGATTATTGTCACTCTAGCAAATCTTTCTGAAGATGTGTTGGAAGAAAAAGGTCCCTCTAAAAGAATGCATTCTATCATTTTCAAAACCATATATATATATATATATATATATATATATATATATCCAAGTATATGATTGGTGTATATGGAATGAATTCCAATAACCAACAATTACTATTCTGATAAGACACCGAGGGTGTTGAAACAAAATGGCTATTTTTGTAGTGATTTTATAACATATTTATGTTATAAATTTTTTTTTTTTTTCTTTAAAAATAAATAATTATATATATATATATATATATATGTGTGTGTGCGTGTGTGTTGATTTTTTGGGGGATTGTGTTTTAACATGCCTCTGAAATCTTTACATATTAGCTATTTTAATAATTAAATTTTGAATATGACTACATAATAGCTAGTAAAGATCATTCGTGATTTTTTATTATTTCAGGAGCAAGGAAAAAATGTTACTAAGATGCAAGAGGTTACTGATTATGTAAACCTTATTGAAGAGAGATGACAATAAGAGAACAGGATTCAAAGAGACAGAAGATGATAAGTGACATTGCTTTTGAAATTTTGGACATCATAATTGACAGGAAAACAAGAAGAGAGTTCCACAAGTGCAAGAAATGTGAGTAAAGAAACTGTTAGCAGAGAACTTACAGCTATTATACATCTAGCAATTTCAACAGTAAAAGGATGAAAACTAGCTGCCAATCTTGTACTGCATTTAATTTCATGAAAACGAAGTACGAAAGAGGAAAGCTCATTATCAGTCAGTATGCCATGTGTGATACACACTTAGGCAATCATGTATCTTTCAATACATGACTGACGAGGCAGATTTTTTCCACATTAGGTTGCCATTTCTTTCTGTGGTAGACTAGTTGCCATCCAAGGCTATAGAACCCAATCTGTCCTGCTATTTGTCCATAGCTGGGGAGAGAAGAAGAGGATTCATACCTTTCCCAAGGGTATTAGCACATAAATGAATATAATGGATTCGACTGGAATTTGAACTTGGCTCTCTGATTCCTCAATCCGAGCTGCTATCCATTAGTCCACCGTGACTCCTATAGCTCATTTTAATTTGCAATAAACAGCAACAGAATTAAAATGGAAGAAATTCGAGAAAAAATAATTATAATTGACAATTTTTAATCTAACTTCAAATAATATTAATAACAGTCTATTATATTTAGAGTATTTAAGGCCATGAAAGTTGACTTTGTCCTACAAGCTAACAGTTAATATTCTATTTTATCTAATTTTATGTTTATTGATTGTGCATTTTTCAAAATTTTACAAAGCATAACTGAGATGCATCGTTGATTCTAGAGAATATGGTAAATTCCTAAGTTTTAGGATATACCCAAAGAATCAGAAGTTGGGTTATTGAGAACTCCATGATCATTTCATTAGCCCCATAGTATGTGCTTCACCAGAGCTACATACATTTTGAATTTAGAATTGTCTTTCTCCTAGGCTAGTTGACAACCAAGGATGAAGAGTCCAGTCTGTTCTACTATAGCTGGGGTATAAGAGATTGATTCATACCTATCCCAGGAGTATTTGTGTAAAAGTGAATGTAACAAAACATGGATGGAATTTGAACTCATCTTGCTGATTTCTCATTCTGAGTTTCTATCCATTACACTGCCTACACACCCTCTATACATGTACTACTATGTTACTGATATTACCAATAAAATGACAATGACTGTTCTCCCTCTCAAGACAAAGAAAGAAATTGCCTTAAATTACATGACTAATCAAAGAAAGTTGCTAATGTTTAAAGCATTAGCGATAAAAAAAAACAACTCAAGTAAAACCATAGTTCAATATATTATCACGTTCTAGTATTTTTATTTCACAAAATAATGTCTTCTGATCTTTATCCTAAAGTATTTCATTTTCTTACAATAACTTATATGAAAACCTTGCCAGTGAAATTAAGAACAGAAGCTTAATCAATGTGTTTCACTATTATAAAGAATAACATTTACTTTGATGGTTTTTGATCTTAAAAAACAACTATTTAATGTAGAGGTGTTAATGGTGGTAAAGAAATCTGGTGGCAAAAAACAAGCTTTGGGAGAATTATTTTAGCAGTGAAATAACTGACTATAGAGACCAAACTATACTGTCAAAACAAACAAGAAAAAGATGAGAAAGTTTTGACGATATTTAATGAGAAATATTCAACAAAACCTGCAATGCAAATATAACAAGCAGATTAATGTATATATCATTGTTCATTTCTAAATTCAATGCCATTTCAAAAATTAAGTCTTAAATAAAAAGAAGAGATTTACTAACATTCTTATTATTTCTTATTTCATTTTTTATTTTTTAGAAATGATGTTTATGGTGGTGTAAAGTGCATAAAAACTGATCCAAGAAGAGATTGAACTGTGGAAAAATAGGACTGTGGTATCTCAGTTATAAACAGTGAGACATGAGGAATATGTTTACTACTTTCTAGTAGCTGAGAAGTACAGTGGAGTAATGGGCAGCAGCTTGCATTGAGGAATCGGAGGGCTGAGTTCAAATTCCATTTGAATCCATTACATTCACTTACATGTTAATACCCTTGGGAAAGGTATGAATCCTCTTCTTCTCCCACCAGCTATGAGCAAATAGCAGGACAGACCAGGTTCTATAGCCTTGGATGGCAACTTGTCTACTGCACAAAGAGATGGCAGCCTATTGCGGGAAAAAAATCTGCCTCGTCAGTCATATATCGAACAATACATGTTCGCCTACGCGTGTATCATGCATGGCACATAACTGTTTACATATAGACTGTGATTTGCACACCCTTACCCTCATTCTCTTTATAATCCTATTATTGTGCCGTACTAGTGTCAATTCTGTGTCAAATTATTAATGATAATCTAGAAAAGAAACTTTCAGCTTCATATCTTCTGATAAGCATATAACTGAGCCTTCTTTTTATAGCATATGATTTTACTGTCTTTAAACTACAATCGACCTTACTAACCGAATGATCCTCTGTAGCCCAATTAGTTAAGGCACGTCAGGCTATATGATGGTTCCATATAGGATACAGGTTCAATTCCTGTTGGAGGATGAATATTTTCTATGAAAATTTTCTATGAAAATTTCTCGGATATTCAGGCCGGTAAATGTTGTTTAATACTGTTTATTATAAACAGAGCATTTACTAAAATGTATCTATAAAAAGTATGTATAAACATAAAAATGTCTTAAAATAATTGTCGGACTTTGTCTCCATATATAAGAAAATGGAGAGGAAAACTTTTTATGTCAGCATGTTTCATTCTTTCAGGAGCTTTTTCTAGGCAAATGATAAAGTTTGTAAAGGAAAAAATAGCATAAAAAGATTTTCCTCTTGTCTTTTCTTTTATTTATATTGTCCTTAAAGACATATTTTTCTTATATCCAAATTTTTACATACACACACATACATACACACACACAGACACATGCATATATATATATATATATATATATATATATATATATATACAAGTTTCATTGAAAATAACTAACAAGGTACTGCAGTTAAGTTTTTATTTACTTTTTCTTGTGTTCTTATAATTTTCACTTTTCTGGATGTAAATTATGTAAAAAATGTGTAAATGCTTTGTATGTCCAAGTGCTTTCAGCTATGTTTTTCACCATTATCAAGGATGATATGTTATTTTTACTTTTAACTGAATGTATAGATTGTTTTATGTATATATCTTGAGTTATAGGAATGTTTTATTTTCCAAACATGGTTATCATATTGTGGCTCTGTTCATAGTTGATATTATTGAGTGTTCACTTTTTCATTTTTTATTAATAACGCTTCCATTATTTTTAGCATTTTTTACATGTGGACAATTTCAATTATATCAACTATGAACACAGCTACATTGTTCTCATGGTGCTGTGACTGACAATGTTCGATAAGTCCACTTGCTGACCTGCACACTTAATTGCATAGATTGCAAATGAAATTAAGCTGGAAATCATAGTGATTGTGTTGTCATTATGGCAACATGTGTGAGTAATTAAGACAGCCTTTGAAAGGCATACATGCACACATTCTGCACAGGTGAGAATCTTTTTAGTACCTTTTCATGGGAGAAGGATTACATTCTCCATGTAGCAAGCAGCCCATTATAGAATCCTGCCTTTATCAAAGTTGTTAAAAGTACATAAATGTATATATACACAGTAATCTACATATACATACCAATTTTCACATTCACTTATATATGCATATATTCTTATACATATGATACTAAACACACATATCTGGCTTACCAGCTCCTTACCATAAACATAGTTTTTCATCTTTTTTACTGTAAATTTTTATTTTTCCTCTTCCCAACTCTTATGAAATTGTGTGCTAAAAATTTTCAGCACTTATTCACAAGGTTTGTTTCTTGAATTGGCCATGAAAGAAAATGGAAAACAATATTAAATAATGGCTGATGGCGGTGGGGATAGATAGAAGGGGAAGAAGAAAAGGGCAGAATAGAAGGAAAGAAGGGTGGAAAATTGGCTGAAAGAAAATTTAGGACTTTCATCAGAAGACAGGAAATCAATGAAATCCGTAATAACAGCCATTGTTGGGGAAGGGCAGAGAAGAAAGAAAAATAAGATGGGGAAAGAAACTTGAAGAAAAGTAGCTGCACATTGATATTGGGGCATAAGAGATGTGTATATATTGAGAAGGAATTGGTTTAAAGAACTGCACAAAAATACAGTAAACCACTGAATTTCCTATGCATATGATTTCAAAACTTTGTTGCAATAAAGAATTTGCTTAACCAACTGTAGTCAAGTAAATACTAATTCAGTAACCTTACAATGATTCACCATTCTAAGATCATCCAGGTCTTTTTCTATACCTTTCATCATTTGCTCATCTGCCTCTTAAAATTTTTTGTCAAGATCAGATTTCAATATTTTATCCTTTTACTTATTCTCATCAAACAAACATAACATATTAAGAGTTATCTGTTGAAAAATGTGAATTTTGCTAGATGGTTGCAATTCCAGAACATTCAGTAAAAAGTGTGCATACTCTCAGCTACTCAGTTGGGCGATCATGTATTTTTTGATACATGACTGACGAGGCAGATTTTTTCCTGCAGTAGATTGCCATTTCTTTCTGTGGTAGACCAGTTGCCATCCAAGGCTATAGAACCCAGTCTTGTCCTACTACTTACCCATAGCTGGGGGCGCAAGAAGAGGATACGTATCTTTCCCAAGGGTATTAGTATGTAAGTGAATGTAATGGATTCGAGTGGAATTTGAACTCGGCCATCCGATTCCTCAATCCAAGCCGCTATCCATTTCTCCACTGTGCCTCTCAGCTACTAGAAAGTAATAAAAATATTCCTCATGTCTTACTGTTTATAACTGAGATACTGTAGTCTTATTTTTCTACAGTTCAATCTCTTCTTGGATCAGTTTTTACACACTTTAAACCACCACTGATGATTAAAACTAACCTATCAGCAACTTTTGATACTATATAAAAGTAAAACTGACAGCCATAATTGTAGTTTACATATTCAAGAATAATTCTGTCCAATTAAAAAGAGGTTCAGATTCATCATTTTCAAGAATATTAGCAAAGTACTAACGCACACACACACACACACGTGTACATGTAATCAATGAATTAATAAATGTTAAATTAACTTATCTTTTATTAATTTATTAATATCTTTAACTTTTATTAATTTACTGACTATTGTTCTAGTTCTCTTTTGAGAAGCTTCTTTAGAAAATTCTGCTGAGATATTAAATTTAAGTAATTTTGATGTATTTTAAGATATTATTATTATTATTATTATTATTATTATATAAGATAAAATATAAAAAACATAATTACAATGCTTACATAGATTTCACCCTAAAGTAAGGTGAAATAAATAAAAATAATAATAATATAATAAAATAATAATAATAAATAAAAATATATATTAGTCCCACCTTATGATCTCTACTTCAATATGAAACTAAAGTAGCTGTGGAAATTATATATTTTTCTATTTTATACAATCTCTATTGAGCATTTTTTATGCATCAGTTTTAAAAAATATATATATATATATATATATATATATATATATATATATATATATATATATATGTGTGTGTATATATATAAAAACAAACATATATCATTAAATATAACATCAATGAATGTCTATTATATTTGATCATGAGCCATTCTAAGCTTTGTATAGTTGCTTTAGTTTCAAGAGAAAATAAAGACAAAAACTGTCCAACATCTGGATATTTTTTATTATTCTGTTCCTTGATCTAAGCTTTGAGCTCACATGAGCCATCTTCTGAGTGGTATATAGACATTACAACAGAGATGTTCACCATCAAAGGTGACATCCTGTTATGTTTACATAGAAATTTGCTATGCGATGATAACGGTCATGGAATAGCAGACACAGGCCATAAATTTGTAATGCTTAAATCAAGGAACAACAGAATAAAAAATATGTTGGACAGTTTTTATCTTTATTTTCTCTTGAAACTAAAGCAACTATATGAAGCTTAGAACGCCTCATGATCAAACATAATAGACATTCATTGTCTGTTATATTTAACAATATATGTTTGAATAATGATGTTCTGCCCCAATACACTATATATATATATATATATATATATATATATATATATATATATATATATACATACACATAATTTATTTATTCAAAAATTATAACATAAACAAGATGAGATGTTTATGCTATAATTTATGAATAAATAATATTTGCTTTACTCTGTATTGAGCATTCTTTTAAGAATAGCATTTTTGGTTATTGGAATTTTATGTTTTATGCATGAACATAAACTTCAAGCTATATATATGGTTGTGGACTTTCTCATTGTGGATGACAAATGAGGGCTCAGTAAAGTAAAGATATGCTCAATTTCTATAGACACACACGAGTCTCCTGAGGCCTGAAGGTGTTTTGCAAACTTTTGGACAAATGAGACATGTGGTTGAGCCATTTTGCTTTAGTGGTTGGGGATCAATTGCCACATGTTTCTGTGAGTAAAAAGCATGGCCTGCTTTATAGTGTGCAACAAACCCATAGTGGCAGGTAAGGCTATTGTTGAGAGGAGCAGCATGATGCCAACTTGCTTTAGTATTTGCATGCCAATGTTCAAGTCAGCCTCACTCAAACCTTTGTATAGATGAGAAGCAGAAACAGGTGTCAGCTCCTTTGCTCTGACGCTTTGTTTTCCCAGGAAGAAAAGGGAATGCTGCATTGTTTCAGATTGGCTTTTCTCTCTAATGCAAGAGTGGCCTTCCAACTGACCAGCTTGTTAGAAGTTGTTTTGTAAATCTGCTATCACTCAGTTGAGAAAGATGTCCTGCCAACCCAAGCTGGATTTTCATTATCTATCTATCTATCTATCTATCTATCTATCTATGTGTATATCTATCTATCTATGTGTATATCTATCTATCTATGTGTATATCTATAGATAATATTAGTGATAAATATACATATATATGCAAAATCCACAGGTGCATATACACACATGTA
The DNA here is from genome assembly GCA_963932145.1 of Acanthosepion lycidas. Classification (NCBI taxonomy): domain Eukaryota; kingdom Metazoa; phylum Mollusca; class Cephalopoda; order Sepiida; family Sepiidae; genus Acanthosepion; species Acanthosepion lycidas. The sequence continues at coordinate 45,421,724 of OZ010599.1, read as the reverse complement.
TATTTTTTGAATAAAGAATTCCGAGAGGATAGAATCCAGGTAGAACTCAATGTCCAGGACAGAGTAAGGATATAATAAAAAGGCTTTTTATATAAAGCCTTTTTATTATATATATATATATATATATATATATATATATATATATATATATATATATATATATATATAAAAGTGAACATAGAAGTCAACACTTAGAGGTGACAGATGCAATCATCAGGCGACTATATATATATATATAATGTGTGTGTGTAAGTAATGCCTATATATATATATATATATATAATGCCTATATGTTGGCTGTTTTAGTTTGAATGGTTGTTTTCAAGGCAAGGAGACCCTTAAACTTGGAAGACTAGTGTAGCATATTCTTCCTCACCCCCAATACTAACCATGTAAGGCAAATTTAAACTTAGAGCACACACACACACACACACACACACACATATATATATATATATATATATATATATATATATATATATATATATATATATATACAAGGGTCAGTAAAAAAGAAATACCTGTTATAATTTAATATTAAAGGTTTTAGAATTCCTTTTTTTTTCAGAGCTATAAACTATCTGGAAGTCCAAGAAAAAAATTGTGGTTATAGCTTCTCTTTTCTCACCCATAATCCTTTGTAAGAAAGTACATATCATTTTTCTTTTTAGAAGGAAAAAGTGTTGAAAATATTCACAGGATGCTCATGAATGTTTTTGAAAAGTTGGCAACTTGCATATGGCAGAGAAGGCAGTTTCTATGAAATAGGTATCATTTAAAAGTGGAATACTATAATTAAGAAGGAAGGGAATTCTATTGAAGACTAGATTTGGAAAACATTTTGTATTCATTGTGGTATATTTTCTGTGCTTTAATGATTAAATTAGTTGTGCAATTAAAGAACAGATAATACTTTTTGACTAATGCTTACACAGACAAACATACAGTGAGGAGCCATAACTTAATGTGTTAAGAATAGAAACTACAGTTTCATTACAAATGTGCAAGTCAGGATCAGGGGCATATTAGCAGGAAAGTCAAGCTTGATTAATTCACTTTGATGTGATGAATGCTGCAGTAAATATACAAGAAAAAAAAATTGAGTGACTTTGATAAAGGCAAAATTGTTATGTCCATTATACAAGGTCAGAACATTTATAAACAGGTACAGCTAATGGTATTCTCATGTTTTGTTGTATTGAGTACCCATTGGCAAGGACCCAAAGAGGGAAAAATCCCATTGTTGAGGCATTAGGCAGCTAAAACTTATCAATGTGAAAAGTGAAGAGACACTTTCCTCTCAAACTGTGGTACAAATTGCATACCTCATTGGTTGGGTGAGGGCTGTTTTGCAGCCATATGGATAACCAACACCATATGTTATAATGTTTGGCTCATCCTTATCTATCTATCTATCTATCTATCTATACATATATATATATATATATATATATATATATATATATATATATATATATATATATAGTACAGGTAATTGATCCATTGGTATATAATTCGGGTGGATCCTAGTAATATTGATTATTAAAACTGATCCACTGTGAGCCTGATGTTTTTTATTTTAACAGAGCATATGTATTTTTTACAGGAAAAACCAAAAATTATCTCATTTTTTAATTTTTAGACAAGCCAAGTTCAAATTCTGGTTGAGTTCCTTATGTTCTCTTTAGCACAAACACCTTGGGAAGGATTTGAATCTATCTCTTCTCCCCCCCAGCTATGGATTCTCGTACCTTGTAGAAGGATTATTCTGAATTTAAAAACTAGTTTGAAAAAGGATGGTCTCTGTCAAGCTATATTGTCCAAGACACACCACTGCAGTTATGGCTGCAGTACATGTGGTTTCCCTATGATCCTAAAGGATCACAGGACTCATAATGAGATGTGATATGATAGTGTTAAAGTTGTATTTAACCCCAACTGTTGTTTTTCAAAAACTCACTTGTTATAATTCTAAGCAAAATGCTATACATCAATATGAGACAGAAAAGAAAAAAATGACAATAATATAGCTCCTTATGAATGACAAAATAATACTCAACAAAAGAAATCCTAAAAAAGATTATAAATTTTAAATGCTATTCATATTATGTCAAGACAGTCAATAATCAACAAAATCACTTATGATTTTGGAATAAGCATTCTAAAATTTATTAAAATTTTCAGAATCCATACTACATAATGTTTTTGTGATACTACAAAATTTTAAAACTAAAAAATATCATCACGTCCACAAGAAATCACAAATATTCAAAACTTAACATTCGAAATAATCACAAAAATGCAAACAATTGTGAGATGAACTTTGAAATTCATTAATTCCTTTCCTTTTTGATAATGACTGAAGCCAGTCAAAAGCTTGGAACCTTTATAAGAACTAACGTGAAATGTGGACAATTCCTCTACACCTTCAACACCAACATACAGAAACTAATCTATCAACAAGAAAAAATAATTAAAAAATCTAACAGACATAAATTGTTTGTCTTCAATAAAACACACACACACATATATACATCAGTGTGTGTGTATGTGCTTATATGTATTCATGCATGTACACATACACCTGTATATTTAAATGTGTGTTTAAAAACCCATACATGGTTGAATGATTTGAATGAATCTACAATAAGAAAATTATATTTTTTCAAGATTCAGACACCCAGTGTATAAACGGATTTATGCATATGTGAATACACACACACACACACACACATATATATATATATATATATATATATATATATATATATATATATATATATATATATATATAAAGTAACAATAGCTAAACTCAAAGTCAAAAGAACCCAACACATACACACCATTTTTTAATGTTTTCTAATATTTTGTTTTATTTGATTTGGAAAGTCTTGGATGGTTCTGTATATTGTTAAAAAAATCAATTGGTGGCAAGAGGACAGTAGGGCAAATATCATACTTGCAGTTTTGCTGGCACAAAGGATTTAATCTGTAACCCAGAATTTAAATCCCAAGTAAATCATTCAAACATTGCATAGTTACTAACAGAAGATCTGTTCTTTATATTCTGTAAAGTTAGAAACAATCTAAAAACATGTACTATTAATGCCTTAGTCTGAATGAAATTGAGAGTGTCAAAGAACTTTGGGATTGTGAGATTACCCAAATGAGAGAAAAGAAGTTGCTGTCTAATTCAATTCAAGAAAGAATCTCCATTTTAACTTGTGTCATGCACTGAAAGAAAGATTTGGGGAAAACAAGAAGAGACGTGTCAAACAGCGAGCCAGACTATTTCAGACTGAATTCCCAAAGCTGTAAACATATCGTGTGAAGTGTTGATGGTCATGTGTCCGCGCAAACTATGGACAGAATCTTTGAAACTGTATGGCTTTGTGAAGCCAGTGCAAGTATGGTGTAGCAATATGACATGTTTAGGATTCACCTCCATTGATGGATTGGTCAGTGCTCAGTGCCATCACGTATGCCTTCGTGGAAGAGTTCTTTGTGTGGCTTCAGCAAATAGAAAATTGCTGGCACATGTGTCTTGGGCAAGTGAAAGATGGCATGCGGCAACGAGGCAGTGTGTGCACACAGAGCACAAAATGATCGGCCAGTTTAGTTGTATGAGGCACAGAAACTGGCAGGCAAGTGGGAGTGCCTTGATGGTTGCTGTCTGCCTAATTGTTGTTTGGGAGACATAAGAAGGGAAAGACCCTCTCCCCCACTGACCTGAAGAAAAGCTAAACTGATTTATGAGGTCCATTTATTGGTTAATCCTTTTTTTTTCTTCTTGGCTTCATGAAATTCATTGTTTTTTCGTTTTTTTTATCTTGTATTATATTTCTTTCTTCTCTTCTTTCTTTTTCTCTTCTTTCTTTCTTCTCTTCTTTCTTTTTCTCTTCTTTCTTTTTATCCTCTTTCTTTTTTCTCTTATTTCTTTTTCTCTTCTTTCTTTCTTCTCTTCTTTCTTTATCTCTCTATGTCTTTATATTTCCTTTCTCTATCAATAATTTTCTTTTTCTTTATCTCTATATGTTATTTTGTCTTTCCTTTTTGTCTTCTGTCTCGGTTCTGAAATAATAAAAGACTTGGGCAAAAAACCAATTGTTGCCTTTTAATATCCATCTCTGTGTTTTCTTTTTTCTACTTTCTTTTTTCTTTCTCTTTCTCTGCTATTTATACATTATCTCATTTTTTTTCACCCCTTCACTGGTTTGATCTCTTCATTTTTTGTTTCACTATTTCTCTTACTTATTCTCAGTTTCATTCCTTTCTTATGTCTTCAAACCTCATTTCCATATTTGTCCCTTTCTTCTTTAATTTTATTTTCATCCTGAAGCTTCAAAATTAAAATGTGTAAAGGAAAATTGATTCATTTGATATTTTAATTCTTTCTTTCTTTCTCTCTCCTATTCCATTTTCTCCTTTCTTTCTGTCACACACACACCCTCTCTCTTTATGTTCTCCCTTTTTCTAATAATCTATGTTAGTTTCCTTCTGTATTTTCCCATTATTTTTCCTTACTACTAGTTCTTTTTTTCTTCTTCTTCACTGATTCAGTGGTGAATAAACAGCAAAACTGAACACAGAAAAGAAAATTGAATTGACCCTTCGATTGTTCAGGGTTGACCAATTTTCTTTATTCTGCTAAAAGAGTCAAATGGTGATTTCTGAAATATCAATTCCATCCAGGGCAACTTGTGAATCAGCAAAGTCACAACTTTCAATAAAATTATTTTCAGAAAATTTTTGTTGATGAAAATCTATTTTTAAGATAATGAATCAATACGACTTAAAGCCTACTTTCAGCTGAAGACTCCAAATTTCCACATGTTTAAATATGATTATGATAGTAAATCAGTTAATCATAATTAATATCATTACCATAATTCCATAATATTCTTCTCCTATAGATTATTGCAGGACATTCCTGATCAGGTGTATCTTTTACATCTAGAACTGAGAAGCATGCTATGTGATATAAACCATTCTTTTTGTGTGGAATGCTCAGCCTGTTATTGATGATTTCACAAATAACTTCAATAGGAAGGATATCTTTTATCTGAATTGTAAACATTAACATTAAGTAATATATCATTCTACTGAACTTACAGAACAGTGGTTGTTGTTGTTAATAATAATAATAATAATAATAATAATAATAATAATCACCACCACCACCACCATCATCATCATCATCATTCATCATTTTTAAGTTCTTTTAATTTGGGAGAAACATTAATAATATTTTGAAATTATATATCATTTACATTCATGGTTTTATTTAAATTAGCATCTTTTATCTGGATTTAATATTAAAATGCTATACAAAGAGATATGTTACAGAAATTCATTACAAATGGTTCTTTAGAGTAATGTATAACAAAGTATTCACTATATAAATGAACACAGAAAATTTTATAACAGCAATGCATTGAGGATTTTATAATAGAGATGTGTTGCAGAGGATGTATTACAGAAATTTCATTTGTCTCTTTCTGATTGTAAGTATAACTTTCTTTGTCATTCTTATATACCTTAAAAATTCTTCATTGCTCAAATGTTTTATACATGGTATTCGCAGAATTCTTTGTCTTAAGGTGGAATCATGAAATGAGATATAAGTATTTAAAGTAAGGGTTGGACAAATAGAAGAGAAAAAACTGATATAAAGGGAGAAAGAAACAGAGAGAAAGAAAGCATAAAAAAAGCATAAATTAAAGACTGAGAGACTGAAACTTAAAGAGAGGAGTCATGGAAATTGCAAACAAGCAAGAAAAAGTCTAGTTAAAAAATGATGAAAATATGATTTACAGAGAATGTCCATAATAGTCTTAGCATCCATCAGTAAATTCACATTTCTGTTACTTCTAGTCTCCTCTAAATTTGTGAGTAGATTGTCCAGCATTCCTTTTTATGTAGGGTTTACTACATTATGCATTACAAATATTTTACTATAGTAAGATACTGTGAATTATTTCATTATAGAAATGCAATGTAAATAACTCTGCTACATGAACTAATCACAAATATATTATAGAATAGTATTGCAAATTTTCATAATAATTGTAATTGCAGTACAAAAGTTTTGCAGGTAGAGAAATGCACAGCAAATAATATGAATAATCCTAAATTAATGATTAATGTTATAATACAATATTATAGTAAAACTATTCTTAAAGCTTTTGCAAGCATAGTGTTTTTGATATAGCGAAAACAAGTATGAAAAATGTACAAATTTACAATATTAAGTAAAATTGCAATTTTCAAATTTAAACTAAAATTTTTGTGAATTTTTAGATTTTAGCATTTGAATATGTACTGAGTGCACTGAGAAGCAATTATAATATAGAGTAAAACAAAGACATGCAATAGAAAAATCATCTATTTTCTTAAATATACTATTATATACAGGGTGCCCTCCCCAAATTGCAGTCATTTTGTAGTCTAATAACATAGCCAATTCTTGCTCAAATGATATCAAATTTTAACAAAATGACTGTGCGTACATATCTCAATTGGAATCTACCAGGAAGAGATATTGACAATGTGCTGTTGAAATGGCCACCATGTTCACCTGACTTGACATTGTGTGATTTTTTTCTATAAGGCCATGTGGAAAGACGGCTCTATATCCCCACTCTTCCTACAAGATTAGAGAAACTTAAGCAGGGAATCACTGAGGCACAGGAGAATGTTACACAACACATGCTACAACATGTCTGACTGGTGTTGGACTACTGATTATTGTGCCATCTATTGTGTCATAGATGGTGTGCATATTTAACATTTGTGAAACTTTGTGAAATTGGTTATAAAATCTATATCCCTTTGAATATGTTGTTCAAATTTTGATAAATAAATCTTTTATTGTTCAACATGAAGCCTATTTAATTTTGTTTTCTTGGAATGTATAGCTACTCAGCTATTCACATTTTAAATGATGTCAATGTTTTGGACACACCCTATATATTATATACAGGGTGTGCCAGGTAATAGAGGACAAATTATAATATGAAGGAAAAACAAAAAATATTCAATAGAAAAAACAGTATATTAAAAAATGCATATATATGTTCAATTTGGAGAAAGAGAAAATTCTTAATTAAATAAAAGCATCTTCAGCCTTAAGAATAGATTTGATATGAAACTGAGAATCAACTGCATTCTTTAATCAGGTGGTTCTCTTTCATGTTGGATATTATGACCACATTGGTAGCCTTCAATATGGTATTGTGGGTCCATTATTTGGTCTCATTCTTGACAATGCCTCAGATATAGCAGACCAGGTAAGGTAGGAAGCCACATGTTTGGGGTGATATGATCATGAAAATTCTAGGCCAGCTAATTCTGGGTTACAAGAGCCATGTGTGAAAGAGCAAAGTATTGCTGAAACACATATAGCTTCCTGTGCCATTCTCTTAATCTAAGGCTTGACCACTGGGTCTAGAACCTCAATGTAGAGAGTAGCATTGGTGCTGAAAACCTATGAGAAGGAGTGGAGTAGCATGACATGACTCTCATTGCTCATGACACAGCATGATCATAGATGAGGTGAATTTAGTCTGCAGCAGCGTAGGTTTGCATAGATTCATCAGAGGTTCTGGTACAAAGAAGAATCAGAAATTGTTAAGTGAATGCTTTAAACAACACGACTTGTTCTCCCAGGTCTTGTCAGATATGAACTGCTCTCTCCTTATCATGCAGAACTTGTATGTGATATTCTCATGCATCATACATTTATTAGTGGACTCCATTACACTGAGCTGTTCTCATCAACTTGCTGGGATTATAGATGATTATCTGGACCTGATGATATGTCCCTAACAGAAACCTTCAGCTTCTTTATGACCTTCAGCATGAAGGATGTGGCTAATTTCAAAAAGATGCTGTTGGTGGCTACTGCCACAAGTACTTTTTTATTTTCTGTGTCATCTTGGAAACTGCCATGTTAATGCTCTCAATATGCTTGAAAGAGAAATGAGAATGTTAAAATTTGGAATATGTTGCATAGCATTAGGTTAAGTTTTCTTCAAATTAGGGTTTACTAAAAGCATATATGCAAATATACCCTGTATAACTATATACTTTTTTAATAAAATATTTCAAGTAGCCATTTCTTCATAATTTTGATTAAATGTAATGTTCTGTTTACAGCTTTTTGTTTACTAAGAAATATAAAAATTGACAAAAGCCTTACAATTCTAGCATTAGTCACCATAAGATGATTGGTGAAGTTTTTAATCAAAATAGAAAGTAAAAAAAAATATATATATATCAATCATGAAAGACATACTAAACTGTAAAGCAGTACAATGATAAAATGATGACAAGAAAGAGTTTCATAAAAGAAAAAAACTGTAACATTGTTGGTTTCTTAATTAATACTTGAGAAATATCTCGTTTGATACAGATAATTTCCCTTCAAATAAATAAAGTAAAAACTGAAGCTGTTTTGTATTTTCTCTTTAAATGTGGCCATTATATTCCAATGAATGCCCTTTTCATGTAATGGTTGATCTTTTGTATACTCTTCTTATGTTTCTTTTATTTTTTTTAATCATTTCATTGCAAGCAAAGTGATAATGCCATTGGGATGCAAAGGGTCTGTAGGGTGTGAAAGATAATAAAGCTTTGGCGAGGAAAAGCTCAGAAAAGAACAATAAGGGAAGAGGATTCAGGAAGACAGAAGATGGTGATTGATGTTGCATTTAAATTTTTGAAGATTGTAGGTGGCAGGGAAGCAAGAAATTGGAAAGGAATTCCACAGGTAGGAAGTGCGAGAAAAGAAACTGTTAGAATAGAACATAGTTTCATGTAGCGATTTCAACAAAACAGTGAGATCTAGTTGCCAATCTAGTAGCAAACTTAATTTTATGCAATTGAAACACCAAGGAGGAAAGCTCATCAGAAAAATTGCCATAAAATATTTGTAGGAAAAAAAAATGGCAAGTTATGTCATGTTGGTGAGAAAGTGACTGAAGTCAAGATGCCAGGTCAGGATCAATTACATTGCAGACTGTTATGATTTATCAGCAGTACTGCAGAAAAATTCTGAAGTGCCTTCAGCACTTCCTCATTTTGGGGACAGCTCAAATGCTGGGTAATAAACCCAGCCCCCTCCCAAAGGAGAGGTATTACCTTGGGGATGGCCGTCTGGGGTTTGAGATAATATTATTGAAAAAGGAGCAAACTTCTCTGCCGACCAGCACATGATACTTGCATACAGAGAGCTACTCTCCACTTACATATAGTTCATACCTTCTTCTTTTATGTGCCATGTCCCTTCAGAATGTAGGTGATTATGGCCCTTCACATCTTCCTTTCCCTTGTAGCTCTTAATAAGTTTTGTCTTTTTGTTATTTCTTCCAAACTCTATTCTACTATCCATTTACTCAAGCTCATCAAGTATGTCACATGCTGCTTTCCGGTGACCCTCTTTCTTTCAAACTCTCCTTCCTCATTACGTTGCCCCAGAAATTTCATTCCTGATGTTAATTATAAGTGTCCTTTTTGTTTCCATTTTCTCTAAAACTTTGTTGTTGCTCACATGTTTGGTCCATGGTATCCTCAGTAGCTTTCTGTAGAACTACATTTCTGTTGCTTCAAGTCTCTTCTTCATCTTAGAAGAGATTGTCCAGCATTCGCTACCATACAGGACAGATATCACATAACAATTCAATACTCTTTTCTTTGTTTGTCTATGCCTCAGCTTGTTTGAATTTTGTCAAGAATCTCAAGATATCTAGTAGGAATGCCAAACTAGATATGGCAGCAATATTTAATGTATGGAAAAATGGTGAATTAGTACAAGAATAGCAATGAAAAATTGCAACTGGCAAAAATTGCATAAATGGAAAAAGAGAAAAAAGAGGGCACAATTTGATGGAAGGTTTGAGTTAAAACTGTAGAGTAAGAAAATGGTTAAAAAAACTGCTGCCTCATGAAGAATTTGTATCTTCTTGGGATTTTGTTTTTGTTTCAGTCAACAGTAAACAAAACCAAATAAAATATATTAATATTCTCAGTCAGCACTGATAGTGTACCATTATCTTGCTTTATCTAATTCCATTATATCAAAAACTTTGGACAGATATCATAATTACAAAATAGTACTGAGAAAGATATAACAAAGATAAAATTCTCTTCACTGTAGCAGTGAAGAAACAAGATTATTTGATCTTAAATCTATTAACTACAGACACAACTGATTTTCTTGCACTTGTTCTTACCAGATTAATGAGTTTGCTGGATCAAGTGAGTCAAATAAATTTTAATTCAATAGTACACCATTCCATCATCATTCAATTATGTTTTTCATGTAGTTTTACTTTCTTTTTCTTAATTACTTCTCGGAATTACTGCTGACTTTATTCCATTGTTTTTCTTTATATCATCAACAGTTCAAGAACACATACCATAGAGCTTATGTATAAATGTACTACAATTATCTTTTGTGTTTAATTGTTCAACCTCTCCTTAAATCAATATGTACTTAAGACCATCACTTGAATTTCTTTCAGAAGCTATTAAAAGGATTAAAGGCTAAAAAAATGGCATCAATACTTCTCTATAGAAGACTCCTGTAGTCAAAGGAATTTTAAGTGTTCTCTCATAATTTTGTCCAAGACTAAAAGAAGTGTTGAACCATCAAATATCAGAATATCAGCTCTGAACCTCAATGAATATTTGAAAAATCTATTTTTATGCATGAACGAGTTTATAGGCAACAACTTATCTTCATTTACTGTCTGTTTCTTCTTTGTGCTTGGGTTATGTGTCCTACCTTCAAGGCTTAACATTCTCTACAGAGCACATCTCTTTTTCCCAGAGTACAATGTTACAAGAGTGGTTTATCACAGAAGCCAATCTAGACTTAAAAGACAAAGGGGACAATGATTGGTTGCCTGCCAGATCAAAAACTTTGTATAACATGACAAAAAGGTTTTAAAATTCCAAATGAGATGTGTATCATCATCTCTATGTCAACCTGTCAGTCTATACTGGCATCTCAAAAATAAAAATTTGTCACTAATAATCTAATGCTATAGGTAGAAAAAAGATATTATATTACAAAATAATTTTCTATTAAAAATAAAAGAGAACTGAAACCATAACATGAGAAGCAAGATAATAAAATACAAGAAAAAGAACAAAAGAAAATGGAACCAATGAAAGTCTTGTTTACTGATTCCAAGAATTATGGTATCAGTAAACTGAATTTTCATTTTAAAGTCTTTGGGATAGGCATGAACCCTAATTTGTTCATTTCTGTTATTCTCTTATAGTATAGCTGCAGTAAGAGTGTGATATACATTATATATATTATATATAAGTGCTTGTCTTTCTAGGTATGATTTAAATAAACTATTAATTTCAGTTCCCCGAATGAGAATTAATGTCTGACTTCAAGAAAGAGTGAATGATTGTTATGGAGAAGAAGAAATAAACAAGTATATTGTGAGAAACAAATGACTGACACAAATGATGAGTTTCTTTTGAAACTGTTGTTATCATTATATATATATATATATATATATATATATATATATATATATATATATATATATATATATATTCATAGCATAATATCTACCTACCTACCTTCCCACATAAGGTGTGTGTGAGGATCCAAAAGATAAAATTGTTGAATAAAGCTTCACCCACTCTAAAACATCAAAGAAATGAAAGAAAAATAAAACTGCAGACAGCAAGTCTATCTTTCTTTTGTCTCCATCACTTTCCTCTTTCATTTAATCTACTTTTTGTTTTTCACTAGCTTTCTTACTAACCTTCTACATTACACATCTTTCCTTCATCCTACTCTGCCTATTGTCATGTGGAAGTGAACAGATAGGCAGTGCATGGCTGTATTGTATTTATGAGTGTCTAGTGTAGTGGTTATTAGTGCACAAAGTGAAATCGGCATGACAAGTTCAAATTCCAGCCAAATTTGTTACATTCACTTTCCCACAAAAACTCTTGGGAAAACTATGGGTTAAACAGCAGGACAGACTGAGCTCTCTAACTTTGATTGGCAACCAAAGTAGAAGGAAACTGAATTTGGAATTGGTTGGGTGTGAGGCTGTCAACTCCTCCCTGTAAAAACCTATTTGCTATAGAATACACAGCAGCAACACCTAGCATGGTGAAGGCGTGGCTCTATACTCCATAGGGAAGCCTGAAGGAGAGAGAGAGAGAGAGAGAGAGAGAGAGGGGGGAGAGGGGGGGGGGTTAAGCAAAACTTTTCAAATGATGCACTGTTAATACATTTATCCGCGATAGAAGTGCTGAGAAATGACACTTTGATCCTATGTAAAGTGAACGGATATTCTGATTTGAGGCAGAAGTATTGGTTCATACATAAATAATCTTGTTCATTTTTTATGGGCAATATGCAAGTTATTATAATTACCAATGTCATAAATAGAAGCATGTTAAATATAAAAAGTAGTAACGCTAACATGGACAGTCATCCTTGTCAACACTCTCTACAATCATCATCATTAGAAACATAAATATCAGTATCATCACAAGCATCTGTCATTTTATAGTACAGGTCAAAGTTATTTTTTAATACTATAAGCAGTTTGCATACAAAATTTTCAGAACATTTTTACAAGCATTATTTGAATTAATCAACAGAAATTTTAAAATGGTTCAAATATTTTGAAAGCGAGCAAAACATTTCTATAAAAATCCAATCTTGCTGAAATACTAGAATATTATAACAATAATACTTACATCAAAAGAACATCATTTCATCTGACAGAAAATGATATTTTAACAATTATAGAAAAGTGAAACATTTTTCAAAATAATGTTCAGATAATGTGTTTCAGTGATTTAAACCATATTTATACTGTTCTATACATTGTTTATGTTTTTTTGAATGATACCAATTTTGATAAACTATATATCAAACAAAAGCATATTGAATCTAACTAATAAGTAGTTGCTTCTGAATATCTGCTTATTTTATAGGAAAGTTTAGAGATAGGCAGGCAGCAACTTTCTATGGCACTGCTTAAACAGGTAAACAATGAAGCTGAAGCTTTGAATCAGAAAAAGATATTAGCTTAAGCATAGAGTTTGATTATAATAATAATAATAATAATAATAATAATAATAATAATATATATATATATATATATATATATATATATATATATATATATGAGGAGTTATCAAAAAGTTCTCAATACAACCCATTTACTAAAATAAGTATTTCAATAGCCAAACATCAAAATACTGATTTTAGGAGGTAGATCAGGCAAGAAAGTTTCAATAACTTCTCTCTCCCTCATATATATATATATATATATATATATATATATATTTAGTCGGATTGATAGTAGGAGGAAAAATTGTTGTCAGAATGTCCTGCCACTACCATAAAACACTGATACCATAAATAAATCAAAAATTTCAAAAATTAATTAGTTTGTCTGACAATCATAGAGGGTGTGAAACCCAGGGTCACAAACTCACATCAATCCAACTAAATATGTTAGCTCTACCACTGATATTGAGCGCTTTCCAGTAAGTATCGTGCATATATAATATATAAATAATATATATAATAAATTGCATATATATATATATATATAAAAAACAAGGATTATGTTTTACCAAAAAAGGTCAATCAAGGTATTTCTGGAAAATAATCTTTTTATAGGCAAGCAGTTTTTGTAATTATAGTGCTGAATATTAAGGGATATTGTAGTTGATGATATAATAATAACATTAATAATAATGAAAATAAATAAAAATTAAAATGTTTACTTATCTCTTATCTCTACTCAGTGTTTCACAGATTCTAGAATCTATCAATCAATTTATATATTTTATAACTCATTCCTAGTGGTTATAATATTATGTCTTGTTTAGGCTACTCGCCATGATGTCATTTGAATTGTTTCAGATTGACTCCAATGGACTTCCCCTGATTCACTTTGAGTTTTTTTTTTAAGGCATTTTGCCTAGTTCATTTGGGTTACTGGGGGTGTATTATTTACACCACAACAATATATATTGACCATTTCCACAAACTGTTTATTGTGAAATCAGTTTACACTGGTTAGCCACTTTACAATTGCATATGGACAGAAATGAAGACAACTGCTAAAACACAGATAAACATCCAACAATTTATTTTTTGCCATCGAATTCAAAATATTTTCCTCTTTTTATGTTCCTTCTCATTCTTTCCAACACCCAATCAAGTTTTAGAAATTTATTCTATCAGCTTTCTTGATCTTTTTCCATTTCTCTTCAATTTGCCATTTCCTCCACCTTCAGCTTGGTAGCCTCCTCAGAGGAATTGGACATGATTTAAAATCTTTCATCTCTCCCCAGCAGCAAATATGTCTGTAGAGAGTCTGATATGAAACCATTTTAGGTTTGCATTGGTCAGACTCTGGTTGGTTGATTAGTGAGTAAAACAGAGACAATGTCCCTTGTGTGCTTTTTTATGCCACAATGTCTGCATCTTGTGAGCAAACAATATTCTGACTTACTGGTGGATTGATAATTACAGAACACACTTACACAACCTGTAGACGCAGTAGACATTAGAAGGGTCAGTATGCAATGAGAGGAAAGCTATTTAATTTTTAAAACTTTTTGGCACTTGGAAAAGTTAAATTGATAATTGCTGATCTGACTCAGAAAATGTTTGTTTTGAAAGTGAGAGAAAGAAAGAGGGAAAAAGAAAGAGAATTATGTGGAAAAGAGCATTAGAAGAAAGAATGAAAGGAGAAAAGGACAAAGAAATGAAAAAATAGACTGTACGAAAGAAACAGAGAAAGTTGAGTTAATAAGAAAAAGATATATTGATTTTTAGAGAAAGAGATTTTCAAGCAAAATATGTGTGGAAGAGAGAGGATAATAGAAAAAAAGATAAATAAAGGTATAAATGAAAACAAGAGGCAATGGAATGAAATATGAAATATATTTTAAATGTAGGGAGAAAGAAACAGAAGAAAAAGAACAGAAATATAGGTTAAAAGGAACAGAATAAGTGAGAATGAGGAGAATGAAAGAAGTAGCAATAAAAATGAAGAAAAGAAAGAAAGAGGAAGAATTTTGAAAGAAGAAAGAATGAGAGATTGAATATACAAGGAGAAGGAAAGAAGTAGCAATGGATATGAGGAGGAGAAAGAAAGATCAAGAATTTTGAAAAAGAAAAAATGAGTGACTGAGCATACAAGGAGAATAAAATACTTGCAAATGAAAATGAGAGAGAGAAAGAAAGAGCAAGAATTTGAAGATGAAAGAATGAGTGAATGAAGAAAGAACGAGAATGAAAGAAGTAGCAATGAAAATGAGTGAGAGAAAGAAAGAGCAAGAATTTGAAGATGAAAGAATGAGTGAATGAAGAAAGAACGAGAATGAAAGAAGTAGCAATGAAAATGAGTGAGAGAAAGAAAGAGCAAGAATTTGAAGATGAAAGAATGAGTGAATGAAGAAAGAACGAGAATGAAAGAAGTAGCAATGAAAATGAGTGAGAGAAAGAAAGAGCAAGAATTATGAATAACAAACAAATGATTGACAGAACATTCAAGGAGAATGAAAAATCATGAAAATGATGGAAAGAAAAAAAGAGCAAGAAATTTGAAGGAGAAAGAATGAGTTACTGAACATACAAGTAGAATGAAAGAAGTACCAATAAAAATGAGGGAGAGAAATAATAAGTAAGAATTTTGAAGAAGAAAGAACAAGTATCTAAACATACATATGGAAAATAAAATTGTGACACCCTAAAATTATATTCATTTTAACCTGGGTACATTTTGTACTTGCTTGTATGTTGTAGATATTCAAAGCCAGTCTTTGGTCATCTTATAAGGTAGCAGTGCGCCATCTATAACTGAACTTTAGATAGTGACATGTGCTTTTCTAAATTTTCAGTGTTGTGGAAGAATACAATACAACCAGTTATCATGCAACAGACATGCATACATGCTCCTTTTGTTTGAGAGCCATTTGAGAATGATGCAGATTACCTTACTTTTAGAAAATGGATGGTCATTTTGGTGAACTGCTTCTAAATGTTGGACACCACACCTCAGATGACTGCTTTGATAATGCAACAGCAGTCAGTTGAATGTTCCTGTATCTGTCAACCAGATACTGGAAAGAATATAGTTGAGATGCTTGACTCAATTAATAACTTTTAAGGGCACCAGTGTCACATCACATAGTGTTCACAGTATAAATTATAGCAGAAGTGTCAATATGGATCGTTATACTGAGTAAGCCATGGGGAAATGCCTGTTCATGCATGTGCAATAAGTTCCTCTCTAATCTGCTGCCAAGTTACATCATGGCCATTGTTCTCAAGCTATTAAAAATGGATGGATATATTACTTTGCTTTTATATATATATATATATATATATATATATATATAAATATAATACATAAAAGATTAATGGTCAGAGTTGAATCAGACCAGGAAACAGTAGTATTAAAAAGTGCTCAATACATGTGTAAAAAAAATAAAAATAACATGTGAAAAAATAAAAAATAACATCTAGAGCTTTTAATTTTAAAAAATTAGGAGGTCATTTGAATCTGCTACCTTGGTTCCAACCTTATGGTATCCTCAGGTGATTTTTATCACTTGACCTCCTAATACTTTATTTAAAAAAAAAAAACAACTAATGAACGCTATATTATTTCAAAAAATAAATAAACAAATGCACGACATTGGGTGTGATAGAAAGGGAGTTGGAGGATTTGAAAAAGGAAGAGGAAGAAGAAGAAGGGGGAAGAGAAGAAAAGCAAGAGTATTATAAATGTATCAGTAGGGTTTAATTGAAATGTACATTTTTTTTTTTTATCCCACCTCATATAAGCTTAAGAGGAATTATTTTAGTATGTATGCAAGGATTCATGACTCTGGATTTCTGGTTCAAAAGGTTCTTTGGATCTAGAAATCTCATTGCTAATTTTTCCTGTTGGCCAAGGTTGCAAATATTTCTGTGGTTGTTATAAGGCTTTGCTTTATTAAAATTTTCCAGCTTACAATCGGATCCCTGCTATTTTTCTTTTAAATTCCACACATCGTTAGCTAGTTGGTAGAGCACCTAAAACTTACTAGCTTGAATGATGACCTAGGATTGTACCATCTACGCTTGAAAGTACCTTCAGTATATTTTATTCTGGCCATTAATATCTGTTACTTCTACTTTATAGATTATTGCTTCGGTTTTAAAAGCTCCATCTAATGGACATCTGTTTTTATTTCTACAGTTGCTTAAATTATTAGTGTTAACTATATTTTGCTGCACATTATTTTTGAAATTTCTGATGTTTTGCCTATTTATTATTGTTTCTAAATTACTAGTGCAGCTGTAGCTTAATTTAACTGTGTTTTTATTTTTATTGAATATCTTATGTAATTCTGAATTTTTTGGGAAGTGTTTAGTAAATAACTTAAAAAATAATTTTTACATTTTACCTCTAAGTTAAAAGGGGAGGGTTAAACCAAATATTTTTTTCTTTTCCTTGAATTGTTTTTGATATGTTATTTAATTTGGGGTTTAACTTCTAGTTAGATTTTTGTGACTCTCTTCCTTTAAGTTCTTCTCGTATTCTTTCTTTTTATCCTCAAAAATTATTTTACTAGAAGAGTTTCTGTATAACCTAGATTCTATTCTTTTAGGGATGTGGTTTATTATGTTTGCAGGATGATTAGATCTAATATTCATGTATATTAATTTTGAGTTGGGTTTCATGTATGAGAAGACACTGACCTCTTGCAGATTTAATTCTATGTTCAGATAGTTGACAACTTTTTTATTCATTTCAACTTCTATTTCAAAGCCAAGGCTATTGAAGAGTTTGAAAAGTGCTTTTCTTATATTGTCATTTGTTCTCCTGTTGCCTGGCACTATCATCAGACTGTCATCCCTATACAGAACTTGGTTGTTTATATGTACAATTTTGTTAATTTCACCTATTTACTCTGAAACCTCAGCACCATCAAACGAAACTTGAAGCCATCTTTTTTTGATTTCTTAACCCAGGTTACTTCATTGTGGAATAAAATTGATTTGCAGCAATGTAAAATTATTTCTGTTTGATCAGGTGTTATGTTTACAAAGCCTTTGGTGAAGTACAAAGCCTCCAGCAGACTTTTTCCAGATATAGATAAATAAAAGTTTTCAACGGGTCTACTAATTTTTAAAGTATATATATATATATATATATATATATACTTTAAAAATTAGTAGACCCGTTATACTAATAAATAACAAATCAAATTAAGCAAGTTTTAAAAATAAATAACCATTATAATTATTTATTACTTAAAATCGACAACCTTCTTTTCTATAGTGTGGAATATAAAAATAAAGGCATAATCAATATTTGTCCACTGGGTCTTCATGATCTTGCAAAGCTGATCAATAGTCTCTGGACATTCACCTTTTACTTTCCTCTTTATTACATTTCAACAGTTTTCTATAATATTCAAGTCAGGAGACTGTCTTGGCCAATTTTCAAAATGTACAAGGCCATTTTTCTTTGAAATAATTTCTGACCAATATAATAGCTCCTACCATTCTGTTGAAAATGTGTAAATTTTCATCTATTTGATGTATACCTTCATTGAGTATATATTGATATTCTTTCAAATTTCCATTTCCATTGCATAATATGATTATAATTTTTCCATTCTGACCTACTCCCTCTACTGTGATTGTCACTGAGTGTTTTACAGTTTTTGCTGCATATTTTTTTATAAAATCATGAATTGGGAGGTCATCTCACATATTGTTTCATACTTGAAAATAGTTCAATTTAACATTCATCTGAGAAAATAACATTTTCCACTCTGAAACTAGACATTCAGGATATTTTTCTACATTTCATTTGTTTTGGCATCAACTTTGCTTTCTGGCCAAAATTCAAGCAAATAAATTATTTAATTGTAGACAACATTTGATAGTATTTATACCAACAATGTGCCAACTTCAAGTCATTTCAAATTTGATTGGCTGTTTTTCTCAGGTGTTTCTTTGATTCAATGAAATTTCTTTTGTCTCATTGAGATAATTTATATTTACAACCAGATTCCTATCTGGAAAACCTTACACTTCAGAATACTGTTTATAAATTTGATGCACACTATAGTTGTATATTACTATGATAAATTTACTACCTCCTCACAAAAAGCAACAATATTTTGGTATTTTTCAATTGAAATATGTGGCATTTGGCAAGGAAATAGAGTAATCTGAATAAAATGTAAATTTTATTTGTTTCTAAACAATCTTCAAGTTATTGAAATTATCATTTTGCCTAGCAATATTTAAGGGCCTAAAACATTCACTTGAGTGTGACTAAAACATTTGCTTGCTAAAATCATTGTAGGCCTTGTTAAAATCTCTATTAGCTGATTCAAAATATATGGAAAATATTTCAGATTAATATGTTCTTTGGAGTGTCATTTAAATTTTGGATTAAATTAAAATTGTGGTTGTAAATCCCAGTTTTATGTCATTTAATAACCTTGATATTATGTGCCTAAAGCATTTGCTCTGGATTGAATATAACATCAATCAGCTAAGTGACAAATTTTATATTTGTATTAACACTATATATATATATATATATATATATATATATATATATATATATAATGAAAAACAAACCACTTTAATGTACCATTACGATAATTTATTTCACCTAAATCCTTTTTTTAAGGATTCAGGATCATCAGGTAAAACTTCCAACAATGAATTGAGAAAAAAAAAATGGGATTAGAAATTGGTGGGTAGTGTAATTTTTGTAATTTAATAGAGGGGGTTGAGAGTGGTAGTTAAACAGACAATATAAAGTATAGGGAGGGGTTAATTTTATATCTCTCTTCAGTATGTTTTATATTGGAGTAGGAGGAGTGACAGAACCTTGACCTCTTTAGATGGTTAATAAAATGGAAATGAATTGTAGAAAATGTATACAAGTGAGTCTTATGGTAAAGAGAGAGATAGGAGGGAGGGGGAAAGAGAGATGGAGTTGTTATAATAAACTATCTTTTACATAATTTTGTTAAAACAAAATTATAACAACTCCATCTCTCTTTCCCCCTCCCCCTATCTCTCTCTTTACCATAAGACTCACTTGTATACATTTTCTACAATTCATTTCCGTTTTATTAACCATCTAAAGAGGTCATGGTTCTGTCACTCCTCCTACTCCAATATAAAACATATTAAGAGAGATATAAAATTAACCCCTCCCTATACTTTATATTGTCTGTTTAACTACCACTCTCAACCCTCTCTATTAAATTACAAAAATTACACTACCCACCAATTTCTAATCCCATTTTTTTTCTCAATTCGTTGTTGGAAGTTTTACCTGATGATCCTGAATCCTTAAAAAAGGATTTAGGTGAAATAAATGATCGTAATGGTACATTAAAGTGGTTTGTTTTTCATTACATATTAGCTCTGTCCTAACATTGAGCTCTCAGGATTTCATCCTCTTTGGATTTACCAATTCGGTTTACCAAGTTCCTTATAACTTAACTATATATATATATATATATATATATATATATATATATATATATATATATATATATATATATATATGTAGTTTTAAGGTATGCTATATTTATGGGTTAAAGGGTTCACTATCAGGGATAGAATGTATATACATATATAAATGTGTACACTGAAGTCAACACTCAGAAGCAACAGTCTGTTTCATGCTAAATGCAATCATCAGCCTAAGATGATTGTGTTTGGCATGAAACAGACTGTCGCCTCTGAGTGTTGACTTCAATGTTCACTTTTATATATATTGATATGTGTGTGTGTGTGTTTGTATATAAGTATGTATATATATATATATCACCAAGGAGACATAGCCCATTGGATTCATTGAAGTAATCAAGAAGATAACTGAAAGATTTGTTAGTTCAATACCTGACCATAGGGGAGGGAGTAAAAACTTGGAGTTGAGTTACTAAAGGGAATAGATATTCAAAAAAGACATAGCTTATGTAATTAGAAGAATCTACCTCCATGAAGTAAATAAAGGTTTGGGTTCAAAATTCCAATGTATATCACGTAAAGAAGGTCAGAGCATACAACATTGTGAATATGGTAATAAAGATGAAGATAACAGTCTGAATAATACATAAAAAAAAAAAGTTTATTTGTGATGTGTTTCATCTGTTAGGACATCATCAAACTGGGTTTGTTGATATTGTTGTGATTACATATGTGTTAACAAACCCAGTCCAATGAGATGAAACGTGTCACAAATAAACTTTTTCCATTTTGTTTTACAATTTCTTCAATACTGTTCTTGATATATATATATATATATATATATATATATATATATATATATATATATATATATATATATATATACATATACATATATATATATATACACACACACACATGCACACAAGTATGTATATATATATATATATGTGTGTGTGTGCGTGTGTGTGTGTGTATATATATATATATACACACACACGCACACAAGTATGTATATGTATATATATATATATATATATATATACACACACACACATGCACACAAGTATGTATATGTATATATATATATATATGTATATATATATATATATATATATATATATACACACACACACATGCACACAAGTATGTATATATAGATGTGTGTATATATATATATATATATATATATATATATATATACATACACACACACAAGTATGTATATATATATGTGTGTGTGTGTATGTGTAAAATTCAGATAGAGTATGTCTGTAAAAAAAAATATGTGCACTCAGAGAGGGCCTATTTTTCTTTAATAACATTTCTTAAATAATTTTCTTTAGGATTTCTCAAATATTCAGACTGGTAGACGAAAATAAATAAATATAATGTTTAATAAATAAACAGAGTGTCTACTCAAATATGAGCATCCACTAAAAATAATATTTAAAGTGATAAAAATCTGGTGGATTAATAAATAAAATCCAATACTTCTTTATAATACATACATACATACATACATACATACATATATATATATATATATATATATATATATATATATATATATATATATATATATATATATCTTATTCACATATGTTTGTATGCACAGGCACAAATGATATAAAATATTAAGAGAAGGGAATAGAGGAAAAAAGTAAGACTAAAAAGAGAGAGTGATAAAAAGGGAAATAACAAAAAGAATTGGAAGTGAAAGATAGAAGAAAGAGTGAAGAAGCAAAGAAAGAGAGTAAAGAAGAAAAGATTGGTAAGTTATAGTAGAAAAAAATAAATAAAAATGTGCTGTCAATATGAAGCAAGAGTGTAAAAGTGAGAGAAAGCACATGGCTTATTGTGCATATTCCATTTTGTAACTAGTTGAACTGAAAAACAGAATCAAGATAGCAGAATGTTTTTTTAAAGTAGACTGTAAAGAAAACAAGCAAGAGGGAATGTGTCAGTGGCATAAATTTTGTAATCATGTCTTCTAGTTTGAATTAGCATGTGAATTCACCAAAGGAACAAAAACATCAATTATAATATAGTAAAATGAGAAAGAAAATACAATTAAAAGGGTTTTTTAAATTATTTTACATTTTACTGATTTTCTTATTGTTGAATTTTTTTGTGGGCTCTTATTTTAATACATCATTTATATAGTTTTGATTATCATTCAGTTACATGATGCATTTTCTCAAATTTATTACATCTATGTTTAACTGGCCAGAGAAAATCAATCAACTTCAACCATGGGTAGATTAGTTTAGAATTAAAACCATAAAATACTGAAATGAATTCTCTTATATTTCTGGATTTGCCCAAATTATAATAGATAACCACAGCTGTTCACCCTCACCAAGTACATTAGAGGATATTGGTCAATCTGCACTGGATATGAAGTTAGGGAGAGCCATGATTGCATGTTCTGATATTAAACGAGTCAATCTTAAAATGCATCGCAACTATCAAGAAATCATCAATATTGGTTCCTTTTTTATGATGGCCTTTTGCCAGAATTAGTTACCGGGGTAATATTAAGTTGGTGCAAAAATAATGTCGTTTTCTCACATATGTTACTATGTGAGAAAACGACATTATTTTTGCACCAACCTAATAAAATAAGCACACCTCCCCTCCCGTTTGTAATCATCCATTGCAATAAATATAATGCTTTTCAATGTTAAAAATGAATTAGTCTAATAAAGCTTCATAATCTTCTACTTAGTGTTCTTATAATACAGTTACATTTAGTAAATAACCACAGCCATTCACCGCCACCCAAAATATTACAGTATATTGGACAATTTGAAAAAGATAGGAAGTTGTGGAACTTGTCAGCATGAAGAAAAGCAATAAGAAGTAGGATATTATACATGATATTGATCATTTATTACACAATAAATGTATATTCTAGTTCTCAAATAGAAAAGATTAAAAAGATATGTTACATAAATTATAAAATTTCAGTGACATTTTAACCAAATATTCATTCTCAACTTTATTTGATATTTTTTGCTTTCATGGGCAGACACTAAAAAACAAAGCATTCAAATAAGAAAAAATTTACAAATTTTGTCAACCAAATTAAATCAAAGAAAAAGAATGCTTTCAGAAAAGACAAGCATTCTGTTATTGCTACAATTTAACAAACTTGCAGCCAGAGACAAATCAGGAGAAAAGTTAGCTCAATTTGAGGAGATTAAGAATAATCAAGATAAAAAAAAAATAAACCCAAGGAAAAGTTAGGGAGTTAAATGATTTGAAGCATTGAACAACTTACTTTGACAAAGGATTTCTCTTGATGATGGGATACAATAAGTGAGATTTTTGACTGAGACAACCAAATGGGAATTTGTGGTTCTGTTGATTTCAATCAGTTCTTTGCAGGTAAGAGTAATATCATTTTGATCATTTTCAGCATTGTCTGGCACATTAAATCTGAAATAAACAGGACAATGATGCTAGCTATCATGTAATACAATTGATATCTTACAAAATAAATTTAACATAAATTTAACATTTCTTCTCCAGTTTATTTGAATCTTTTGTTGCTTTCATCAATGAATTTCCTCATCAGCAGCAAATAATTTCCTTTTGTTCAATCTGATGCTTATAAAATTAGGTAGATCCAAATAAAAGTGATCCTTAAGTACAAAATACATTTTAAAAAAGGACAGGTCTTTCTTGAAGCTTTTATTGTAGTTTTAATTCCAAGCTAATAGATTAAATTTAATATTCCCAATTGGCAAAATACTTTGGTGTATTTCAAACCAAATTTAAATTAATTGTAATTTTTTGTTTTTATACTTATAAGTAAAATCTATATCTTCATCCATATTGACAGATCTGTTGACACAACATATTTCTCTTTATTAAAAAATCTTTCAAAAATAAAATACACTTTTCTGAAATATTATTTGATAAAATTAGCTGATTTAAAGTTTAATTACTCTGAACTGAAACAAATATTAAGTCATTTATGAGCCTTGCATGATACACACATAGGTGATCATGTATCTTTCAATACATGACTGATGAGGCAGATTTTTCCCACAGTAGGTTGCCATGTCTTTACAAGGCTATAGAATCCGGTCTTTTCTGCTTTTACCCATAGCTGGTGGGAGAAGAAGAGGATTCATATCTTTTCCAAGGTTATTAGCATGTAAGTGAATATAATGGATTCAATTGGAATTCAAACTCTGCTCTCCGATTCCTCAATCCAAGCCGCTATCCATTACTCCACTGTGTCTCCATGAAACTAATATTACTTTTAGTTTAAAATATTGAAGAAAAACACCTTTTTTTTAAGATGGAGGCAGTATTTTTTTATGCACTGAGTGATTTATTGATAGCCTGATGTTTGGGTAATTTAACTAAGGGAAGCAATAACTGGAAAAATTACATGATGAATACAATGGGAATACCTTTTTTTATATATACATTTTTAAGTACCCAGTAATCTTAAAAAATTTTTTTTTTTAGATATCTTAAGCATTCTAATGTTTTATTGAATTATAGGTACTTTGGTTTTTATAGCTTTAATTATAAAGATGATTGGTGAGAAAATGTCAGAAAATAACCAATAAATTTTAAATTTACAACAGGCACCTCTCTTAATTTCTGATAATGTTGTGTATGGATGTCAATATTTACAACAATCGCATGTTTATACAAGCATAAAAATTCAAAATTCTTTGTAAAATACTTGGTGGTGGGGTCATTGAATTGAATTAAGCTTTTCCTTTTTATGATTAGTAAAAATGTTTTAATCTAATAACATTATCACTTGACTGATACAGGTTAATACAGAATTTTAAAAGATTTAAAAGTTTATAAATTATTCTAAATAAAATTAGATAAAATAAAATTTAAAAAAAATGAAAACAATTCTTGCAAAAATCCCTTAGTCATCAAAAATATTTACTTAAGACAATAGAGTCCATAATGTATTTTATTCATAAAATCAATTAAAAGCTTTTCTAATTAAATAATATCTTAGTTTTTTTGCATTTTTTATTTTACAATTCATAGCAGATATTCTGTAACTGGGGGTACTGTTTGACCCAAAACTTTGGTAATTTAAATTCACCTAGCACTTGCCCTTATAACAAATATAAACATTGTGTGATACAAAAAAGAATTTCTTGAAATTTAATTAGGAGTGGAGGTAACAAATGTAAAATAAAAATTTTTACACAGATTTTCTAAAAAGGAAACATTTAAAAAATATTTTAATTCATTTATGAATAAGTCCTGAAATTTTCATTAAAATCCAACAATTATCTGAATTTTGCAAGAATTGTCAAATCAGTGTTTTTCACTGAAAAACAGCACATAAATTTCTTGTACAAATTTAAGGCCCTCTGTTGGCACCAGAAAAATAACATTTTTAACCAAAATTTCCAAGGTTTTAAAAAGGTTAAAAAAAACAAACTTTTACATCAAGAAATACTTTGATCTTCCCGCTTAATAATAATACAATGATTTTGATGATAAAATTTGTTTTTGCTATGTTTTGTGAATTTTTTTCATCATGTATCCTCATTTTTTAGTGGATTTTTGGAGGTACTTATATAAAAACATTTGATTTTCTTTTTTCTCTTTTTTATTAAATATGATTATTTGGAGAGAAAATGCTACTTATCACATAAGTTGAAGAATATTAAAAGAACACTGGATGAAGATAGAAATAACAGTCTACAAAGACTAAATGCATCCAAATAAGAAATATTTTACAAGTTTTGGAAGGCAATTTAATAATAGAAAAAAAAGAACATTCTCAGAAAACACAGGCCTCTTCAGCTGAAGATTAAAAGGTTTTTTAAATACTAAGTGCAGAGAATTTTTTCCAAATATATTTGCATTTAGAAGAAAAAAATGTTCTGTCTTCTATCAAAAGAACCTGTGCCTTAAGCTGATCTGAATCAACTGCATTTGATGTTGCATTCAGGTTTGGGATTGACAAATGACTACCAAAATTCAACCTGCATAGCTTTTCATTAGATCTGATTTGTGTACGGGTGTGGGGGTCATTTTCAAAATATCTACCAGAATTTGGTGATGAAGTGGGTCTAATGAGAGTTGACCTGACTCTTTGGAATGGACCTTTTTTCAAAATCACTGACTTATTGTCACACAGTGTAAACCTTATTCATGTAGTACCACTCCTTCCAAGGTCTCGACCCTAATGCCAGCAAACTGTGCTTGTGAGAGATTTCAAAGGAAACAAAACAGACACTTCTACATTGGCAGTTCATTTATTTCTTGGGTCCTATAAGAAATCTAAAATGAATAACTTGAATATTCCATGTTGAAGCAGGCTCTTTAAGCTTGCAAATAACAGATTAGAATCTCCAGTGACCTTCAGATAATGTTGGTTGCTTATTATAAATTGTCCTGATTTTTAAAAAATCCAACTATATGCATATCCACTCTTGCTGCTTTTGTATGTATGTCTTGGTTGGCTTTTAAAATTCAGAAAAATAGTTTGTATGAAAAATGTAATATAAACACTGTTGTCTTAGTGATTAATTAGTTAAAGAAGTCAATACATATAATGATGTATTTCTAGCATAATAAGATCAATCATAGGAAGATGAATTTTGTTTGTCTCACTTCATACAATGCAAGATAAAAATCCTATGTAACACATTTCAGCCTTCAAAAGGACTTCTTCAGACTAAAAAATGTTTATATCAAAGAATAAAAAAACATTATCAATAAAAACATTATTTAGTTTGAAGAATTCATTTGAAGGATGAAGTGTATTGAACATGTATTTCGATTTGGCTGTAGAGTGGATTTACTGAAATGAAGTGACAAGAAAAAGTAAAAAGAATAATGATCGTCCAACAACACTAGGAATAAATTAACCATATACTCCATAAATAATATTCTTTGAGACATTCTGTAATAATATTGTAATAATATGACAATAAACTATACATTGTACATAACAGTATATTCTAGAACTGAGATTTCTTGCTCTAAAGTTATATTATTAAAACATAAAATCTGTCCAGTTCTACTGCTATAAACTAAATTTTGCACCATTATGAATTTTAAATGCTACAACAGTATCATTGCAATTTATAAATTCATTTACTACATTGATATTCTTTTTACTTTTTCTCATCACTGCATTTCAGCAGATCCACTCTACAGCCATCTGTGAAGTTATTCTCTAGTCTTTTCTTTGCTAAATAAAGAAATCCAAACATTACATTTATGTGTAAGGATAATAGAATAAACATCTTTCTATTTGGCCACCATTCTATGGTTTGTAGTAGCTGATATAAAAGGGCTATATGGATTATTATACACCTGAAGATGGCTGTAGAGATGCATGCTCTATAAACTAAATGTAACACAGACATTTGTCACTACTCTTTGTGAGCCATACCTGTTGGTGGGTCATTGTATAAATACATAAATGTGGGCTACTTTGGAGGATAAAACTGAAAAGTGGGTGTTAAGTTAAATAGTATTTTTCATGGTCAAATCTTTAAACTTTTGAGTATACTACGTCTATGAGAAAGATTTGCATTCATATATATATATATATATATATATATATATATATATATATAAATAAATAGCCAGGTAAACCTACCTAGGTTTCACCTATAGGGATCGTCAGATTTAGATTTGCTCTACACTTAGTGTATTGAGCACTTTATGTAGTTACGTTAGTTTTACTCATTTTGGAGGTTTTTTTATTTGGACTCTGAGCTTGAATTCTGGACGATTGTTTTCACCTCAATTTCATGGTCTTATTTCTTCGTTTTTTTATCCAATATTTTCTGTTGGGCATTGGTTTGTTCAAATACAAGCCAAAATACCTAAGGTTTGTCCAAATGAGTATAACTATTTATATCATATATATATATATATATATATATATATATATATATATATATAGATAGATAGATAGATAGATAGATAGATAGATAGAGTTGTACTGAACAGTGAGGAACAAAGTTAACCAGGTTAAGATTGTAGTGATCGAGGAAGTATCTATTTGGGAGTTGGTTTCACAAAGCAGCAGTTTGTGCACAGAAGCTGCTTGTATGGAACTTACATCTCACCAGTGGAACACAAAGGGAATGAAAGTGATTCACTACAATGTGCATGACATGGCAGGTCTTAGCTGTGAAGGTTAGAACTGGTGGAAATAAGGAATGTTCATCTGAACATGGAAATAATGATAGAGTAGTGAGAGGCTTGCGACATTTTGTCTGTGAAAAATAATTTGTCACCCACAAGGGCGCGGAGAGGTTTTTGGACTTTATCAAGACTTGATAGTTAAGATTGGGCAGCTCCTGTTCATATATGGCAGCAATACTTTATTTTTAGCCTAATCTGGCTCTTTCAAAGTTAGTGGATAGTTCAAGGTATCAGGTACTTACTGGAGTGGAAAAGGGTCCATTTTTCCAGCATCTTTAGCAAAGGATCATATGTACAACTTCCACTTGAGGTCTGGATTGAGTTCTAATAGGTGTTCAAGGCATATGGCCTCCTATGATCAATGAAAGTTCTGGGTTTTCAAGTTTTGGAAAAAGCATATGTCTATTCCTTCTCAATCCCCAGGGCAGTTGGAAAACTGCAAGGCAATCCAATTTCACCTAGCACTGTAAAAATTCATTTTCTATTGAAGCCATAACAGCATCACTTGATTTTGTTTTATCCTGCTGCTTAATAAACCAGTAAATATAAAAAAAAAACAAAACTAATTCCTCATCTCAGAAGTTCAAAAAGAGAATCAAAGCAGTTTACGACAGTTTAACCAGTATAGTAGATTGGTACTTGTAACAAACATTTGAAAAGCTTACTTTGTGAGTGAACATAGGGAATCATGGGAGGAGAGTCTATTGTTTGAAGTGCTTTGTTTTGAAATAAGTTTCAGCCTCTCAGAGCCTCAGGAGTCATGGCTTCCAACAAGATGGCATGTGGCAAACAGTGGGCATCTTCAAAGTCTGTGTACACAAACCTTTAGATTCTACCAAGTAGATATGATGGAATGCAAATCATTAAATGTGAGCTGGACTTTTTTTTTCCTTCACAAAAGATCTGCTCAGATCAATAAACATATAAATCCTCTAAAACCTTCTTCCCCTTCACAATCCATGAATACCTATTTGTAGATATATAGGGAAAACAATAAATATATATTTGGAATAATATGTAACTCTCTCACCTTCACACACATGCATACATATACATGCATCACACACACATATTTGAATATATATATTAGTTGTAATATATGTTTGTGTGTGTACTTATGAACAACTATAAATAGAAGAGATATGTACACATGTGGATATAAAAATTTATTTTTATACAGCTGCAACTATATAGATAGACAGAGACATCTGCAGTTATCAATAGATTTAATAGGTAAGACATGCCCACAAACACAAGTACATACCTATTTATTCAAATACTAGCAAATATACTCAGGTACATATTAGTCAGACTTGTATCGAAATCATTTGCTACAAAATTCCAGTATCTCTAGTGTTTGACCAAAGTGAATACTTAATATATGTATAATGAAGTCTGAGTCAAATTTGAACCAAGGTTTGATTCATAGAACATCCAGTGAAGAGCAAATACACTATCAATGGCCTTCAAGAATATTGTTCATTATTGATATTAATGGAAAAAAGCCCATAGTTATGCATACCAAATATGTCCACAGATTTACATTAATATGATTGTAATATATTGGAAGCCTTATAAATCTTGTGTCCTGGATCCAATTCACATAGCATTCTAATCATTTTAGGAAGTAGGTATTCAGAACTTGGGACTACAAGCATCAGCTCTTAACTTTTGTTGTTTTGCTCATAGTTGATAGAAGAATAAGATTCTATATTTAGTTCTGAAGTCAGAGTTGTCTTCTTCCAGGGCAAAAAAACAAAAAAACAAAAAAAAAACAGTATTGTCTGCTATTATAGTTGGTGGGGAGAAGAGATGAAGTTATACCTTTTCCTAGGGCAATAGTGTATCGGTTGACCTATTACAATATTACAAGACCCAAGAATCACTCAAGGTATACTAAATAAGGTTGCTTTATGGCTATAATAGAAATGAGTGCAGATTATGATATATAGGATAGATAACGTTTGTATCTTCTCGGGAGTCTATTCAACAAAGTAACGGTTCTTGGGAAAAAGCTGTCTGAGTGGAACTTCCTCCTTACCAATGGAATAGAAAAGAAATGAGGATGATTTGATGCTGTATATGACATATAGTAGGACTTAGCTGTAAAGGTGTGAATGAGTAGTACTGTAAATATTAAAATTAATTACAGTGCTATGCAAACACCTGCATACATCAGAACATATAACTGCATACACAAACATACATATATACTAATTTATTAAAAGTAAACAATTTTAAATAATTTTTGACACTTTATCAAAAGTCTAAAATGCGTAGCTACTTTGCCTACCTGTATTTGATCAGATAATTATTTATTAAATCTTTAAAGCTATTTTACGACTTAAGAAGAACAAGCTTATTAACAATTGGTTTATGAAATTGGCTTGCTAATGATTTATTACAAGTAGATTATTTTCCTCATCATTGTTGTTATTATCACAATGTTTCATCTGTTGTGGCTGCCAGGCATCATCAGGTGTTTGTTGATTCAGGTAACCTTCAGGTAATTTTAAAATGAAATTTATTTAATCGATGCTAATAGATTGTTCTTGTTCCACTGAACATGTCTATGGATATCTCGTCTAGTTCTCATTTTAGTACTGCTCAGTTATTGCTTCAAAATCACCTGAATATTATCCAGATCAACAAGCATCTGATGAAGGCCAGAGGTCACAGTGGCCGGAACATTGTAATAATAACAACAAAGATAGTGATAATAGATTGCATGTAAATGATATAAGTAATGATAATCTCTCAAATCAAAAATTCAGACAGAAATTATTGAATTGCAAATGACTGCCTCACTATACCTACACAAAGGTTAACAAGAGTTATAGTTTTCTAAATCGTGATGCCACAGGCCTGATTGATGTGGAAGAATGCATTCTGGAAGATGCCACACCCCACGTCTACATCACACGCGCCATTAAACTTCAGGTGAGAGAATCTCTATGACAAAAATAAACAACACCTGATTTTTAGTTTATGAAACAAATGATCTAAATGCTCAAATAGATGTTCTCGGTTTTAATGAAAAAAGTAACTCTTCTTTATACAATTTGCTTCACTTTATCGTATAAACTCTGTTTTCTTTTGGAGATTGCTGCTTATATACCAGGACATTCACATGTCAAGGATTCAAAACTCAAAATTTGAAATCAATCCAACGACTCACACTGCAACACAGATCTTGAATTTCATAAGAAATATACTTTCCATCTCAGTAGTTTGATCAAATTTTCAATTTTTGTAACTAATTTGATTTTGTAATTATGACAATTTGGTGTAGGTATATTTCTAATGAGTAAGTAAACTTATCATCTTCATTTAAAACTGACTGAAATATAATTATTTTCTGTCTGAATTTTGGGGATGAGTAGTTATCATTATTTACATTAGTTACACTTGGGCTAGTATCCTCATCTTTGTTGTTATACTGTTCGGCCTTCATCCTACAGGAAAATAGCATAGTG
Source organism: Acanthosepion lycidas (assembly GCA_963932145.1). NCBI lineage: Eukaryota > Metazoa > Mollusca > Cephalopoda > Sepiida > Sepiidae > Acanthosepion > Acanthosepion lycidas. The sequence goes on along the minus strand of OZ010599.1, from coordinate 45,389,564 downwards.
GATTAAAGCATTGGTTCGTGATTTTGGTGACATACTAATTGTGAGTTAAATCCCTTTGCTGGCTAGCGTATATTTGGGTTCTGTGAAAATGGGTTGTGCAATAACTGAGCAGTACTAAAATAAGAACGAGACAAAATATCTTTAGACAGGGGCAGTGGAACGAGAAGAAATGTCCCCCTGTAGAATAAATATAGTATTAAGTTTGTAGGTTACCCAGATCAATATAAACCCAATGAAGGCTAGGGGGCACAATGGCTAAAATGTGATAATAACAACAAAGATGAGATTAATAATTCACATGTAAATAATGTAAATATACAACTAATTTCATTCTTCTTTGATAATAACATGTGGACATTTCTTTGGAACTTCAATACCAAGATATAAAAAAGTAATATGTTAACAAGAGAAACTTATAAAAATATTATAGATACAACTTGTTTGCTCTTTGAAATAATTTATCTGGAAGTCAATTACATTTACCGGCCTACATTTTCAAGAAATCCAACCTGTATTCTTATATGGAAACCATCATTTGATCTGATGTGATATACCATTTAGCTACAGAAAAGCGTCTGGTTAGCACAGTTCAAATTACTGCTTATAAACAACACAACCTTTTGTTGTTTTGGATTTCTGTTGGAGAAAACATATTTTCTAAGAAATTTCTTGAAAATTTAGGCCAGTATATGTAATTAATACTGTTTAATTTAAAAAATGTAGTAATTAATACAAGAAATTTCATAGAAAATATGTGTTTTCCAACAGAAATCCAACCTGTATTCCTATGTTGAAAGCATCATTTGATCTGATGTAATATACCATTTAGCTATATATATATATATATATATATATGTATATATCTATCTATCTATCTATCTATCTATATATATATATATATATATATATATATATATATATATATATATATAATGAATATATATTAAATAATTGTCAGACTTAACCCATTCATGAAATGGATTAAGTTTGACAATTATATTTTCTGTTTATACACTATTTTTATAGATACAATTTATTTAAGTAAATGCTACATTTTTTTTTGTGTAAAAAATTCTCAGCCTACAGAAGAAGTTTTATGCAAAATATATGATTTTTGCTCATTTGTTCAGATTTTGTGAAATGGGTTGTGTTGATAAATTTTCAGCACCCTCTCAAATATAGAATTGGTTTATTTCACACTCATCATTGTTTCTACATTTAATCAGGTTGCCAATAACAACATTCAGTCAGTTAAATGCTACATGTGATACATGATTTGGTGATCATGAATCTATTAATACATGACTGATAAGGCAGACGATTTTTCTCGCAGTATAGGTTGCCATTTCTTTCTGCAGTAGAATGGTTGCCAACCAAGGCTAAAGAACCCAGTTTGTTCTGATATTCAACCCATATCTGGGAGGAGAAGAGATGCATTCATACCTTGGATTCATCCCAAGTGTATTTGTGCATAAGTGAATATAATGAACTTCACTGGGATTCAAACTTGGCTCTCCGAGTTCTTATTTGAAGCCGCTATCCATTACTCCACAATGCACATCCAATAACAACACTAGTAGATTAAAATGATTGTAATGGTTACAGGGAGCTCTGATCGCATGCCTTTCCTAATACATAAGTAGATAACACCAGTGAAGTCAAATCTGAAATTATATTTTAATTTTGTTTACTGAAGTTTTAACCTGTAAGTCATTTTAAGCTTCAAAATAGTTCTACATACTTATGTTTAGTGTACTTAGGAGATTTGCATGTTCAATTCCAGACTTTTATTAATTAACTAATTAATAAATAAATTCTAAACACTTCCTCTGTGTATAGATCAGTTATAACAAATTTAGTATACAAAATAAAGGAACTGAAGACAGGAGACGTTGTGCTTGGGATACTTTTGTCCGATATTGTATTGAGGCACTATAAAATCAAAATATTAGCTTAACAATTCAAGTCATATTCTTTAAAAAACGTTGCCAAGTCAAAATTTTCATGGCATCCAACTCATAGAGAAATGTTTAAGCTACCATCAACAGGTCAATGATTAAAAATGGCCTCAAGCAAATAAATCCTTTAGACAACAATATTTAGTACAGAATCAAAAACAAAGAGCTTTACCAAATAATAAAAACATATCACTTGAAGACTTCCAACACCAACAAAAAATAAATTGTTTGTTTGGGTTTTATGGCATATCAACCACTGTAGGTTATTTAAGGCCAAATCCAGTTTATATGAATTTTAAATGCCTATTTTGTATGGAATAAAAAACGTATAGATGGCAACATTGTTTCAAAAATGCATAGCTGGCAACATTATTTTTCCGAAAACATTATCTGAGCCCTGCTTTTGGATGTAGTTTATCGTCATACCCAGGATGCGGATGTAGTTTATCGCCATACCCAGGACGTGTGTAAGACTTGGAAAAACTAGGAGTTCACTATTTGCCCATAGCTGGGACCCTAACAGGTGCTACCACCCCGGGTCCTGGGAACACCAGCAATTAAGAGGTGGTTCCACGCTCCTCAAAACCTCCTGATCAGAGGCCTTGCTGTTGGATGCAGTTTAACGTAATACCCAGGATGCCTCATTGGGGGGGTGTCTTACCCCCTCTACAGAGGTGCAGTCGGCGTATTCTAAAGCCCCAGCTGACAGGGCCGACAAAAAATAAAATATGTAGTACATGTAACTAGAAAGGAAAATAATGATATAATCAAGATGTTGACTTTCCACACTACCTTAAGCAAAAGATTAGGAAAGAAACTGCCATCAGTACATTGAACTTGTGAAATCTAATTTCCTGAAAAACTGTTTTAAGAGTAAGATTTTATAAATTTAAACTGACAGGAATGCTGTTTTCTCAATGGAAGCCAAATGTTTCCTGCATAGAAACAGTTTATCCCACCATTATCATGACCATATTAAAGTGAATATTGCTGTAAGACAAATCATACCAATTTTTTAAAATTTCTAGTGCATATATAAAATGTGTACTCTATGCTCTAGTCTGTTAAGTGTGCAGAAGTATTAGGTTTGAAAAACAATGTTCATAACTTAATTAGAAATATTTTATTGCTACCAGAATGTGACACAGATGAAATATATTTAGCAAAATGGCATCAATTGACTTGCATGATGCAGCCATGCTAGAAGTCTTCAATTCATAAAAAAGTGCAATATCTGTGAAGTGCAATAAAATAAGGTCTGCCTGCATACAATAATAAAAAAAAAAAGGTGCTTTCATTGACACGTATACACATAGGTAAGGATAATCATATACATAAAAGAATATAGTGGAAAGCATTCAAAGAAGAACTTTCGAAACATAGCCATACTTTTGTAGAAAGACATATGTGCATATACTCACATACACTTATACCCAAGATAGCATGGTGAGTACTTTTCCTCCTGTGCTCTTGAGAGAATCTGATAATGTAATGTGCTGTCACAAGTGAATCTGTTCACTAAGCAAACAATGACACAAAATACTTTTTTCTTCTTCTTAAAAGCCATCAGTTCTAAAAGAAATCTGAGTATTCACAATATTTGCAAAGGATTTACATTGCAAAAATAGTTCTTTTTAAGAAAGAAATGTATATATATATATATATATATATATATATATATATATATATATGTCTGTGTGTGTGTGTGTGTGTCTGTTTGCATGTGTGTGTGAGTGTATGTGTGCTTGCGGGTTTGTGTCTGTGTGTCTGTGTTTCACAAAAAAGGGAGTTAGAATTTGGCAGTTTCATATCGAGTTAGGACTATGCTTGATAACCTTAAATTACATCAAGACTATTAAAACTTGCTATATTGAAGAGGTTAATGGAAACTTTAGTCATTTTTTATATTTGTATTCATATAAAAATTCTTTTCTTTAGGTAATTAAAAGAATTACACATTTAAAAAAAAAAAAAACACATACTAATTCTAATTATAGAGAATAATGAAATATGTTTATACATTTCTCACTCCAAAGTCATTATACAATAAAGGTTGTGAAGCAGAGTGATATTCAAAAGAAAAGAGGAGAATTGAGAGGAACTAGTAAGAGATAAATTATGTATTGAGAGGAAATTAATTTGAGGTGTGGGGGGGGAGATATAGATTTTAAGTTTGACTATAAATTTCATCAACATGATGTTTAAATGAAATTTGATAAAACATTTTCATTTTACCAAATAGGAAGACTGCTTATTATTAAAATTAAATTTCAGTTTTATATTAAAAAAACATTAATAGCATTTTTGCTTTTTTTTTGGTCCTCCAATCTGGAATTTGTCTATGTCTTGTCTATCATTTGCTATTTGGCAAAATATAGCTTATTTTTTGACAAAAAAATTTACTAATTACCAAGATACAGACCATCTAAATGCAATTATATATATATATATATATATATATATATATATATATATATATGATAAAAATATAGTTTTATAGTATGCTATATTTATGAGTAAATGTGTTTAATACCCAGGATAGACTGTAAGTAAATATAAAAATAGGAAATAAAATAGACCTTGCTACTCATAATGCACCATTGGCCAGCATATATAAATAGTCAAGACAACACACATAGCCTGAAAATTGTGTTCAAGCATGAAACAGACTGTTGCTCTTGACCACTCAATGACCACTTTTTTATAGGTGGATGAGGTTATTATATTTGTGTTTTCTACTAGTATGTTTCTAATGGAATCTGGAAAGTTTGTGTGTGTGTTTAAATGGGTTCTAATAGAGCTATGGTCAGATAGGTGTAACGTAAGTTATGTGGATAGGCATGTTGTTGTGTGACCGATGTAATTATTTATGAATTCGATTTGATCAGGAACACAGTTCCTTAAGGGGCAATGTTCGTTCATTGTAATTTAATGTAAAAACATACACATAATACACGCACTCAATTAAACTGGAAAAATAAAATCATCCTTGATAATGGCTAAAAGTACAGTTGAAAGCACTCAAAATTATAGAACATTTGAACAGTTTCTACACGCTCTGTGTCCAAAAAAGAAAGCACTTGTTCAAACACAAGAAAAATTAAATAAAATGCTTAATCATAGTACCTTGTCTGTTGTTTTTAATGAAACATACATACATACATACACACACACACACATATATATATATATATATATATATATATATATATATCAATGGAAAAATAAAAAAGTAATTTATGCTTGATTATTTTATTGTTTTTTACAAAAAAAAATAATTATTTGTACCTGAACAACTAAAATAAATTTGTCAAATTTATTTGAATAACATCATTAAATGTTGCTATATTTTAGACTTCCAGTAGTATCTCACCCACCAGTTCCCTTTGGCAAATCTCTCCTTTTAACAATTAAAGATGAAGAACCTAACAGTTCTTTTAACCAGGAAGGTACTCAATGACTTTCTAGAACAAAGAAATAAATGAAGTGATAAAAAAAGAACTACTGATAACACTCTGTTTCTTTATTAATTATAATATTGTTATGAGCATATAAATGATAACATAGTTTCTGTACAAAAATTAAATTAAAAAATAATGTATACAAGCATAGAAACACATATATGTAAGAATCTAGATAGTAAATGAGGGCTTGTTTGAGAGAGGTTCATTTAACTCTGGTGACTGTACTTAGTGTTCAAGCCTAGGTAAACAAAACTTTTCATATTGATTTTATATGTAGACAGGCCTTTCAAACAAATAAACCTGGCACAACATATTCTTCTTAGCAGTCAGTACATTCATATATTTGCAAAATCAGCAGTACCTATATGATACAATATAGACCCCTTTTTTAGTCCTCTATTTCTCCCCTCATATATATATATATATATATATATATATATATATATATATATATATATATATATATATATAAGAAAAAGAAAGAACAGTAAGATATATAATCCGGTGTTCTTATAAATATTCTTATTTTTACAAAATAGTGCTCAATTTAAATTTACAGAGCATTAATATTATAAATTGATTTATTTAAAATGTTTTTTTTCGCTACACAGTTCTAACCATGTTTCAAAAATGGAAGTTAAAACTACGAATTTAATTTTGTAATTAAATTAAAGACATTAGTTCCATTTCATCCTCAAGCGAATTTTTTCCGCTAGAGGATGAAATGGAACTAATGTCTTTAATTTAATTACAAAATTAAATTCATAGTTTTAGCTTCCATTTTTGAAACATGGTTAGAACTGTGTAGCGAAAAAAAAACTTATTTTAAATAAATCAATTTATAATATATATATATATATATATATATATATATATATATATATATATATATATAAAGTGGACACTTTAGTCAACACTGAGGGTTTTGAAGATTGCATTCAGGCATGAAACAGACTCTCAGTATTGATCTTAGTATCCACTTTTCTATTTACATATGCTCTATCCCTGATATTGATCACTTTACCATTAAATATAGTATACTTTAAAACTTAGGCAGTAAGAATTCATCCAAACAAGTTTTGTTAAATTCAACCAAGACAAGTTGATAAGTGTCATGTAGGATGGAGTTATATATATATTTGTACACTAATTCTAAATTGGCTTTGGAGTTTGCAATATATGAAATAAATACTATACAATATACATATGTATATGTGTACATTTTTCAAAGACAGTGAGTAAATTCAATAAATTTAGTTTATTATTCATACATTGTCCAAGTATACAAATGCATACCAGTGCACACACACATGAGGGGGTGCTGAAAATACTTGGCCTGACCAAGAAGTGATTCCAAAATAAATTCTGATGTTTGGACATTAGGTTAGTTTTGGTGAAGTGTTTCAGGTCAATAATTTTTCAGCTTCCACTTCACATATATATACAATTTATATATATATATATATATATATATATATATATATATATATATAGATGGCTAAGATACAAAGATAAGCTGAAGAGCAACTTGTTAGCTGTCAATATACCACATAACACTCTTGAGCACTTAGCCTTGGAGTGGGTAGAATGGAGATCAACATGTTTTAGTGGACTCAGCAGTTTTCAATCTACTTGTCAGAATCATCTTCAAGAAGCAAGAGCAAGATCTAAAAGGTCAGACAATCTAACAATCTGACATCTCATCCCACAATCCTCACTCTTGCTCCATATGTGGCCTCCTTTGTAAATCGCTAGTAGGTCTTACGTGCCACTTAAGATTATTGCACAAAATTTCACAACTGGAACAATTAAGTTGTCAGATCCTCATACACTGAAACCGATGAGAGAGTCCATTATTATATATATATATATATATATATATATATATATATGCATATTTAAGAAGTATATCTTTATTCAAGCATGTTTGGTTGAATAATATAGACATTATGTTTGTTTATTTTTATTTTAATTCTCTCAAACTCGTGTTTCAATTTCTTAGTGCTGTTACCGAAATTAGTAAGAAAGATGTTGTACTTTTGGTTATTTCTTTTATTTTCCCAAATACTTTCAATCTCATCCAAGATCATCTTCAGAGATGAATTGTTAAGACCAAAATTAATTGATAGTTGTGATTTTTTTTGCAAAGGCACATGAACTGTATTCCATTATAGTCAATTTATGTTAGAATATGTAAGGAAGGTAACTTAGTTTAAATTTTTTATTATTTATGTTTTAAATTTTTTATAATTGATGTTTTGAAAATACTCAACCTGCAATTTCTTCCAAAATTTAAAAGATTTTTTATATAGAGCATTTTGAGAATTTAAAGTTTTTGTTTTTTTATTTTCATGGTGTTGTATACTTGTATTGTCAATTAATATTTCTCGAAAACGTGAATGTGAACAGGAATGCTCTTTTTGAATGCCTTCTTGATAATGTTGTCATCGTGAAACCAACATATATGTTTACTCTTTTGTATGTGTGTGTGTGTGTGTGTGTGTATATACATATATTGTCTAGAATTCATCATTATCATCATCCCATGAGTTCTTTAAACTAATATTCAATAAAGGTGAGAATTTTACTCTGAACAACATGTGGAAGGATGCATATTACTTTAAAAAGAATCTGGAACATAGAATAGTAACTGGCCAATTTGAATTATAAAGCTATAAAATGGATGTTAAATAGTCATACCAAAATATGCATTTACTTTAAAAACAGGTAATTTTCAAACCATGCAAAAGTAGATAAAATATTACAATTCACAGAATCTAGAACTTACTTTTAAAATGATTTAAAAAATCTTATTACTCTAAGATCATCTCAAAAACTTTACAAACAGTTTGTGGTAATGAGACTGGCCAGCCTGGCTTTGAGCATGAACTTTATTTTCCATGATCATAATTGCAAATACTTAGTCTGTATAGTTTGGATATTTATGAAAAAAAGATGTTATAACCACTAGACTGACTACTAAGAAAAAAGAATTTTTTGATCTGGCTTCAAATTAAAATTCCACTTTTCAAAGATTACAATTTTTTATAACTTGATAATAATGAGCCTAACCTATCAAGTATTTTATACAAAATAAGTGACCTCTCAGCCTCCCAGCTTGTCATCTTCTTGTTTAGCAAAAGTCCAATAACAGATACACTGTATGTGTTTTTGTATGTATGTATGTATGTATGTATGTATGTATGTATGTATGTATATATGTGTGTCTATACTGACAAAGTCTAATGCAGTGAGCATAAAAATCTATATTATTTGTAGTAGGGGAAAAATCATATTTTACAATAAGTAGACTGACTTCTTGGAGGAGGGGCACAGTGAATGACCTAGATTAAAAAAATCAAGCAGTTGTTAATAATTCTGGCCTGGCCAGGATGCTGCAGACAAACATCTAAGCCAGGAATGTATTTTTTTTTCTTTTTGGACCAAGGCCAGAGCAAAGGAATTACATTTAGTGTGTGTAAGTGTGGGCGATATGTAAAATCTATACATGGCCGACATCTGAAGAACACAGTATTACAGCAACAACACAGATCTATCAGTAAGTTTTTGCTGGAATTCTAAATAGTAAATATCAACCTTGAAATTAACATATATCTACAAAAAATTATTAAGTTTTGTATGTACACACATATGCATATAAATAAACATATATCACTATATGTATCTATTCATCTATATCTACATATCTATAACATATATATATATATATATATATATATATATATATATATATATATATAAGCATATTTGGATACTAACTCTTCTTTTATAGATATTTCCTAAAAAATACCACTACTTTCAATGGTATGACCAAGTTTCAGTGTTAATGTTTTAGATGTTTATTTGTCCGTCATCAGAACTAGAAGTATTTTTTCTGTAAGATTTTAAAGTTAAGTACAACTAATTTGATATTCTTGTTTGTTTGCTAACCACATATGAGCAATGAACAGTAGCAAGCCTACAGAAAAAAATAATTAAAAACATTCTTTCTTTGAAATGATTTTCATCTTACCTGTATTTGCCTTTCATCAAAATCCAGTAAAAATGAAATCAGTTGACAGTTTTAAAATATGCATGGACGTATTTATTTATATGTGTTTTTGTATATTTATATAACTTATCAGGGATATTTTCCCATTGTTAATACTTTTGAATGTGAATTGAATTTATATAAGCATGTATATATGTAAGTATGTATGGATAAACAGGTTGGTCATGATTATGAGTGATAAGGATTTATGTGTATACAGATATCTTTTTTAGCCATGAAATATTTAAATATATTTTTTAGATGAAAATGTTTATACTTTGAGCATAATCTGCTTAGCACAAGCCTTCATAAAATTTGAATACATGTAGAGCAAACTACTCATATCAAAGAAACTTTTCAAGCACCAATACAACTTGAACACAAAACAGCAAAAGAATTCAATAAATTCTTCATTTAAGGAGAAAGTTTTTTTGCATATATAGTTCCCATATTATAAATAAAAAAGAAAGAAATCAGAACATGTAAAAAACTGAGAGTATGTCGCAATAGAATGGATTGGTATTAATCAACTGAGTTTATGCCTCACAAATCAGTGTAATGAAACTGAAGCACTTAGGAAATGAAGTTTTAACCTCACTCCTTGCTTCATATTCACCTGCCCAATCTTCAACTGGCTGTCATCTTTTTGAAAATTTTATCTCTCCATAATGATAGGGCAATTTTTCTGCTCTCAAAGATTTTCTGGCTTTTAAAACATTAGGTAAAGACGAAAAATCTTAATTATAAACTCATTAGAAAAATGAACATTAAATATAAAATTATATTTTAAAATATATTTTATTTCCTTATTAGAATTATCTATGTCATGTAAAACAACTTGTTAAAATATGATATTTCAATTTTTTATTTTCCAGGATGTTTTTTTATATATTTTAGTTTTTGTTTTTAAATTCCCATAGATGTTTAGAAAGGGTTGTGCTATTCACATGCTTGCTATTTGTAAAGAATTTTTTGTGTGTGTAGTTTCTGTTTCTAGGGCCTTTCAATTACACCTATGTATTTTTTCTTTGTTATCTGCTGATAACAGTAGCTTAGTATATTGTTTTGCAAGCAATTGCCATTTAAGAGACGTTTGTACTTTGCTCTGCAGTTACAGGTGGATTTAATTTGTTGGGTGACTTGTTGGTTATTTTTCTGTTATGCTTTTTATTATTTATGTTATCTTTTTGGTCCAACTATCACTGATTTTTACAGTCTTTCTGATGATCAACAGATAATGAAATAAAGAAAACATCAGCCTACAATAATAAATCTAAAAACTGTAAACTCTGTCAGGAGGAGAAAAAAAACTATAATCACCTTTCCAGACCAATGCAATTATTAAATAAATGATCAAAACTTATCTCAAAATGCAGACATTAAAACAAAACTTAAGAATCTAAAACTAAAAATGAACACCTTGTAAAACATCACAACTATACACTATATACGACACAGATAATGTAACATACTTTATACAAAGCCAATACTTTAAACTAAATAAATAATATAACTAATCCCACAAAGTGGGGAAAAATAACAATTAAACAAAAAATTAAATAAATAAACAAAATTAAGTAAATAATAAACAAATTAACAAACTATGAATGCATACATAAACACAAGTGTTGTAGCATACCTTCGGATGATAATTGGTATGCCCCAATTCACATAAATACAGTAGTAAATACTGTATGTTGGTCTGAGGTTGGAAATTCATTTTGGAATTCACTTGACTCACTACTAGCAGTTGATTAATTCTTCTACATCCCGCTGGCGAATCTTATATGTGTTGTTCTTGTTCTAAGTATTATTGTTCATTAGCAACCTTCATTTGACTATTCTATTCAGTAACATTCCCTAGCTTACAACAAGTTAATAAAATAATAATAATCAACAACAAATAATTAATGAATAAATGCAAAATACATTAAGTAATCAGTAATAAATAGCATTGTGTAACAAAATTTAGACTATTGTCTTTTGTCTGTAAGAATTATTTCCTAATTGCTTTTGTCTAGAGAGCAAAGGAAATGACTATTATCCCCATCAGACTTTGCTTTTATAATCAAGACATTGCTGTTTTAAAACCAACCTAATTTCCATTATATTCCAGACAGATTCACTGCTGAGTTGTTGAAGGAGAATTTTCAAGAACTTTCTGGCAACATAGATGGCAGTATAAATACAAAGAATATAAGCTCAGCAATTCAGTTTACTTCTAGTTGTCTAATTGCAGACAAGATGCATTCATCACAGATGACATCAATGTAAGCAGCTAGCAGATGCATTTTGCTATATCTGTGGCAAATTTATGAAGACAAAAGTGAAAAAGTACTGTGTGACAACATTTGCTAAAATGTGTGAGGCCATCAAGGCATATTTCAGCATGCATATTGGAGATCAAGACAAACCCTGGCCACTTCATTTCCCCTGCAAACTCTGCAAAATAACTCTAGAAGGTAAGATGGAAAGTTTTGCTTGTTTGGAGAGTAAAATTTTAAGCGTAAAAGCTTTGGATTTTTTTAAATTTAAATGTTTTTTACTTTTATGTTTTTAAACCAGTATTATTGAAAAATGTGTAGTAAATATATTTCAACAATTGCACATTAGTATCCACAGTATTACAAATGTTTTCTATATTGGATCACTGGCAAGTGTCATAAAAATACGAAATATTAGGGAAGGTTAGTATTCAAGATTCCATATTTTTGGGGTATCTACTACATTCACTGGGGTTCAAAGTAAGAATTTTACATATCCATTACATGATTTTTAGAAATTTAAAAATGTTTAGAATCTTTCAATAACACTGGGTGAAATATATTTCTATTTTTATACTCATATTTTTATTTTGCTCTTTTGCAGGATGATACAGAGGGGAAAATAGAGCCATAAAAAAATATGAAATCCCACAACTAATTGATCAGTCAAGTAATTGCTTCTTCTGTGTGGTGTACCCTTCCAAATGTCGAGTTGGCAAGAATGCACCTACTATCATATATCCAGACCTTCTGGTATGCATCACCTCAGTGCCATACTGCCCTGAGCTCCCTCCAAAGAGAGCAGCCATCTTCAGAAAAGAACAGCAATTCAGAAGAGGATGAAATCATTGATCCAGATTACAGAGACACGGCTAGGGAGAGAAACTACACCAACTAAAAAGACCTCAATGACCTGATCAGAGATCTTGGTCTCACAAAGTTCAATGCTGAGCTTTTAATGTCGAGACTCAAGCAATGGAATTTCCTAGATGAAAGCGTGTAAGACGCAGATCAGAGAAAGTTTCACCAGTGTTTTTCCAGCTTTTTCATCAATCGGATGTACTTTGCTTTGGCAAACAATGTGACTGATTTGTTTGTGGCAATTGGAATTGGCTGTAACCCCAACAAGTGGCATCTCTCTGTCAACAGATCACCCAGAAAACTTAAAGCTGTGCTGCTTTATAACAGAAACATGTATCCATCTCTTCTCTTGGGTCACTTGGTGCAGCTCAAAAAGGAATACAGCAGTGTCAAGATCTTGCTAGATTCCTTGAAATATGAAGAGTACAGTTAGGAGGTTATCAGAGACTTCAAATTGGTAGCCTTCCTAATGGGTCTCCAAGGTGGCTTTACCAAATTTCCTTGTTATCTTTGCCTTTGGGAGAGTAGGGACACTGGGGAACAATTTGTCACAGCTCTAGATAAGGAGTCTACAGCCTTCAATTACATTCAAGACTTCTTCCCTAAGCTGTCTGTGGCAAAAGTCAAAGCCAGTGTCATTTTGAATCATAAATAAAGTGCAAGGAATTCCACTAGAAGCTCACTAGGGCAGAAAAAGCAGTGTGGAGCATATTTGACACAATGGTTCAGGGCTTCTTGGAGAATCACATGGCTGAATGTGGAGCTTGTTGAGACCCTGGTGAAGAACTATGGCAAAATGGGTTGCAGGATGTTCCTCAAAATCCATATCCTTGATGCTCATTTTGATAAGAACATGGCGCATGCTTCCACCAGAATGTACTTGACTATGAACACCACTACCAAGGATTTTAGAACATAAACATGATGGAAGACTATATTTGGGGGTTGATTCATGAAAGTAATTTACAGTATATTGTAAATTGCGAAAAAGTACAGACTTCTAAAAAATTACTCTTACTTATAATTTTTTTGTAGTCTCTCTTGTGTAATCCTAGAATAAATAAATGTTACTTTTAATAAGTGCTATCATATGTCATTTTGTTCCTACTTTGCATGAACAAGAATATTCACTTTCATCAGTGTTCCAAATGGGAATAGATAACTTTCAGAAATATCATTATGTTAGTCACAAAAGCAAAGTTTGAAGAAAATCTTAGTCATTTGTCATACTTTCTACATGCAAGCAAATAGGAAATAACAGTTGCTACACAGAGACAAAAATGTGTTATGCAGTGAATGAGTTAAAACTTAACAAACAACACTATACAATAGCTACAAATAACTGCATTCAGACTCACAATTATTTCTACACAATAGCCTCTAAAACAATTTAAAATATAACTATGCCTGCTGAGCCAATAAACATTAGGGTAATACAATAGATCTTGCAACCCATAATGCACCATTGACCAGCATATATAAACAGTCAAGCCAACACAAAATACACATGGCCTGAGGATTGTGTTCAAACATGAAACAGACTGTTACCAATTGGTGTTGACCTTAGTGTTCACTTTTATATATACATATGTCCTATCTGTGATATTTAGCACTTTTAACCATAAAAAATACCATAGCTTAAAACTATATAATACTTATATATATATATATATATATATATATATATATATATATATATATATATATATATATATATAACCTTGCTTTTGTTCACAGTGTGGACATAGGAATCAACATTGTATGGTTACTGACTGTTTCACAACTCAATGCAAACTTATATATATATTATCAGTAAATAAAATGTTCACGATATTTATCTGTAACTGACGAAAACTGTTAAGAAATTGTATATTTTGATAATAATTATTTCTTAAGTTATCTATTGAGCACTGTGGAGTAATGGATAGTTGCTCAGACTGGAGTTTGAATTGCAATCAAATCCATTACATTCTCTTACATGATAATACTCTTGGGAAAAGTATGAATCCTCTTCTTGTCCCCCCAGCTATGGGCAAATAGCAGGACATACCAGGTTCTGTAGCCTTGGATGGCAACTGGTCTACTGCAAAAAGAAATGCAACCTACTGTGGGGAAAAAAAAATCTGCCTCATCAGTCATGTATCGAAAGATACATGATTGCCTAAGCATGTATCACACATGGCACATAACTGCCTGACTCTTATTGCCCAAATTCTGTTTAATATGAAATACATTAAATTATATAATTTGATATATATCAATAATTATTATTATTATTATTATTATTATTATATACTTCTGTAAATCAGGCAAAATTAATGAAAAATGGATACAGGTCATGAGAGTGAGACTATACAAGTCTCCTTTACTACTCTATGCTTATATATATATATATATATATATATATAGAGAGAGAGAGAGAGAGAGAGACAATGTGTGACAGAAATACCTCCTAAAAATACCTCCCATATAATAGTAAGATATTAGTTAGATGAAGACACTGTTGACACTAATGTCTTATGTGGGAGACATTTCTGAGGTACCTTCTCTCTCTCAATATATATATATATTTTACAATGATGTTCATGATGTACAAGGCCCAAGAGCCACTCGAAGTAGAGGCTTACAGAGTAAGACACAGTTTATGGGGATATGTGGGGAAGATTGACCCTAGACTTGAACAGGTTAAGATTGTAGTGATTGGAGAAGAATCCTGTTACAGATAGGCCCCTGAATTTATCTTTAGAAAAAACAGTGATCTATTTTCTCAAATATATTATTTGAAAATGAAAAATAAATTCAGCATGAATACAATAAAAGCATTTTGCTTGGTTCTTATCTTGAGAAATTTTATTCTGCGATTTAGACATTTGTATATAATCATATGAATCTAGTATTGTGATTTTTAAAAACAGAGGAATTGCTTGATTCCAAGTGCAATGATATAAAAATATTGTAAGTAAAATGTACACTTAATCTTATAATTAACATTTCTAATTTATTTTTTCTGATAAATTTTGATGTAAAAAAGAAAAGAGTGAATAAAACTAAATGTGATAAAAAAAAAAGCAACTGGTAGAATCTGTCATAATTATAAAAAAATTTTTCTTCGTTGTTTGGTCAAAATCAAAACATAAAATCTTTTATTTTTTTATGTATTTATTATATATATATATATATATATATATATATATATATATATTTATTCTATACATATTTTTATATCTATTTACTTTCTATATATTAATCATATAGTTATCTTCAATCTTGATTCCAAGAACATAATTTAAACTAGAAATGACTTAGTAATTATAAACTCTCACCATTATAGAAAAACAGATATAAATGAAAACTGAACCATATATTTCTATTTCTTTTTCTTACTCTCTTTTTCACTCTCTCTCTCTCTCTCTCTTTCTAAATATAAATATATATATATATATATATATATATATATATATATATATATATACATATGTTTGGTTGAATAAAATTGACATGTTCTCTCTACCGAATTTTTTCCCATGAGTACTTTTGAATGTTGCTACATTTCATTTTTTTTACGTTTATGCAACTGTTATTGGGTAATTCCTTTGGAAAAAACAAAATCCTTGAAAATAAATATAGCAAAATTCAAAGGGTGGATAAAAAATAAAAATGAACACTGGTAAATTTACTGATTATATAAAACAACTAATTTGTAAATTTTAAAAAGTTAATAAAAATTGGATAGACAGAACTTATGAATATTATTCAACCAAACATGTTTGAAAGAATTCTTGCTGCCTAAATACACCTTATTTAATATATATATATATATATATATATATATATATATATATATATATATATATATATATATATGTATCTATGTATCTAAGTATATATATATATATATATATATATATGTATGTATCTATGTATATATATATATATATATATATATATATATATATATCTGTATGTATACACGAGATATCTGCTCAAATGTTCTTAATTATATATATATATATATATATATATATATATAAAGAGAAGTTATTAAAAATCTATTTCCACTTTGTCTCATTTTCGTCATTTTTGTTCAGATACCATTGTACATCCTATTAGGATATAAATATATATATATATATATATATATATATATATATATATA
Source organism: Acanthosepion lycidas (assembly GCA_963932145.1). Lineage (NCBI taxonomy): Eukaryota > Metazoa > Mollusca > Cephalopoda > Sepiida > Sepiidae > Acanthosepion > Acanthosepion lycidas. Next base: position 45,372,810 of record OZ010599.1, on the reverse strand, counting down.
TATATATATATATATATATATTTACATGACATCATATATTATGAAATGGTCTAAGTACGACAATTATTTTCATATATTTTCTTTTTATATGTTATTTTTTTTATAAATACAATTATTTAAGTAAATGAACTGTTTATAATGAACAGTATTAATAACATTTACCAGTCTGAATATATACTTAAAATTTTGTCTATCTATATCTATGTATGTATATATATATATATATATATATATATATATATATATATATATATATATAGGGAGAGAGAGAATGTACTGCTGGAAAGTTCTTAGTCCAACTAAGAATACCTTCAAAAAAATCTAATACTTGCTCAATTAATCTAATTTTGGGAAGTGTGCCAGGCTGAGACCCTTTCAGCATATATAAATTTTCTCTAATATTCTCTCTATTACAAATCTGACAGTCGTCGTCATTGCAGTTTGTCCATATATTGCTGTTTAATATCAATAATCTTGAATGCTATATATTTAAGCTCTTGTACTTACATATACTTTCTCAGCAGTGTTCATCTATCTGTTTGACATGTAGATAATAAGGTTATGGCACACGCACATACCTGTCAACTAAACTGCATATATGTAATTTTAAATGAATGTATTTCCTTGATAGTGGTTATTGATTTTTGTCATGCAGTCTTTTTGTGTGTGTTTCCCTTCTATTGCCACCATTACAGCCACAACTCTAGCAATCATTTTAAGTATTTGATTGGCTAAGTTAATAAGTATTAACCACCCATCCTAAGCAAGCTCAGATAAAATCATATTCAGCCATCAGTTTTGAAGAGTATATCAAGAACAGCAGAAGGACAAAGAAAACTGATTGAGAATGATAACTATATTATGTAACTCTTCAAATGAGAGAAAAGGTATTTGATTCATAAAGAATTTGATGAAAGGTTTTATTGGTTATACAAAAGAATATTTGTAGGACTTATGAGTTGGCATCTGTTTCAATTTTTCTTGAAAAATATTAAACAATTTTTGTCAATAAGAGCAGATAATGTCATTTCAAATGTAGACCTATACACACTGTAAAGTTTTATTATTGTGCATCAGACTCTCTACTTCTGTGACCTTTATAGTTTTGTCTAATTGTATATCTTCTATGTGCTTTGCTCCTATAGGACATGAATAATCATGGCTCTTCACAATTTTCTCTCCTTTGTAACCCTTAGTAAAGATTTTTCTTTTTACTATATCTCCTAATCCTTGTTCTGCCAATCATCTATTCAAGCCTACCAGGGTAGATTATGTGCTGCTTTCCTCCGTCCTTCTAACATTCAATATGACTCTTTCCTCATTATGTGCCCTAGAAATTTCAACTATCTCTTTCTGATGTTAAGTATAAGTGTCCTTTTTGTTTCCATTTACCCTAAAACGTTTTTTTTTTGCTCACATGTTCAGTGCATAATCCTTCTGTAGAACCAGATTTCTGTTGCTTCAAGTCTCTTCTTCATCTGTGAGGAGATTGTCCATCATCCACTACCATATAGCAGTACCAGTATTAGATTATAGTTCAGTACTCTTTTCTTTGTTTCTAATGAAATTTTCCTGTTTCTTAATACTTTGTTTAACTTTTTGAAGGCATCTTTTAATCTCTCAATGCCCTTTCAGATTTTGGTGTCACATATTCCATCTTCTGTTGAAATATTCCTTATTTATTTAAATTTTTGCACTTGTTTAATTTTGGTAACTCCAGTTTGTAATTTGCATATTGGATTGTTCCTTTTATATATAACCATACATGTCATCTTCTTACAATTGATGTTTAGTCTTTTTTCTTGCTTTTATCTACTACTTTCTGTAGGAATTCCAGCAATTTCTTTTCTATATCCATGTGGTAGGACTTCTAATTCTGTCAGGATAACTTCATTGTAGACATTGAATAAGTCTAGTGAGAAGACACATCCTTGTCTTAGACTTTCTACTTTATATATTTACTTCATTTTCTAACTTCATGCAGGCAGTTTTCTCCCAGTATTAGTTGTGCATTATTCTAATATCCTTCTCAAATAATAAAGCTTATTTAGCAGTTCAAACAGTTCCTTGTGATGTGCTTTTAAAACACTTTTGCATAATCTATAAAACATAGGTATAGATCCCTTTGCATTTGTATTGCTCTTTCTGATATCATTCTGGGCATAAATATCATAAATGCCATTTCTTCAAAGTATTTCATGTATATGTTAGCTAGCCATTGCTGGTGATAATGGTGATCCCATTGCTAACCCTTCATCCTGCTAATATATGTCTGATCTCAAATTTGAAATTCAAATACCTGAATAAAGCTGGAGTGTACAACAGCCAAAATGTTGTCAGTATGCCAACAAAGATGAGGACAACAGTCTGAACAATGTAAATAATATAAATAATTACAATACCTCATCTCAGAAATATAGACTCACAATTACTATGTCACCAAATTCACAAACCGATATTTCAATCCACTAGTCTATTGTCTCATAGGATTATCCTGAGTAAAGTTACAGCCTTAAATATAGTCTGCTGCTACTGCTTGTTATTCTTGACTACATTCACTAGAGTTTTTCTATTTTTTTCTGTTTAAATATTTTATGTTATTTCAATAAATACCAAGTTATATATTTGCTGAATTAAATAGAAATGGAATAGAAAGAAATACAATATGAGATTCATTAATAAATAAAGAAAGAGAAATGATAGCAATGCTTCTAGAGCAGTAGTGACAGTTGTAAGAAAAGAGAAGCTATGGTGAATGCAGTAAAGCATGACAGCAGCAGTGTCAGTAGCAGTCACGGTAGAAGAAAATTAAGTCTAAAGTTCTATGTTCAGGATTCTCTCACAAAACAATGGCCTAGCGAATTAAATCATTGGTTTGTGAATATGCGAGTTCAATCTCTGGGCCAGAACTTAAACTCTGGAGATAAGGCAAAAACAAGATGATATATCCCAAGAAATGGACAGTAGAAAGAGAACAATCTATTCTGATAGATAGAATACAGAGTTTAGTTTGAAATTCCTTGAAGGGTACAAATACTTGATGAAGGCCAGAGAGCAGAATGGGCAAAATGTGATAATATCAACAGGATTGGGATAACAGTCCAAATATAAATAATGTAAATACCAAGATAAGTTTATTATTATTAATCCTATATTCAGAGAAAGGTTTTTTTGTTTTTTTTTATCATTTCACCTCAAGTAAAGCAATAAAGCCACTAAGACACAAGGGTTTACTGAGTTTCAAAGAATATGAGAAAAGAAAAAACTTTATTAAGGAGAGAGAACATTTAATAAGAAGATAAAGAGCATAGAGCTTACAGTTACGTCTAGCCATTGCAAATGTAAAATGATTTGACCTTGATTCAATCTAGTGTTGTGCTTAAATTCTTAAAGTCTAGGTACCAAAGTGTAAGCAATAATTACCATGAAAATATTTATAGAAAAGGCACAGGAAAGCTATGTTATGGTGGTGAGAAAGTGATTGATACTGAGATGCCAGGTTAGGACCAATAACATTACAGATTCTATAAGTACATAGCAGAAGCAGCAGACAAGATATGCAAGCAATATTCAATGCATGGATGAATGGTAGACTTATAAATGTGCAAGATATATTGTGGAAAGAAAAAAATTGTCTAGCATGCCACAGTGAACCAACTTTCCTAGCAGCAGATGTAGAAATTGATTCAGTATAATCTTTCCTCTTCATGTCAGCAGAAAATGTTAGCCTGAGAGTCAAAATGAGTCACTTACATGGAGGTTAGCATCAGCTATACTGATGGAAGGCAAATAAAGGTTCTCTAAGACAATTAAGGTGAAAAGGGTCACATTAAATTTAAATTTGCACTTATAAACTTCATTCTCTAACATTCTTCCTAGTTTTCACAACTTTACAAAGAAAGGTCTGTTATCACACAGTAATAGAATGGAACTCAATGGTACAGTCTCAGAAACTAGCGTGCAAGCCTAGTGATTAGTGGCATGGTCAATAGCACTGCTTTCTAAAATGACAGATAAAAGTCACTTTTCATCTTTTTAGGGATTACATTATAAAGTTGCAAGTCTCCAGCATCCTTTACTTAGAGATTCACACTGCCATTTCATCATAGATATTCATTTCCTACTTATGGTACTCACATTATACATTGCCATGAACTCCGGATGACAAAAGAAAAAAAAAAAACTCCACTCTCATGCTTTTTCACAATGTTCTCACTGACATTATTTTTCCATATTGCCCATATCAAAAGTATTTTCTCAATTTTTCTTCCTTGCTTTTCCCTATGAAAGTAAATCTGCTGTTAGATATTGAATACTTTTTATGTTTGAACACATAGAGATAGATTTATATATGCATGTATATATCAACCTCACCTCTCTTTCTCAGCATATATAAGAGTGCATAAAAATGTCAGCAATTCAACACATAGTTATTAGCTGACTTTTGACTGAACATTTTGTCTCTATAATGTTCTCCGATTAATGTTTGTCATTGAATTTAGTAGGAAAATAAATATTTTTTTGTCAAATATGTAAAATAAATGCTTTCTCATTATTAGACTAAGGACTTATTGATGTACTTTTGAAGAATTTGTCTTTGACAAATGAAGAATAAAAGTTCAACTATGGAAATACAAGGACCTTCATCTTTTATAATCTCAATACCATCTGTGGTAAATAGAAGCAACTAAGAGCGTACTTTATATCAAGCAACCAAAGTAAGAAAGGTCTTTATTTTTACTAGTGTTTGCCCTCAAGGGCCACTCAAAGTAGAGGGTTACTGAAGGCAGTTGTTGTGTGAGTGGTAAGAGTAAGGGGCACAGTTTATGTGGATATGTGGGAAAAATAACTGTTAACCCAAAAATTGAAGATGTTAAGATGCATCCTCCTAGGGTTCTGATCTACAAAGCAACATTTCTTAAGAAGAAGCTATTTGAGTTGAACTTATCCCTTTCTACAGGAACATGAAGGGAATGTGGGTGGTTCACCTCAATGTAAACAATATAGTTGGATTAGAGTTGGGAGAACTAAGGAATGTAGCTTATTTGGGAGTAGGGAGAGGCTTACAAGTTTTTGTCTGTGGGGAAAGGAGTTGTAAGGTGGAAAACAATTCATCAACCACAAGGCCGCGTGGATGATGAATTATTATCAGACTCCACTTGAAGAAATATAACACCCTTTATGACAGATTGTAATGTGCTCTTAAAGAAAAATGAAATTTATTGAGTCTCGCTAAAGAGTAATTAATCCCATTCATACTTTAAAGGAATAAAAATCTTCAATGAAAAAGAAAATGATCTATACTCTATGCTAGTCTGCACAATGATTCTAAAACAAACTAAAATATGTTTAATTGATCTGTGAGTTTCTATTAAGTTATATTACAATTGGTAACCAACACATCTAGTAAATGTTGACATACTATATAGCTTGTTAAAGGGTATAAAATTAGTCAAAACTTATCTGAAGGTAAGAATGGCATGTGTAATGTAATCAACCCTGACCTGGCATCTTGACTTCAGTTACATTTCCATCGCTGTGCTGTGGCTTCCCTCTGTCTTTTCTATAAATATTTTCATAGCAATTGTTCTAATTAACTCTCCTCCTTGGTATCTCAACTGCATGAATTTAAGCACGCTACTAGATTGGCAAGTAGGTCTCCCCATTTTACTGTTGAAATAGCTAGATGTAATTGTAATTTCTATTCTAATAGTTTCTTTTCTTGCATTTCTCACCTATGAAACTCTCTTCTGGTTTCTCACTTCCTTGCCACTTATAATCTTCAAAGATTTAAATGCAACATCAATTGCCATCTTTTGTCTTTCTTAATGCTGTTCTTTTATTGTCTTTTATCCTCATTAAAGTTTTCTCATTTTCTTTCCCTCCCAGTATCTCTTTGCATCTTAGTGGCATTATAACCCTGCTTGAGAAGGAAATGATTTAAAAAAAAAAAAAAAGGCACTGAAAAAGAACAGAAGAAAAGATGTAGCTTTGAAAATCTGGAGAGTCTTTTGGATACCAAACTCTTTCCTGTATAGTTAGAGCTTTATCCCTGACAATGAGCCAAAACATGCTTTTAAATTATTCGTGAAACACTCTCACGTTAAAAATATAAAATTTTCCCTTGGTCTTCACAGACTTTTGACCTAAATCCACCTGAAAATTTATGGGATAAATTTTTGGGAGACGATCTTATTTCAATGTATATAAGTCTGATTAGCAAATAAATTTTATAAGCATTCGACAGTGGCTTGGATTGTCACCAAATAAGCTATTAAATGCAACCTTAGACCAGACTAAAGTAAGTTTAGTAAATATCTGTATATTGAAATATTCAAAATATATTCTTTTATATTTTGGTCTGAGAAACCACAACCATATCATTAATCTATACATATGGTGTATAAGATCAAATAATCTAAGTATTTGCAATAAATTTTATATTATGTCCAAGAAGTGTTGTAAAATATCTCTTTGGATGTTTGTGATAATTTAGCAAAGAGATTAAAAAAGATAGAGCTCAAAAAGTATATAAAACTGGCTATTGCTCAACAAATTTCCTAGTTGGCATGATTAACAAAAGTGTTCTCCATTGAACATGTATAGGACAATGCTTGACACATTCATTTAGACAATGAACTACATCTGGCAGCAAGGCCTCTGATTGGGAGACTGGAGGTTTTTAGAAGCATGGAATCATCTCATAATTGTTGTTGTTCCCAGGCTCACCTTGACCTGGGGTGGTAGCACCTGTTAGGGTCCCAGCTATAGGCAAATAGTGAAACCCAAAACAAAAACAAAACCCTATGAAAGTATAACAATACATATTTATATGGAAATTATGAAAAATATAAAAAGAAATTACCAACAATACATATTTATAATAAAATGACCAACAATACATTTTATTGTAGAATTACCAACAAGGCGTTTTATCTTTAGTTGAAGGCATACAACTGCATTAAAATATATTTAGCAGAAGCTATGAAATTGTGTTCAAAATATTTAGATTTTGGCATTGTATGAAGCATAGAGGTTGATATGCGAACTAAACAAAATCAATCATCCTATCAACATGAAAGAATGCTTTCATGACATTAATCCATATAATATCCTATAATTTCTTAAAGAAGTCAAAATGTAACTTCAGCAAAACTATAACATAACATATCACTGCCTCTAGTAATTATGTCCACACAAACATGTATACGCACAGAAGCTGAGTATCATCTACCATTTACTCAATTGTGAAAGCAGAATAACATGTATAATATTTTTATTACTTCAAGGGTCCCAAGAAAGTTAAATTTCAGCATTATAAGGTGTTGATATACCATTAAACAAAGAAATCAATCAATCAATCAATATTTCATGTAGCCAACCTACAACTCTTGATATGCAGGATGCAATGGATAAATAATCACCATTTGATATTTTTCATTTCCTGCATGTGCATTGTTTGTTTTTGATTTTGTTGACTGCACAGTATAATAGGGTCAGTTGGGCACCATCTATGAGAAAAAGAGCACCATGACACAGTTTACATCACTTCACTCTGCCAGAAATTTGGAAATTGCATAATGTACTACTTGGCATTTGTGCTAGAAGCTCTGATACAAATATTCAGAGAGTTACTGTGTCAATCTGAGGACAGTGCAGAGGATTCAGAAAGAGTTAGATGAGTCTAATGGTGATTACAAAGGTATTGTAGCCCGGAAAACTCACTCTGATCATTCTGATAAGAAAAGAAGTGAATTTGTTGGTGAGGGCCTAAGACTCAACATGGAGGCCTACATCAAGTACCTAGAGGATGTAGTGCTGCCCTGGGGTGGCTGCTGGAAGACTCTAAATCTGGTTTATAGGATTCTGCACCATGCTACACAAGTAGGAGAACCCAGTCATGGCTGTCAGACATTTTCTGCGACCACATCACCCCTTATATCTGGTCATCTAAGAGCTCACAAAAATCACTCTGATCATTCTGAGGAGAAAAGAACTCCTGAATTTGTTGGTGAGGGGACTCAACATGAAGGCCTACATCAAGTTGAGGAGGTAGTGCTACCTTAGATCAAGAGGGAGCTACACCCTGGAAGAGGGTAGATCTCAAGAGCTGGAAGATCCTATGTCTGGTAACAGGACTCTGCACCATGCCACACAAACAGGAGAATCCAGTCATGGCTCTCAAACTATTTCTGCAACTACATCACTCCTGGCTACCTAACTCCCCAGACACTCCCTTGATTATTATGTGCGGGGTGCAGTTGAGTGAGAGACCAACAAAACTTCTTGTAGCACCAAAGATGAAATGAAGGCAAGGATTATGGCAACATTCACTAACTTAAACAAGGAGACTGTTCAGAAGAGTTGCAGGAGATTCCAAAGTTGTCTGGAGTTGTGGTTGAAGCCAATGGAGATTTTATTGAATATATTTACTCTTTAGTATTTCAAGATAATTTTGTGAAATTTTGGTAAATATATTTGTTAAAATGTGATGCAAATATTATTTTCATTTTTGTGTAATTTAGATGACAATTTATCCATCGCACCCTGTATGTAATCATGGCTCTCCATATTTTCCTTTTCTTTATTATCTTTGAATTGCCATGACTTTTGGGGAAAGATAATAGAGTGGTTTCCAGTTGGTTTCTCTATGCTTTTGAATTCTAAGTTGTCTTTTTATCTCCAGAACATAGGTGATCATGACCCTCCATAGCTTCATTTTCTTTATTATCTGTGAATTGCCATGAAAGGTAGTGTAGTGGTTTCCTATTCACTTCTCCATGTTTTTTGAATTACGTATTTCTTTCTCCTTTCTCAGTGGGTGGAAGAAATGGATTAATGCCTTTACTGAGTGAATGCAACAGACAAGGCTGAATGTGAATTTGCCAATTCTATTCCACTTTCTACACTTATAATGATTCTAACACCTACCATATTCTGATCTCTGTGAACACACCACTGAATTATGTACATTGTAAAAGAAGGTGATTATGTTCAAAAACTTATTTCTTGTATTAAATAACTTTTTCCTCTCATTATGCTATGAACTTATTGATTTACCTCTCTCTCTCTCTCTCTCTCTCTCTATATATATATATATATATATATATATATATATATATATATATATATATATGTGTGTGTGTGTGTGTGTGTGTGTGTGTGTCCATATACATGTGGATGAGTGAAAGTTTCAAGGTAAATCCTCAATGTACAGTATGCCACTATCAAGGTAGTATGTGTCTCTTGTGATATAATAGATAGATAGGGAGATTTATCAAAAATCCTTAAAAATTGACCAGCCAGCCAGCCATGTGATAATTTTGTATGGCTGTCAGTGTAATAAAAGCATTTCTTTCCATTTCATCTATACTTACAAAATTTCACTGTTTATTGATGGTGAGCTTAATGTAGACCCATTAACTTCATTGCAAATGAACTGTGACTGTCTCCTAAGATCTCCTCTGTGTGTGTGTGTGTCTGTGTGTGTGTGTGTGTATAACTATCTGGGCAGAACCACTTACACACTTAGATCTTGAGTGAATAAACACACAATCATTATTCTTCCAAGTTTCTTTTAGTTTTGTAGGCTTCTTGCAGGTGAGTTAAGTCTGATTAAGAATTATTAATTTTTTCTGTCAAATATTCATTGATGGAGTTGAGATATACACATGCAGACACATACACATATATATGCCTATGCACAGATATTAGGTTGGTGCAAAAATAATGACGTAATAATGTCGTTTTTTGACGTATTTTTTAACGTCAAAAAACGACATTATTACGTCATTATTTTTGCACCAACCTAATATATATTTAGATATATATCTAAAATTATACATTTAAATTTCAAAACAGGCTCATAACACACAAAAGATTTCCTCTCTCTTTGTCAGTTTACATCTCTGTCATGCTCTTATTTTTCTTCAAATGTAAAGTTGGCTATAGAAATTTATAACAACAGATTTACATTTTAACAACAGAAATTTGTAATGAAGTTTTACAGGAAATGTGAAAATGTAAACAAAGTTCAAAGACAATTAAACTGAATATTCTTTCGTGGGGACAATACGAGTTTATCTTATTTTACCTATATAAGCAGTCTAATTAGCAAATAGATCTTATAAGCATTAGACAGTGTCATGGATTGTCACCAAATGCTCTATTAAAATACAGCCTTAGATCAGATTAAGCTAAGTTTAGTAAATATCTGCATATTGAAATGTTCAACAAAATACATTCTTTTAGATTTTTGTATTAGAAACTACAACCATATCATTAATTTACACATATTCAATTGAACTCCTCGCTGTTGATTCCCACAAACACACCCCCATATAGAAGATGCCAGTACATACACAGAAAGACACTCATAGGTGAAAAAAAACATTATTGTTAATGGAATGGCTTGGAAACAAAATAATTAAAATATAGAAAGAAAGAAAAGTTTGATGATCTGGACTGTTTTGTTGGATGCATTTACAATAAAATGCAAAGATGGCAGAGAGAAGGTTGTGTGAGGCTTGCATGTCCCAGAGGCCTTCTGATGAGCGGGGAGTGCTTTTGCAGGCAATTGCAATTGAAAAAAAAGGATGGTAAGGGAGGCTGTGGACAGGCAGAGGAAAAGTACATTTGCCTCTTTACACAGAGCAGCAATTCTTTTTATGGCATAAATTATTCTCTTGAAATTGGTTGTCACCCTTTGTTTAAATGCAGTGAGGGTCTTGACTGCTGGCTGGCAGGTAGGGTGTTGATTTGGATGGCTGAAGATGTAAAGGCAGGTCAGTGGGAAATTGTAGGGTATGTGTATATACAGGCATGCTTTTGTGTGTGCAGGTGTGTAGTGGGGAATTACTTGGATGTAAAGTTATTCTTAATTCATGTATGTGCTTACACGTATGCATGTATCTGTGAGTGAATGCATCTGCTTTCATGTGTATAGGTCTGTGTGTATATTTGCCCATTGCTACAGGATTGTATTTATATGCATTCATGCTCTTGCCTTGTAAATATGTGAATTATATGCTTGTCTATGTACATAGTTCTGAATATGTGTGTTTACTTCTTAAAACATGTCTGTAGATTTCTGTATCTTTTTCAAATTTTGTATCTGTGTGTGTGTGATTGATTGATACATATTTTTTATGACTTATCAACCTTGTGCCGGTTATTTAAAGCCAGAAAATATTTTTAGGTTGTAAGAATTTTTGAAGATAATAATGATTTACTGATACAAGTCCTACTATTTAACCTATAGCTGGGAGGCAAGGAGGTGGATTCATACCTTACCCAAGGGTATTTTCACATAAGTGAATATAACAAACCTGACTGGAATTGAAACTCAGCTCACCAATTCCGAGCCATTGTCTATTACACCACCCTCTCATCCAAGCTTATAGCAGCTAGTGTTCTCAAGCGGTGACCCATCCAGGTACTGACCAGGTTTGATATTGCTTAACTTTGGTGATCATGCAGCAATCAGTGTTTCAAAATTATATGGCCATAAGCTGTGTGTGCACAGAGACATATTGGATTTTGCCTGTGTTTATGAGAAAGTATGTTGGCATGCACTTTACCAAAGTTTCTTTTTTTGCATGTAAAGTGGAAAACAGGTACATTTGACCCCTTTAAAATCTGTGATACCCACAAGCCAGTCACAATTAAATTTATCGTATGAATCCATTGTAGAATCTAAATAAAGAATTTTCAATGTGTGTCATGAAAAATAATTTTTTGTAACTGTCATGTCAATTCAAAATTCAAAAAATTGAAGCAATTTTGATTTTATTTTTCTTCAGTGCTAGATGTGATTGGTGTTGCAAATACAAATAGAAAGTTAGAATGAATGCAAAAACTCAGATCAGGTAGGGACATGAAGTCAATTAAAATACATGTTTTTCAAAGGCTCTTCAAGAGCTCTCGTCATTTGAAATTGAAAATTTCTTTCTTTTTCTGTACAAAACAAGAGAAATGCCAATTATATAAGGTATAATTAAACTTCAATAGACAGGCTAATTATCACTCTCATGATTTGCAGTCCTTACCAATTTTGTGCCACTATAATTTAAATTCTTTATGAAGCTAAAATTATTACAGTATTGATACACAAGCATATAGATGTTTACTGAATGGAGCCAATGTCAGTTCACAAAAGATGACATTTATGGTAAGCCCTCGGAGAAATAAATACTCACTGTAGCTGATTAAAAAGACTACCTCACTTCATCAGTGAAAGTTGCTGTTAGGAAAAATATATGACATATCAAGAATCCAGTAACCCATTAGAGTCATAAGGGCACCACATGTACTGCAGCCATAGCAACAGTGATGATAACCTGATGAAGCCTGTCCTTCTTCAGGCTGGTTTTAAATTCAAAGTTTTACTTCTAGACTGATTTCTGTCTCAAGGTAAAAAAGCCCAGTCTGTTCTGCTATTTAACCCATAGATAGAGGAAGATGAATTCATGAAATTCCCTTTAGTGTGAAGTAAATTAAACAGAATAGAGAAGGAATTTCACTAAATGTATCAAAAACAAAAAAAAAACTGTACATATAAAAATATGGATACTTGCCAATCTGTCTGTGAATGAATAAATCATTACTGAAGGGTTGTGAGATTTATTTTGTATAAACTGTGTAAATATATTGATTTGAATTGCAAAAATACTTAAAAGGAAAAATAAACTTCATGATAGATATCATGGTAAATTCTCCAGCATTAAAATGAATACATAATGAGGAAAGAGGGCTGAAAAATTTAACACTCAAAGGACATTAATGAATGCAAAAAGGACAGAGGAAAACATTGAGCCACCTACCTAACATGGTTGTGTAAGTACATGGTAGAACAGGGACTGGGAGGGATACTAAGGAGATAAGTACAAATTACCTACAAAGAATAGAACGTTATGGAGAGCCATGACCAACCTACATAAAAGGCTTGTGTAAATGGATAATAGAACAGGTACAGAGAGAGAGAGTAAAGATACAAACATTACATACAGCTATAAAGGATAAATGGATGTGGAGAGCCATGATCAACCTACTTAATGAGCTTGTGTAAATGAATGGCAGAATATGGGCTGGGAAGGATAATAAGGGAACGAATATTGCTGAGAGCTACAATGGATAGAAAGTTGTGGAGAGCCATGATCAACCTACTTAATGAGCTTGTCTAAATTAATGGCTGAACATGAACTGGGAAGGGGAATAACGGAACAAATATTGATTAGAGCTACAAAAGAAAGAAGTTTAAGAGAGCCATGATCAACCTACTTAATGAGCTTCTGTAAATGAAGGGCTGAACATGGACTGGGAAGCTTAAAAGGGAACAAATATTGCTTAGAACTACAAAGGATAGAAAGTTGTGGAGAGCCATGATCAACCTACTTAATGAGCTTGTGTAAATGAATAGCAAGACATGGACTGGAAAGGATAATAAGGGAACAAATATTGCTTAGAGCTACAAAAGATAGAAAGTTGTGGAGAGCCATGATCAACCTACTTAATGAGCTTGTCTAAATTAATAGTTGAACATGAACTGGGAAGGATAATAAGGGAATGAATATTGCTTAGAGCTACAAAGGATAGAAAGTTGTGGAGAGCCATGATCAACCTACTTAATGAGCTTGTCTAAATTAATGGCTGAACATGAACTGGGAAGGGGAATAACGGAACAAATATTGATTAGAGCTACAAAAGAAAGAAGTTTAAGAGAGCCATGATCAACCTACTTAATGAGCTTCTGTAAATGAAGGGCTGAACATGGACTGGGAAGCTTAAAAGGGAACAAATATTGCTTAGAGCTACAAAAGATAGAAAGTTGTGGAGAGCCATGATCAACCTACTTAATGAGCTTGTGTAAATAGATGGCTGAACATGGACTGGGAAGGATAATAAGGGAATGAATATTGCTTAGAACTACAAAGGATAGAAAGTTGTGGAGAGCCATGATCAACCTACTTAATGAGCTTGTCTAAATTAATGACTGAACATGAACTGGGAAGGATAGAAAGGAATGAATATTGCTTAGAACTACAAAGGATAGAAAGTTGTGGAGAGCCATGATCAACCTACTTAATGAGCTTGTCTAAATGAATGTCTGCCCATGGACTGGGAAGGATAATAAGGGAACAAATATTGCTTAGAGGTACAAAGGATAGAAAGTTGTGAAGAGCCATGATCAACCTACTTAATGAGCTTGTGTAAATGAATGGCTGAACATGGACTGAGAAGGGGAATAACGGAACAAATATTGATTAGAGCTACAAAAGAAAGAAGTTTAAGAGAGCCATGATCAACCTACTTAATGGACTTGTCTAAATGAATGGCTGAACATGAACTGGGAAGGATAATAAGGGAATGAATATTGCTTACAGCTACATAATAGAGAAAGTTGTGGAGAGCCATGATCAACCTACTTAATGAGCTTGTGTAAATTAATAGCTGAACATGAACTGAGAAGGATAATAAGGGAATGAATATTGCTTAGAGCGACAAAGGATATAAAGTTGTGGAGAACCATGATCAACCTACGTAATGAGCTTGCATAAATGAATGGCAAGACATGGACTGAGAAGGATAATAAGGGAAAAAAAATTGCTTACAAATACAAAGGATAGAAATTTGTGGAGAGCCAGGATCAACCTCCTTAATGAGCTTGTGTAAATGAAGGGCTGAACATGGACTGGGAATCTTAAAAGGGAACAAATATTGCTTAGAGCTACAAAAGAGAGAAAGTTGTGGAGAGTCATGATCAACCTACTTAATGAGCTTGTAGAATTGAATGGCAAGACATGGACTGGGAAGGATAATAAGAGAAGAAATGTTGCTTAGAGCTACAAAGGATAGAAAGTTGTGGAGAGCCGTGATCAACCTACTTAATGAGCTTGTCTAAATTAATAGTTGAACATGAACTGGGAAGGATAATAAGGGAATGAATATTGCTTAGAGCGACAAAGGATAGAAAGTTGTGAAGAGCCATGATCAACCTACTTAATGAGCTTGTCTAAATTAATGGCTGAACATAAACTGGGAAGGATAGAAAGGAATGAATATTGCTTAGAACTACAAAGGATAGAAAGTTGTGGAGAGCCATGATCAACCTACTTAATGAGCTTGTCTAAATTAATAGCTGAACATGGACTGGGAAGGATAATAAGGAAATGAATATTCCTTAGAGCTAGTAAGGATAGAAAGTTGTGGAGAGCCATGATCAATCTACTTAATGAGCTTGTGTAAATGAATAGCTGAACATGAACTGGGAAGGATAATAAGGAAATGAATATTGATTAGAGCTACAAAGGATAGAAAGTTGTGGAGAGCCATGATCAACCTACTTAATGAGCTTGTGTAAATGAATGGAAAGACATGGACTGGAAAGGATAATAAGGGAACAAATATTGCTTGGAGCTACAAAGGATAGAAAGTTGTGGAGAGCCATGATCAACCTACTTAATGAACTTGTGTAAATGAATGGCAGGGCATGGACTGGGAAGGATAATAAGGGAACAAACATTTCTTAGGGCTACAAAGGATAGGAAATTATAGAGTGTCATGATTCCTTATCTCCTAAAGAAGAAGCTTATAGATGCAATGAAATTACAATTATATTTCTTCTCTCTCTTTTCTTCTTCTCTCTCTTTTCTTCTTCTCTATTATTTTACCTAATGTTTACATTGTTTTGTTTTCATAATTTGTTTCAAAAAAGAGAATATATTTTATGCATCAACCAGGTCATTCCCAAAGTAACATCCCTGATTTATTTCATTAGTCCATGAGTTTGGATGTGAATGTTGACGACATGGCAATAGAGTTTGAGCTTCCCACTAATAACTCGTAATTTTTTGCCTTGTTGCAAATAACAGCTGAGTGGTAGTCTGAGAAAATGGCATCTGGTATGAAACAATATATGAAGCAGAAGTGTGTCACTGAATTCGTCATCAACACTTGATGGAAGTTTATGGAGACCAAAGAGTGGAGGTGAGTACAGTTAAGGTAGCAGGTAACGTGTTTCAGCAATGGCAAGAGGAATGTTTGTGACAAACCACATTCCAGCCAAACCTACACCAGCTCTCAGTCCACAAAATGAAGGTACTTATTCATCAGTGGCAAAAACACAAAGGCAATGACAGTGACTACATGGAAAAATAGAGTTTTGGCGTGGAAAACTTGCTCTATCTAATGAGGTTATTGTGTTCGCTATAATAAATAGGAAACATCATTTTCATATATATATATATATATATATATATATATATATATATATATATATATATGACAAAGTGGAAAGAAATTTTTGTGTGGCACATTTTGTTCTTTAGGACTTAATCAAACTAAAGTTATGTTTAAATTGACGAGATTACACATATGCATGAATGAAAGATGCTGAAATTTTAAATTTAAATTATTTTTAAAATATCTGTATTAGGTTTATAGACTAGCAGATTTCATTTAGTTTCTATTTCTTTTTCTTTTTGTTTATGTTTTTATCTCACATTTGATAATAGAAGATCTGCCAAGAAAAGTGAAATGCAAGAATCTGGGTATAAATTTACTATGAAAGATCTAGCAATTAAAGCCCTTTCTATACATTTTCTTCATAGTAAATTACTTTCTCTATTAATTAAATAGCATTTTAAATCAAAACAGTGAGCAATTAATGCACTGAGATTGTTGTTTTGTAAAGATCTCTTTTGTGTTCATATAATCTTTTATTTAAATTCCTTGAGGTTTATTCTATGAATTCCTTGTGGCAATTATATATATATATATATATATATATATATATATATATATATATTCAAATATGTTTCATTGAATAATATAGACATTAAGAAACTGATTAGAGAACTGGACTATATGTCTATATTATTGAATGAAACATGTTTACATGAAGATATGCTGCCTAAATATATATATATATATATATATATATATATATATATATATATATATATATATGTGCAAGTTTTGTTAAAAATGACTAACAATGTGCAGTGGTTAAGTTTTTTCCATGTATTTATATAATTTTTTTCTTTTCAGGAACACATGAAAAATTTTATATAAAAAATTAACCAAAGCACCTTGTAAGTTGTTTCTAATGAAACTTGCATAAAAGAAGGACTGTTACCCAAATACACAATATATATATGTGTGTGTGTGTGCATGTATTTAGGTGGGGATGTCTATTAAATTTTGTATGTAATCCTCCTCCCTTAGCCTTCCACCATCTCCTCCTACCCATCTACTAATTCTACCAACAAACTGCTTTGCCAATAATGAGTTCTTTTAATAAGCAGAAACTGCTATAAAATCCCCAAGGGTGAAGTAATTCCATTTAGCAATGATACGTTTATGTCTGCAAACACAACACCGCTATAGTCACCAACTAATGACCACACCACCTGATTGAATGCATCAAAGATTGGGATTTTAGACAAAACATTCAAATTCACTAAAGTAGGATTATCTCATGCCGTCCTGCATGTTTAAATCTCTACACATTTATCTGTATGTAGAATTGGTAAACAAAATGTTACCAATATTAAAATTTAAATCCATACGCAAAACAGCCAATCAATTTCATCTCATACAAAATGAAATTTCTATCAGAAGAATGTTTCTTGCCATAAAAATCTTGTTCTACAATATATATATGTATGCATGCATGCATGTGTGTATGTGTGCATTTTAAGAACAAACATCATTAAAGTAACTAGTTCATTCCATTGTATCAATTTTTGGCATTTAAAAGTATTTTTTAAATCTTTGTTTATTTGAAACTAATTAAATTTTTTTTTACAGAAAATATAATGAATCAACAGTCCATAGACAATAAAAGTATATGACATAAAAAATTCTTATTTTTATACTTTCTAGAATTTTACATGGAATTTATTTTCAAATGTCTACAGTTGTTATCCTCAACTTTAAGTTTGAAGTTAAAAATACTCAATGATTCTGACTTCTGAAGAAGAAAGAAAAAAAGATATCAATAAATAAAGAACAAATAAATGAATAAATAAGGAAAAAAGAAAGAAAGAAAAATAGAAAAGAAAAAAATTTGTACCTGTTTGAAATGAAGAACAAAGAATGTGAAAAAAATCCATTCTTTCACATATACAGATATATAAATTCCTGGGTGTTATTACACTTTCACACCCCACATTGCTTCCCATCATTCAGCAATGGTTTACCCCAGGTACGACAGTCTGGAAACAGTTCTGTTTGTTATTGTTAATTATAATACTGAAATTTAAATTAAAATATAAATCTTAAAAAACAAAATCAATGTTTGTAAAACCCTAACCCTACCCAAAGGGGGATGCAAAAGTGTAATAGTGCCAATTCCCGTTCATGTCGTACTTAGCATCTGAATCCAATCCAAATAAATTCTTGATACCTACTGAGATTTTAAAGGTTAAAGTGCATAGTCATAACTGAACCTCCAAACCAAAAGATTAATTTTTACAATCCTTCATGTCCAACAGGTCAAATGAGTCTCCAAATACAGTGAAACCATTTAAAATGATTAGTATTTTCCCTTTGAACACACCAAATTGAGTAATTGATAAAAGACCCTATTCTTTGAAAGAATCAATTTTTCATCAAAAACACTATATAATACTGAAATATTTTATAAACTAAGCCATATTGTTTGAAAGTATTGAATTTTAAGCATTTTGCAATTTAACTGAAGAACAAATAATTTAACTGAATATATATATATATATATATATATATATATATATATATATATATATATATATATATATAGTTAAATTTCCTGGAATAATCCTGAAGATGACACAAATTATGCAGGAGCATCTCTTTTTTAAATTTTGGATTTGATGTAAATATGACAACAAATCACTTAGCTTTTATTGTTTGCCTAGATAAAGTCAGAAGACAAAACTCATCGGCAAAGACTAAGAATTTTTTCAATTGTCATTTTTTAAACCACACATGCACACACACACACATATACATACATACATACATACATACATACATATATATATATATATATATATATATATATATATATATATATATATATACCAGTAAGCTGTTATGGAATAATTATATACAACTATCTAATTTCAAGCAAACTGTATATCAAGTGTTCTATGAACCATTCTCTTGTAATAACCTTTTACAATGAATTTTGAACTTTTTATGTTGCATCAACATTACTGGTTTTATTTTATTTTCATGTCTCACATAACCAGCCTTAGTAATTACCCACTCAATCTCAACACTTTCAGGCTAATATTCTATTGGCTAAAATTATTGAAAGACGCTATTTATGCACACATGATTTCCTTTAACTGAAAAATAAAAAAAAACATCCAGTAGGCTCTCAGCACTTGTGGAATCTTGGCTGGCAAAATGAGTAAAAAACTGAAAACTATATCTGAAAAGAATAAAGTGTAAACCCAAAATGAGACAGATATCTCTTTAATATTATAATATAATAGTATTTTAAAAATATACAAAAATGATTCAATTTACATTTTCAAATTCTAAGTAATCAAAATATGATGTGAGAAAAACAAAATTCAATTTTTCATTATTGAATAACTTTATTTTTTGGTCTAATTCATTTCATTTTTACATTTGGTTTGCTCAAGTAGATCAAATCTACTTCTTAGTGAGGCATTTGTATCCCTTCCATCATCAAATGGGCTTATAATGTAAAATACATTGATAATTAAAGTAAACGAATACTTTATAACAATCCAGTTCTATGTTATAATTCACAGAAATTTGATTTTCCTTTTTTAGTAAAAAGAACTTTTGCTGAAAAATCAATAATTTTTTATAACTTTAATTACATTTTTTTAGACAAGGTGTCAATTTTTGGTTGAAAATTCTTGGAAATACCTAGTATATGTGGTTTGCTATTATGTGCAGGTTTTACAATCCAGATGTGGATCTTGTAGCCACTCAACTAGAGTTAATGAGGTACAGATTTGTCATGCATACATAATGGCTGCAATTTCAAGTAATGCGATTACTTGCTTGATCCTCAGATATAGGCAGTGCAGATGTAACTTTTTAGTTCTGCCATAAACTTACACTTTCAAGTTATTGTAAGTCTTCAAAGTGTTTTGTTGTTTTTTTTTGTTATGGCCAACCATACGATGCAATGCTTATTTAAAAAAAAAATCAAGCAATAACTGTGTTAATAAGCATTTTTTTTAGTGAGAAAAAGCTTAGCACAGAGACAATCTCACTAACTAAACTCTGAATAAATTTGTCTAAAATGAAGAACTGGTCTACATACAAAGTTGCAGATATTATATCAGAGTTTTTCTTCTCCTAGAGAGATGTTGTAATAAAAAGTAGGGGTCTGCTGCTCCTAATAGTCTTAAAGTGCATGGATACCAACCCAGATATTTCTACATCCATGTGCACATACATATACATATACATATTTTTTCCAGATAACTTATTGTAAAGCAAAGAGCTTATAATTTCCTTTCTGTTATATGACTTATATTTTTTTTTGTATTGAACCACAGAACTTATGATCATTGATTTACTGTTCTATTGTCAATTTTAACTATTATATGGATTGTGGTAAGAGCCAGTTATCCTCCTTACTATCATGAATGGATTGAGCCATTCATAATCTGTAGTACTGGGTAATTGTCTGAAGAAGATAATATTATTGCAGTGACCTGTCTAGCTGAGTGTTGAATACTATTACCATAACTGACTCTGTTGGGTTAAGTGTTGTGTCTTGTCAGACCCCACAATATGGTGTCTACTTTATGGTGTTATATGGCATTTATTTTATGGCATTACATAGCATTTACTTTATGGTATTAACTATTATCGACTTTATGGTATTATTTGGTATGCATTTTATGGTATTATAAGGTATCTAATTTATAATATTATATGGCATTTACTTTATGCTATTATATGGCATTTAATTATAGCATTATAAGGTATTTACTTTATGGAATTATATGGTATTTACTTTATAGTATTATTTTGTATTTACTTTTTTTTAACAAAAGGAATAATTCTTGTTGGGGTTTGAACTATGGAGCTTATTATCTCTTACCTATTGCTCCTGTATTCCCTACCTGGTGGATATGGTTGGCTTTTGTAAAGAAAGAGCTAACTGTAGCATTCAGCAAAAAGTGCTTGTGAAATTCCATGATGTGATGCACAGGGTGAAACATTGACAAGGAGAGCTAATTCCTTCTTGAAGGCTGAGAAACATGA
>OZ010599.1:45324064-45346564 GCA_963932145.1 Acanthosepion lycidas | reverse complement strand
TATTTTGCAATTGTTTACATACATGTATCAGAAGTAAGTGGAATTTTTAGGTATGATGTTTTATTAATATGTATTCAAACAAGTTTTATTGAAATCAACTAATAATTGTTTATTTTTTAATTCCATTTTTTTTTCATTTTGCATATAATTTGATTTTTGGGGAAATTGTCCAAAGTTCATAATGTATTTTTCTTTAAATACTTTCAGCCATTTCTAATCATTATGAGGAGTATTAATGTTATTAGTGCCACAAAGAAAAGTTTTTTATTAGCTTCATCCTGGCATTTTAAGAATGCTACATTTCTAATTTAAAAGGCATGAGAATTGTTTTTACAAAAGAAAGTCCTTTTTTGAAGTACTGTGCTGTTGGTAATAATTAGGTTATTGTAATAAATGATAATTCTTAAGTATTTATTGCAATCATTAAATGCTATGGACTGGCAATTTATATTTTTAATGGCTTTTTCATCTTGTTTATAGTTAGGGTGCATCTGCTTACAACAGAACAATGTTTTTATTGGGATGGTTGTTTCTGTTATTTCTTTCTAAAATTCTTTAAAGCTAATTTTATTTGCATGATGACAACATAGCTTGGGAAACTATTGTTAATAATTATTTTTTATGTTACTCAATTCTTCATAAAGTAACATGTGTAAAGAAAAAATAGTTTAGCTCAGATAATAATATTCTTTATAACAACAATTTTATATCTGCGAGAACATTCACGTTGGTAATTAAGAAGACAAGATTTACACTATTTACATGCAGACTATTGTCCTCATCTTTGTTGTTATCACAATGTTTTGGCTGTTGTGGCCTCTGACCTTTATCAGGTGTATTTTGATCTTGGTAATCTATAGAGAATTCTGAACAAAACCTTGTATTTAATGTTCTCATTCCACTGCCCATGTCTAGGGATATATTGTCTAGTTCTTAAGAAGAGGAGGTTTGCTTGTGGATTTCTTAAAATGAAGTACTAAAATTGTGGGAATTAGAATGTACTAAAAAACAGTGAGGAAAGGGAATCAGTTATTAATGTTAAGTTAATAAGTATAAATGAGCATTGAAAGTACTTGAACAAAAACACTATGAACTTTAGTTAGTTGTTTGGTTGATTTTGTTTAGTGGCATATTGACCTCTATGTGTTATTTAATGCTGAAATCAAAATATTTGGTACATAATTTTATACTTTCAGAGTAAAGGTATGTTTTTTTTTAAATATATATATTTTTAGATCATAAAATGTATTGTTGGTAATTTTACTATAAAAATGTATTTTTTTAGTGTTGCATTGATTGTCATTTTGCTATAAAAATGTATTGTTGATCATTTTATTAATGTTGATTTTTGTCATGTTATTTTAATATAATGTTGATTTTTGTTTTGAGATTCACTATTTGCCCATAGCTGGGAACCTAACAGATGCTACCAATCCAGCTCAGGGTGGACCTGGGAACAACAGAAGTTAAGAGATGGTTCCACACTCCTAAAAATCTCCAATCTCTCGATCAGAGACCTTGCTACCACATGTAGTTTATGATCATCATACCCAGGATGAATGAACCTTAGACAATTCCTCTACAAATTTAACTTGGATGTGCAGCAACTGCAAACAACTCAAACTGGAAAAAATATAATAAAAAAATTAAGCAGCCTTATTGGTTATTTTTAATAAAATTTGTTTGCTGCACAGGCCTTTCAACAAGAGGGGACCTGGAGCTGCCCCACCACAGTACTTGTTCCTCTACCCTGTAAAACATTTTTTATTGAAATATACATATATGTCCATAAGTGTTTTAAAACAATTTAAAATTAAATTCAGAGAAAAAAAAATCAAGTTCCGATGGGATTTCTGAGATGAAGAATTGTCATTATTATGCCGGTATCTTTTCCTCAGACTAGTGCTCTCGTCATTGTTCTCATGACATGCCAATCTCTGTAATTTCTTCTGATAACCTTTGAAAATTTTGACTTGTGGCTTTTATTAAATTCACAGGGAGGTAGATCCTTCTAACTCCACCATATATGTTAGGTGATAATTTGTTCTTGTGATGACATGTTTGATTTTTCCACTGAAACAGAATATATGGCCCTCATTAGTTCAGGGCTTAAACTTATGAGCAGGAAGAGAGAACTATATACACTTAACCAATAAGCTTAGAATATTCAGAAGTTTTTTTTTTTTATTTCTCAGAAAAGAAGCAAATTCAGTGTATTCACTGTTATTATTTATCATTTGTTAACAATCTTTAAGCAAATCTCAAATTCCTTTGTGATAGAACAGTATCAGTTTAAAAAAATATTTGCAGTGCCATTTTGATATTGTTGCAATGTCAGAAACTGTGTAAGTTTCCACAAGAACAGAAAGGGCTGTCATTATAGAGTGCCTTGTAAAATGAATAGGGAGAAGTGTAGCCTAATTTACCCATCAAACTTGAGCAGTTTTTCATGGGTCATCCATGCAATTTTTTTATTGAAAGTCCTTTGATGGACGTAGGCATACCCAGGATTTTTCATTTTTGCTATTCATGATAGGGAATGGGCTATTACCCTAACATACTGGCCCCAATGTGTGTTGGTGGGAGCTCACAGCACTTGATATTCCTAAATAGTCACCCATCTAGCTAATGACTAGACTCACTGTTGCTTAACTTCAGTGATTTGGCAATAGCATCATCTAAACTTCACAGTTTCATGCAACACAATTCAGCAGTAATATTTCTCTTTAGTAGTTCCCAGCAAACAATGGCTTGCACATCTAACCAACAACATTTAGCTTTGATTTTAGCATAGATGTTGTAGTGGCATCTTTCTCTGTCCACCTTTATTTGCAGATTATGTTGATGTACAGACATCAATTTTCCTCACCTGTGCATGTATGTGCTTCATGGAAATCAAAAATGTCCGAACAGTAATATCAATCGATGCAGCACCCAGTTACAAATTTAGAAACTTTGATGATTGCAGCTAAATGACTCTAAATGTCAGAGTGAATGCTATACCATTTCTCAGTTGGTCAACTGGCTTTCATGATCTGGTATAATTCATTCTGATCAAACTCCAATGATTGTCCACTTAGAGGCTTGTCCCATATCTAAAATTTGCTTCATTGGAATTTAGCAAACTATTCAAGTTGATAGTTCTTTCTCTAAATGTTTGTTTGGATGAATTAAAGTTCATATGAATTCATACATTTTCTCAACTGCATATAAGAAAGAAATTTTTTCTGACATTGCAAATGCTTTGATCTGATTGGAACTGACTGTTGTGAATGCTAAGAGCTGCTTGTAAACACCTTGATATAAAAGCATTCAGGAATATTAGTCACCTGGAACTTCTAAAACTTTCTATAATATTCAGGAACTTTCTTATCAATCTAATATTTCCAGCTCTTGAGCCTATTGTATATTACCTTCAAAACATCACTTCTACAATGTGGGTTATGTTCTAATTAATTGATCAGATAACAGAATACTAATCTTCTAAAGTGATGTAAATCTATATCTTAGTTTGTACAACAGGATATTGACACTAAATATGTCTGTGTACATTTGTATATAATAGCTGCAGCAAATTCATGTTTGTGCATCTTGATGTGTGAGTGTGCAAGGAAGTGTATTACATTTACATGAACAAATGGAGATGAAGTCCCCATATCAAATAATTCCTATTAACTAAAAAAGGAAGGCATCAATGGCGGCCGAAAAAAATGGCCAACACAATTCAATAACCATAAATCATTGCAGAGCAACAACAATAGTCTTTTGTGGCAGATTGGATTTCATGAAAGCAGAAACAAAATTCTGCAATGTTGTGCATCAAAGAAACCTCAAAACTAAACTCAAAGTCTCAATATTTGTAGAATATTCTCTCTTAAAATCTGCCAATTTTAATTTACACAGAAGCATCTAACATTACATAGGGGCATCAGTATGTCTATAGCCAAATGAAAAATGCATATGTTTTACATGACAAATATTGCAAATATTCATTTTTCAACATAATCTCCTTCCTTGTCAATGCACTTAATTCAGTGATGAATATTAATCACATAAATTGCATATACAATGATAATTTCATATTAAAATGTAGTTAATAACTATGTGTCAAGCTGCAGACTTTGTGATGCATTCTTGTAATATTACAGTGAAAAACTAAACATTATCATCATTCCTCTTGTGCCGACATTTTTTTGCTGGTCATTATATTTGCCTGTCAAAATGAAGTTTTCTTCCTCAGTGGTTCTCAGCCAGGGTCTATCTAACATTACTTGGGGTCCACACAAAAAAATAGCAAATTGTAGGTCAATGGTAATATTTTAGTGGTCCATAAAGCAATTTTACTTCAGATCAGTTGTTACAACTGAGAATTGAAATTTCTACAGTAATCTACGCTATATTAAAATGCTAAAAATAGAAAAACAACTTAAAACTAACAGAAAACAAGATTAAGCAATGTAAGTTAGTGTCTCTTTAACTCTGCCAGATGTTTTGATTGTAAAAGTTGAATAAAAAGTGAGGAGATTATATATAAAGGAAGGATTATATATAAAAGAAAATTATATAAATATTATAATTTATTATATAAATTAATTTAATATAGTAATAATAAATAATAATATTCATTTTAAATATTAATAAAATGAAATATTAATATAAATTAATTATTATAAAATATTAAAAAAAATATTAAAATAAAATTAACAATATATAAATTATATAAGGATTATATATAAAGGATACTTATATGTTTACTATTTCTATAATGTAATTTCTAAACTTATCTATTAGTAAAAAATTAAATAACCATTTTTTCTTTCACTGAATGGTCATGCGTGTCCACCAAAAACAAATAAGAGTAAAAGTGATCCATGGGTAAAAAAAGGTTGAGAATCACTGCTATAAAAGCTAATTGTCTAATTAATTCATAACTGATTAAGTTAAATCAAATATGAGGTTATGAAAAATTAGCATTATAAACAAAATATTTGCTCAGTACAAGGTCAAAGACTTACTCAGTAATTAGGTCAAATTATGTTCAGAGCTTATTACCATTGCTGGGAAGGGGACTTACTACTGTTTTTACTTATCAGCATTTACTCATAATTAATTATTGCTTTTTTAAATAATGAAGTTTATAATGACATTTAATAAAAAAATTGTTTGAGTAGTTAGATAATCTTTCATAAAACAGCCATACTGGAATAGGACACTTGCTGCATTCAAAACTACCCACAATCATAGCAAGAGAGTTATACACAAGCAGTCCAGGCCAAGGTCAAAAACAAACAACTTGTATTCCAGGAGTTCTGGAAAATCTCCAACCAAATTCTGAATAGAGACAAAGCATCAGTGCCTACTATTATAAATGGCCCTGTGGTCATTTTATCCTCGTCAGATAAGGCAAAGCTCTTTGCCAAGATGTTTGCCTTTAACTCAACATTACATGAAAAAGGCCTTTCCTGACTTCTCCTATCTCACTGAGTACAATCTCTAATATTTTTATCACAGCCCAGTAAGTTTCAAAACTTATCAAAAATTTTAACCCTAAGAAGGCAACCAGTCCAGATAAAATCCCAGTAATTGTACTTAAGAATATTAACCTTGATTGATCCCCAATCTTAGCAAAACTATTTAACTGCTGCTTGAAGAAGAAATCCTTCCCAAGTCTGTGGAAAGTTTCAAGAATGCAGGTTAGTGCTCATTCCAATGTCTGTAGACACAGCAGCCTCCTCAGTGTCATTAGCAAACATTTTTTTAAGCTATAATCAACAAGAATATTGTTGATCACCTCAGTAGGGATAGCCACTTGAGTAACAAGCAGTATGGATTTTGATCAGCTTGGTCCACTGCTGATATCCTAACTATCATTACTCTAAGAATCAGTGAGGCATTAGACAATAAATACATGTCAAGGATGATCACATTAGATATTTCAAAGACCTTTGACAAGATGTGGCATTGAGGTCTACTGCAAAGCTCTTCAGCTATGGAATCACTGAGAGAATCTTCTCAGTTATCAAGTTCTTCCTTATTGAGTAGGTCTCTTTGATGGTAGTTGTCAATGGCCAGACTTCTGAGGCTCAAGCAATCAATGCAGACATTCCTCTTTCTACTTTGAATAAAATGATCCGCTTAAGAGTATACTATGTTCATTTGTAAATATCTATGCTGATGATACAACAGTATATGGGTGAACATCCCAAACTCTAGATGACCAGAGCCTGGCAGATGATCTCTCCTCTGACCTAGCTTTAACAGCTCAGTTGGGGAAAAACTGGTTGGTTCTATCTAACGCCTCAAAAAACAAACTAGTGAAATTCCATCATTATTGAGTGGACCCTGAATTTTCACTTATCTCAATGAATGGGTGTTCCCTCAGGGAGATCCTGTGCCTTGAACGCCTGTTGGGTTTTAAGCTTAACCCAAACATCAAGTAGAACTTGTACATACTATCCATCACGAAAGATGCTCTAAAAATTCTTGGTTCTCTGTACTGCTCAAGTATGTATCTGACTCCTCTTGTGTTGCTCTAACTCTACAAGAGGCTGGTCATGATGAAAATAGGGTACTACTGTCTTCACTTTCTAGTCTTTTTGAGTTCAAAATATTCTCTGCATCTTTGTGGGTGATGAATGATTTTCTACTCTACAATCCATTTCCCACAGATGAAACGTTGCAAGCCTCTCACTACTCTACTATTTCCATGGAAAGCATTCAGACAAACTACATTCCTTAGTTCTACTAAGAGCCGCACATTGTAGTGAACCATTGTCATTATCTTCATATTCTATTAATGAGATTAAGTTCTAATCAAGCAGCTCCTTCCCAAAAACTGCTGTTTTGTGGAGTACACTCCAACTTCCAATCGTTACAATCTTAACATGTTCAAGTTTAGTATCAACCATTATCTTCCCTACATATCCCCATAAACTGTGTCTCTTATTCTGTAACCCTCTACTTCTACCTCAAGTGACTGTTGGGCCTTGTAAAGAGGGAACCTTATTGTAACAAAAAAATTGTCGAATTTCTAGTAGTTCTCTCAAGTTTCAGACAAATTCTCTCAGGTTATTACTAAGTTGTGAGGCACATGCAACCAGAGGCAAATATTCATAATATGATAAGTTGTCTAATAAAAAGTTTGCAATAAATGGGAAACTTTAGTGATATGAAAATACTTAACTGTAACTTCTGCATTTCATTATGATCATTGTGGCATAACATGCAATACAAGCATAATCATTATTGTCCCATTTCTGATATTGCTGTACTTAAAATCTTTGTCTATAAAAGGCAGGGTGTGTGTGTGTGTGTGTGTAATGAATGCATGGCTGCAATTTTCGATGGATTTGCACCAAGTTAGTGGGAAGGCCAAAACCAACTTTGCATTTCCTAACTCCCATTGATAGTGGAAATAATCGATTTTTTCATGCTTCAACGGCAGTTTTCATGTAGTTTGCGGCTATTTTGTACTGGCCAGAGTGAGAGCCTATAGCTGGCTGCCATGAATAGGTAGGAAGATTCTATTGGCCAGCGTGAGAGCCAACAGCTGACTGACATGAATGTTAACTAGCATGCAAAAAAAATCGATAGCTGCATTCGTCACAAGTGGGAAAAATTTAAATCTACATGGCACTTTACTCCAATTGGCTCATTCGCTTGCTTAAATTCAACGTTGATTCTGATTCCGCAGAACTGTTTTGGGTGTGAAAAAGTATTTGTTGTTAACATTCTTTTTTCATTCGGTTTATCCTGTTACGAGTCCTTTATTAAAGCTGATCGTTTTGTGTTCATTATGTTTAGTTCTTTTTTCGTAACAGATTTAATGTTTAGTATAGAGCTTAGAAAAAATTTGCAGTGTGAGATAGACATGAAGTAAGGCATGTAGCAACATCAGCACGGCAAAGGGCACTCCTTTAAAGGCAAGGAAGGGCAAAAATATTTTAAGTCAAGTGATAGCGATTACTGTATGAGTTGTACGATTTTTGAATCAAGCACAGGCAACACCGGGCCATGCTGCTAGTCACTCATAAAATTATACCATTCATAAACATTTCTTTAAAATAATAGGGTTTTAAGCATTCAGTATTACAAGTGCAGGCTGAAACGTCCCAAGTTCAACCAAGAATCTCTTCCCAAAAAGATTTTGAAGTTTTATCATTTGGTTATATTTTGGGAAGTAGATCAAACAAAGAACTTTCAGCACCTCCTCAAATTTAACAAACATCATTCATAGGGTTTCATTTTGTAATAATTTGCTTTCCCTAAAGTTAGCTACAACTTAAAGTATGTAAAGATTACAGAAAATTATATATTTAGCAATGTCAAAAATCAAGCAAGTACAGAAATTTAAATATCTGGGAAGTATTTTAACAGATAATGAGAAAAGTGACACCAAAACTTGAAGGCATCTTGAAACAGTGAAAGATGCCTTCGAAAAACTAAACAAATATTATGAGGCAGGTTAATTTCATTAGTAACAAAGAAAATAGTGCTTAACTGCAATGTAATATCAGTCTATATATGTATACATAATAAATAATTTATATATATAAAATTCTGTGACTTTTGTTAGTCTATCCATCCCATTGTCTAAAATGGCCATACATTGACAGATTGAAACCAAATTTTGGGGAGAAGTGCAAACAGATAAGGGGGTACAAAGTACAGCTGGTTTTATTAGGGTATGTAGCTTAGTACAATAAATTTTAATTAATTTTTTTTGAAAATTAAAAGTTTTATTATTAACATACAAAATACCCCCACTATTTAAAAAAAATGATTTAATGATTAAAATAACAAATTCTTATCCAGCTATCTATATATAAAGGTTTGTGAAATTTGATGAAACATAGAGTTTGTAAATCTCAACAAAAAATGTTAGCAATACCTTCAACAATACTAAATACTGTGAAGATTGAAAAAAAGTTCTAGTTTTCCTATATGGCAGTGAATACTGGTGAATTACACATAGACGAAGAGGAAACTTGTGGCAACAGAGATGTGGTTCTTCTTACAGAAGAATGCTGAGAACACCATGGATGGAGTTTGTGTGCAACAAAAATGTTTTAAGGAAACTTGAAACAAAAAGGACATTATATACTCAGAATTAGAATGAAAGAGTTGAAATTTCTTGGATGCATAATGAGGTAAGAGGGTTTGGAGAATTTTATATTCACAGGACATATGAAATGCAGGAGGGAACTGGTGGGAACAATAATTAACCTACCTAACAGGCTTTTGTAAACGGATGGTAGAATAGGGGGTGGGATGGATAGTAAAGAAAGAAACATTGCTAATACCTTCAGCAGATAGGAAGTTGTGGAGGACTATGATCGCGTTTTGAAGGGGAACATTGCATAGAAGAAGAATGTTATATATCTTATATATGAGAAGTGTATATAGATTATATATGATAATGGATCAGAAAGTCTATCACCTGATGTACAGTTAGCTGAATCTTGATCTGAAATTTTCACTGTATTCTGTTTAATCTGTGTTTAATATTCACCAATCAATTAAGTGCATTGATAAGGTGATTATGTTGATGAGGAAGTTGTGCAGAGACATAATCGCCTACATCCTGAAGAGACACTACACAAAGAAATGAAGCAGTAAGAATTTTTTACGAGACATTATATAATACAAAAATTATATTTTGATCAGAAAATGACAAGTATTATGTTTCTGTAAAATGTCATAATTTAAAGTTAATCATTTTACAACTTACAAGAAAATTTTTAGCCACTTACATCATTAACTGTCTGCTGTTGACTGACTTCATATGGGCAAAACCAAAGTCTTAATGTGGCAAGTCCAGATGTCAGTTTTGAAATACTATTCAATGATTGCAGACTAATCTAAAGCCTATAGTGACAGAGTAAGTTTGAATCTCCTTCAGCTTCTCTTTTTATTTCACATCTTTGAATGCTAGCTAAATAACAGAGATATTTTAAACTTTTACAAGTTGAACTCATAAATAGAAACATCTTATGAAATATTCGTGTATAACTGCTTAAACAAAGTAAAAATTATGAGCTGCCAACCAAAGATGAATATGAATTTAAAAAAAATGAAAATGCAATTTATTCGAATGAAAAAAACAATGTAATTGATTTTGTTAATATAACTTTGTCTGAAAACCCTTCCATCCAAACTGATCTTATGGACTTTCTCTTTTGTATGAGAGTCTGATGATAAAAAATGCAAAAATTAAAATACTAGAGGAAGGAG
Source organism: Acanthosepion lycidas (assembly GCA_963932145.1). Lineage (NCBI taxonomy): Eukaryota > Metazoa > Mollusca > Cephalopoda > Sepiida > Sepiidae > Acanthosepion > Acanthosepion lycidas. Next base: position 45,336,331 of record OZ010599.1, on the reverse strand, counting down.
TAATAAGTTATTTTTGGTAACCAACTGTTAATCATTTTATTAACATTAATCTTTGTCATCATTATCACAACATTTCAGCTACTTCCAGCCTTCTTCAGGTATTTGTCAATCTGGGTAACCTTCAGGGTAGTTTGAACCGAACCCTTTACTCAATCTATTGGGTTAGATTGTTCTCGTTCCACTAGCAATGTTCAGAGACGTCTTATCTTGTCCTTATTTATTGCTGTTCAGTTATTTCTCACTCTGTTTCTACTGAGTTTATTGATTGATTAATTGTTTTTTTATGGATTATCAACCCTTTGTGGGTTATTTAAAACTGAAATATATTTTGGATTGTTGGCGGATCAAACCAATGTTTTCCTGCTAACTCAGTTCAGGGATTGAACTCACAATTACTACGTCATCAAATTCATGGACCAATTCAATTAATCCACTAAGCACTTGACCTGTTAATTATTTCTTTCAGAGAAGCATTTCTGGTGTTTTTGATGCTCAGAAAGTAAACCTCCATTAGTTTCTTAGTGTATTTGAGATGGGTGCTTTGTTGTTTGAATTTTTCTGTTAGTAACAATATAATATTCACCTAAAGCAAAAAAAAATACAAAGAAATAATCCAATAATTACATGGAAAGCCCAACTTTGTGCTATATTCCTTTATATCAAGATATCTTATTTGTTAATTCATTTTCTTTGAAATAAAATCATCTTGACTTGAAGATGATGTATATAAACACTGAAATATCAACTAAAGCAAGTAAACTTACTTCTCAATCAAATATTGACTACTTTAATTTCACCCATTCACTGATATTATTATTGCGACTTTATGGGGAAAACAATCTGAAATTAAAATTATATTCAGTTATGATTTTTCTTTGCTTTTAGATAAAACTTGATTTTAGACCAGGTAGAAACTTAGGTTCAAACCAATTTTCTGTTTTTTTTTTTTAACCAAAGCAAAAAATGAACCCTTTTATTGTTTTACTTTTGTATTCCTTGTTCAATGCTATTAACCTAAAATAAAAAGAAAACTTGTTGTTTTGTCAGAAAAGGAGCAATATTGAATATTTGAACTGGAATTGATTTAAGATATCATCGACACACACTTTCCACTCTCAAATAAAGACCTGGCAGTCATAATGACTGAAATAAAAAAAATGAAAAGAAAAAGAAATGGCAACTTTTCTACGTCACTCAAGAATAAATGCCAAAAAACTGAATGTTGCTCGAAGTGTATGAGTTGGACACAAATGATGACCCACTACTACAAGATTGTTAATCATATACACCTTCCCATATCAGCCATTTGCCAAGATTGAAAACAAAACATTGGAATTTCTTTCTCTTTTTCCTTTCCTTTTATTATTTTCTTATGTTTCTTTTATTTGGTATTTATTTAAATTCTTTTCTTTTCTCTCCTCTATGTCAATACTCTTTTTACCCACAGTTTTAATTTTATGTAACTCTTTTTGTTTTTTGATATTTTCCTGAAGTTTTTCTTTCTATTTTATCTTTTTCTCACTCTTCGTTAAATTTTCTACTTTTTTATTATTTCTTTTCCTTTTGTTTCACCTCATTCTCCACTCTCATTCATACCTTTTTTCTTTATCTTCAAGGAATGAAATTTTAGATTATTTTGAATGAAAACTGAAATAATATGAAAGCCTAAATGAAAGAGTTATTCATTTTACGCATCTGAATGCTAATATGATCTCTCTTAAGAAGAAAGATATGGATTTATAGCAGAATGCTGAGAATACCATAGACTGTCCATGTAAACAACAATAAAGTTCAAAGGAAAATGGAAACAAAAAGACACTTATACTTAGAATCAGAAAGAGACTAGGATCAGAAATGTGGTTCTACAGAAGGATGTTGAGAATACCATGGACGGAGCATGTGAGCCATGAGGAAGTTTTAAGGAAAATGGGAACAAAAAGGATATTATACTTAGAATCAGAAAGAGACAAGCATCAGAAATGTGGTTCTACAGAGAAAGGCTGAGAATACCATGGACGGGGCATGTGAGCCACGAGGAAGTTTTAAGGAAAATGGGAACAAAAAGGATACATATACATAGAATTAGGAAGAGACAAGCATCAGAAATGTGGTTCTACAGAAGGATGTTGAGAAAAGCATGGATGGAGCATGTGAGCCACAAGCAAGTTTTAAGGAAAATGGGAACAAAATTGATACTTATAGTTAGAATCAGAAAGAGACAAGCATCAGAAATGTGGCTCTACAGAAGAAGGCTGAGAATACCATTGAGAATACCATGGATGGAGTATGTGAAACACGAGGAACGTTTAAGGAAAATGGGAACAAAAAGGATACTTATACTTAGAATCAGAAAGAGACAAGCATCAGAAATGTGGCTCTACAGAAGAAGGCTTAGAATAACATGGACGGAGCATGCGAGCCACGAGGTAGTTTTAAGGAAAATGGGAACAAAAAGGATACTTATACTTAGAATCAGAAAGAGACAAGCATCAGAAATGTGGCTCTACAGAAGAAGGCTGAGAATACCATTGAGAATACCATGGACAGAGCATGCGATCCACGAGGAAGTTTTAAGGAAAATGGGAACAAAAAGGATACTTATACTTAGAATCAGAAAGAGACAAGTATCAGAAATGTGGTTCTACAGAAGAAGGCTGAGAATACCATGGATAGAGCATGTGAGCCACGTGGAAGTTTTAAGGAAAATGGGAACAAAAAGGATACTTATACTTAGAAGCAGAAAGAGACAAGCATCAGAAATGTTGTTCTACAGAGAAAGGCTGAGAATACCATGGACAAGGCATGTGAGCCACGAGGAAGTTTTAAGGAAAATGGGAACAAAAAGGATACTTATACATAGAATTAGAAAGAGACAAGCATCAGAAATGTGGTTCTACAGAAGAAGGCTTAGAATAACATGGACGGAGCATGCGAGCCACGAGGTAGTTTTAAGGAAAATGGGAACAAAAAGGATACTTATACTTAGAATCAGAAAGAGACAAGTATCAGAAATGTGGTTCTACAGAAGAAGGCTGAGAATACCATGGATAGAGCATGCGATCCACGAGGAAGTTTTAAGGAAAATGGGAACAAAAAGGATACTTATACTTAGAATCAGAAAGAGACAAGTATCAGAAATGTGGTTCTACAGAAGAAGGCTGAGAATACCATGGATAGAGCATGTGATTCACGTGGAAGTTTTAAGGAAAATGGGAACAAAAAGGATACTTATACTTAGACGCAGAAAGAGACAAGCATCAGAAATGTTGTTCTACAGAGAAAGGCTGAGAATACCATGGACGGGGCATGTGAGCCACGAGGAAGTTTTAAGGAAAATGGGAACAAAAAGGATACATATACATAGAATTAGGAAGAGACAAGCATCAGAAATGTGGTTCTACAGAAGGATGTTGAGAAAAGCATGGATGGAGCATGTGAGCCACAAGCAAGTTTTAAGGAAAATGGGAACAAAATTGATACTTATAGTTAGAATCAGAAAGAGACAAGCATCAGAAATGTGGCTCTACAGAAGAAGGCTGAGAATACCATTGAGAATACCATGGATGGAGTATGTGAAACACGAGGAACGTTTAAGGAAAATGGGAACAAAAAGGATACTTATACTTAGAATCAGAAAGAGACAAGCATCAGAAATGTGGCTCTACAGAAGAAGGCTTAGAATTCCATGGACGGAGCATGCGAGCCACAAGGAAGTTTTAAGGACAATGGCAACAAAAAGGATACTTATACTTAGAATCAGAAAGAGACAAGCATCAGAAATGTAATTCTACAGAAGGATGTTGAGAATAGCATGGTTGAAGCATGTGAGCCACGAGTAAGTTTTAAGAAAAATGGGAACAAAAAGGATACTTATACTTAGAATCAGAAAGTGACAAGCATCAGAAATGTGGCTCTACAGAAGAAGGCTGAGAATACCATGGATGGAGCATGTGAGACACGAGGAAATTTTAAGGAAAATGTGAACAAAAAGGATACTTATACATAGAATTAGAAAGAGACAAGCATCAGAAATGTGGTTCTACAGAAGAAGGCTTAGAATAACATGGACGGAGCATGCGAGCCACGAGGTAGTTTTAAGGAAAATGGGAACAAAAAGGATACTTATACTTAGAATCAGAAAGAGACAAGCATCAGAAATGTGGCTCTACAGAAGAAGGCTGAGAATACCATTGAGAATACCATGGACAGAGCATGCGATCCACGAGGAAGTTTTAAGGAAAATGGGAACAAAAAGGATACTTATACTTAGAATCAGAAAGAGACAAGTATCAGAAATGTGGTTCTACAGAAGAAGGCTGAGAATACCATGGATAGAGCATGTGAGCCACGTGGAAGTTTTAAGGAAAATGGGAACAAAAAGGATACTTATACTTAGAAGCAGAAAGAGACAAGCATCAGAAATGTTGTTCTACAGAGAAAGGCTGAGAATACCATGGACAAGGCATGTGAGCCACGAGGAAGTTTTAAGGAAAATGGGAACAAAAAGGATACTTATACATAGAATTAGAAAGAGACAAGCATCAGAAATGTGGTTCTACAGAAGAAGGCTTAGGATAACATGGACGGAGCATGCGAGCCACGAGGTAGTTTTAAGGAAAATGGGAACAAAAAGGATACTTATACTTAGAATCAGAAAGAGACAAGCATCAGAAATGTGGCTCTACAGAAGAAGGCTGAGAATACCATTGAGAATACCATGGACAGAGCATGCGATCCACGAGGAAGTTTTAAGGAAAATGGGAACAAAAAGGATACTTATACTTAGAATCAGAAAGAGACAAGTATCAGAAATGTGGTTCTACAGAAGAAGGCTGAGAATACCATGGATAGAGCATGTGAGCCACGTGGAAGTTTTAAGGAAAATGGGAACAAAAAGGATACTTATACTTAGAAGCAGAAAGAGACAAGCATCAGAAATGTTGTTCTACAGAGAAAGGCTGAGAATACCATGGACAAGGCATGTGAGCCACGAGGAAGTTTTAAGGAAAATGGGAACAAAAAGGATACTTATACATAGAATTAGCAAGAGACAAGCATCAGAAATGTGGTTCTACAGAAGAAGGCTTAGAATAACATGGACGGAGCATGCGGGCCACGAGGTAGTTTTAAGGAAAATGGGAACAAAAAGGATACTTATACTTAGAATCAGAAAGAGACAAGCATCAGAAATGTGGCTCTACAGAAGAAGGCTGAGAATACCATTGAGAATACCATGGACAGAGCATGCGATCCACGAGGAAGTTTTAAGGAAAATGGGAACAAAAAGGATACTTATACTTAGAATCAGAAAGAGACAAGTATCAGAAATGTGGTTCTACAGAAGAAGGCTTAGAATAACATGGACGGAGCATGCGAGCCACGAGGAAGTTTTAAGGAAAATGGGAACAAAAAGGATACTTATACTTAGAATCAGAAAGAGACAAGTATCAGAAATGTGGTTCTACAGAAGAAGGCTGAGAATACCATGGATAGAGCATGTGATTCACGTGGAAGTTTTAAGGAAAATGGGAACAAAAAGGATACTTATACTTAGACGCAGAAAGAGACAAGCATCACAAATGTTGTTCTACAGAGAAAGGCTGAGAATACCATGGACGGGGCATGTGAGCCACGAGGAAGTTTTAAGGAAAATGGGAACAAAAAGGATACATATACATAGAATTAGGAAGAGACAAGCATCAGAAATGTAGTTCTACAGAAGGATGTTGAGAAAAGCATGGATGGAGCATGTGAGCCACAAGCAAGTTTTAAGGAAAATGGGAACAAAATTGATACTTATAGTTAGAATCAGAAAGAGACAAGCATCAGAAATGTGGCTCTACAGAAGAAGGCTGAGAATACCATTGAGAATACCATGGATGGAGTATGTGAACCACGAGGAACGTTTAAGGAAAATGGGAACAAAAAGGATACTTATACTTAGAATCAGAAAGAGAAAAGCATCAGAAATGTGGTTCTACAGAAGAAGGCTTAGAATTCCATGGAAGGAGCATGCGAGCCACAAGGAAGTTTTAAGGACAATGGCAACAAAAAGGATACTTATACTTAGAATCAGAAAGAGACAAGCATCAGAAATGTGATTCTACAGAAGGATGTTGAGAATAGCATGGTTGAAGCATGTGAGCCACGAGTAAGTTTTAAGAAAAATGGGAACAAAAAGGATACTTATACTTAGAATCAGAAAGTGACAAACATCAGAAATGTGGCTCTACAGAAGAAGGCTGAGAATACCATGGATGGAGCATGTGAGACACGAGGAAATTTTAAGGAAAATGGGAACAAAAAGGATACTTATACTTAAAATCAGAAAGAGAGAAGCATCAGAAATGTGGTTCTACAGAAGGATGTTGAGAATACCATGGACTGAGCATGTGAGACACGAGGAAGTTTTAAGGAAAATGGGAACAAAAAGGATACTTATACTTAGAATCAGAAAGAGACAAGTATCAGAAATGTGGCTCTACAGAAGAAGGCTGAGAATACCATGGATGGGGCATGTGAGCCATGAGGAAGTTTTAAGGAAAATGGAAACAAAAATCATACTTATACATAGAATCAGAAAGAGACAAGCATCAGAAATGTGGTTGTACAGAAGAAGGCTGAGAATACCATGGACGGAGCATGTGAGCCACGAGGAAGTTTTAAGGAAAATGGGAACAAAAAGGATACTTATACTTAGAATCAGAAAGAGACAAGCATCAGAAATGTTGTTCTACAGAGAAAGGCTGAGAATACCATGGACAAGGCATGTGAGCCACGAGGAAGTTTTAAGGAAAATGGGAACAAAAAGGATACTTATACTTAGAATCAGAAAGAGACAAGCATCAGAAATGTGGCTCTACAGAAGAAGGCTGAGAATACCATTGAGAATACCATGGACAGAGCATGCGATCCACGAGGAAGTTTTAAGGAAAATGGGAACAAAAAGCATACTTATACTTAGAATCAGAAAGAGACAAGTATCAGAAATGTGGTTCTACAGAAGAAGGCTGAGAATACCATGGATAGAGCATGTGAGTCACGTGGAAGTTTTAAGGAAAATGGGAACAAAAAGGATACTTATACTTAGAATCAGAAAGAGACAAGCATCAGAAATGTTGTTTTACAGAGAAAGGCTGAGAATACCATGGACGAGGCATGTGAGCCACGAGGAAGTTTTAAGGAAAATGGGAACAAAAAGGATACATATACATAGAATTAGGAAGAGACAAGCATCAGAAATGTCGTTCTACAGAAGGATGTTGAGAAAAGCATGGATGGAGCATGTGAGCCACAAGCAAGTTTTAAGGAAAATGGGAACAAAATTGATACTTATACTTAGAATCAGAAAGAGAGAAGCATCAGAAATATGGTTCTACAGAAGGATGTTGAGAATACCATGGACTGAGCATGTGAGCCACGAGGTAGTTTTAAGGAAAATGGGAACAAATAGGATACTTATACTTAGAATCAGAAAGAGACAAGCATCAGAAATGTGGCTCTACAGAAGAAGGCTGAGAATACCATTGAGAATACCATGGACAGAGCATGCGATCCACGAGGAAGTTTTAAGGAAAATGGGAACAAAAAGGATACTTATACTTAGAATCAGAAAGAGACAAGCATCCGAAATGTGGCTCTACAGAAGAAGGCTGAGAATACCATTGAGAATACCATGGATGGAGTATGTGAACCACGAGGAACGTTTAAGGAAAATGGGAACAAAAAGTATACTTATACTTAGAATCAGAAAGAGAAAAGCATCAGAAATGTGGTTCTACAGAAGAAGGCTTAGAATTCCATGGACGGAGCATGCGAGCCACAAGGAAGTTTTAAGGACAATGGCAACAAAAAGGATACTTATACTTAGAATCAGAAAGTGACACACATCAGAAATGTGGCTCTACAGAAGAAGGCTGAGAATACCATGGATGGAGCATGTGAGACACGAGGAAATTTTAAGGAAAATGGGAACAAAAAGGATACTTATACTTAAAATCAGAAAGAGAGAAGCATCAGAAATGTGGTTCTACAGAAGGATGTTGAGAATACCATGGACTGAGCATGTGAGACACGAGGAAGTTTTAAGGAAAATGGGAACAAAAAGGATACTTATACTTAGAATCAGAAAGAGACAAGCATCAGAAATGTGGCTCTACAGAAGAAGGCTGAGAATACCATGGATGGGGCATGTGAGCCATGAGGAAGTTTTAAGGAAAATGGAAACAAAAATCATACTTATACATAGAATCAGAAAGAGACAAGCATCAGAAATGTGGTTGTACAGAAGAAGGCTGAGAATACCATGGACGGAGCATGTGAGCCACGAGGAAGTTTTAAGGAAAATGGGAACAAAAAGGATACTTATACTTAGAATCAGAAAGAGACAAGCATCAGAAATGTTGTTCTACAGAACGATGTTGAGAATACCATGGATGGAGCGTGTGAGCCACGAGGAAGTTTTAAGGAAAATGGGAACAAAAAGGATACTTATACTTAGAATTAGAAACAGAGAAGCATCAGAAATGTGGTTCTACAGAAGAAGGCTGAGAATACCATGGATGGAGCATGTGAGCCACAAGCAAGTTTTAAGGAAAATGGGAACAAAAAGGATACTTATACTTAGAATCAGAAAGAGAGAAGCATCAGAAATATGGTTCTACAGAAGGATGTTGAGAATACCATGGACTGAGCATGTGAGCCACGAGGAAGTTTTAAGGAAAATGGGAACAAAAAGGATACTTATACTTAGAATCAGAAAGAGACAAGCATCAGAAATGTGGCTCTACAGAAGAAGGCTGAGAATACCATGGATGGAGCATGTGAGCCATGAGGAAGTTTTAAGGAAAATGGAAACAAAAATCATACTTATACATAGAATCAGAAAGAGACAAGCATCAGAAATGTGGTTGTACAGAAGAAGGCTGAGAATACCATGGACGAAGCATGTGAGCCATGAGGAAGTTTTAAGGAAAATGGGAACAAAAAGGATACTTATACTTAGAATCAGAAAGAGACAAGCATCAGAAATGTTGTTCTACAGAACGATGTTGAGAATACCATGGATGGAGCGTGTGAGCCACGAGGAAGTTTTAAGGAAAATGGGAACAAAAAGGATACTTATACTTAGAATCAGAAACAGAGAAGCATCAGAAATGTGGTTCTACAGAAGAAGGCTGAGAATACCATGGATGGAGCATGTGAGCCACAAGCAAGTTTTAAGGAAAATGGGAACAAAAAGGATACTTATACTTAGAATCAGAAAGAGAGAAGCATCAGAAATATGGTTCTACAGAAGGATGTTGAGAATACCATGGACTGAGCATGTGAGCCACGAGGAAGTTTTAAGGAAAATGGGAACAAAAAGGATACTTATACTTAGAATCAGAAAGAGACAAGCATCAGAAATGTGGTTCTACAGAAGAAGGCTGAGAATACCATGGATAGAGCATGTGAGTCACGTGGAAGTTTTAAGGAAAATGGGAACAAAAAGAACACTTATACTTAGAATCAAAAAAAGACATAGTTGAAATTTCTTGGAGATATAATGAGGTAAGAAAGTTTGAAAAATTTGATACTCACTGGACATATTGAAAGCAAGAGAGAACAGAAAGAAACTGCAAGCAAGCAACCATATGAGGTAGTATAAATGGATGATAGTCCAAGAAGTGGGAGGGATAGTAAAATGACAAACACTGCTAAGAGCCACAAAGGAAAGGATGTTGTGGAGAACCATGATCATTGACATCCTGAAAGGCCACAGCATATCAAAGATGAATATATACCTTATATATAAGAATGGATCAGTGTACAGTCTGACTTCAAATTTTCACTGTATAATGCTCAATCTCACTGATTAATATTTACCACTGAATTGAGTGCCTTGACAAGGAAAATGATTATGTTTATAATATTAAATACTTATTTACATCATTTACACTTGGATGTTTTGGCCATTGTGTCCTCCAGGTGTCTGTCAATCTGGGTAACCCTTCAGGACTTTCTAACTGATCCCTTTATCTAATAATTTAAATCTGAACTGAACTCATTAATTAATAAATTAATGTAAATAATGATAATTTCTCATTGCAGAAATTCAGGTAGAAATTAATAAATATTTGTTCTGCAAAATTCTTCATGAGGCAGGCTATAGACTATGATGTCTCAATGTAAGTTTTTTTTTTAATCTCAGAAACTATCTTTATATTAATATAGTCTAACACAGACTTTCACAGTGTTTCTTGAAAACTCCAATTTAAAAAGCAAGTATTTATTCTTTTTATTCTGAAGAATCAAATGAAACTTTAGTTGTTATTTATAACACTGCACATGTCTTTATATTAATTCAATGCATATCTACTGAATCATTTTGTGTTTAATACTCAAGGTTTCAGACTAGCATTGACATTTTCAGGACAGAGACTGTGTCTTTTTGTCAGGTTTTTCTGTTCTCTGAAAGAATTAGATACATGCAAAAATTATGTGATTCTATCAAATCCTGCAGAAATCTGTCAGTGAAAATTCTTAAACTGTTCTAAATTATTGAGTCTGTGTTTTAAATAATTATTGCTACATATATACAAACACTTTTTGCTGGCAAAGTAGACTGTATATATATATATATACACACACACAGTGAGTCCCCCACCCCATATTTGCAGGGGTTAGGGACCAGAACCAGCTGTGAAAGTTAGAATCCACGAATACTTGTACCCCCCCCCCCAAAAAAAAAAAATGTGTTTATAAGCATCTATTTTGATTGTTAAAATCCCATATGCCTTAAACTTTCATCCTAAACAATGATAAAATTCCATAGCTTCATAGCCAAATCCTGATATTTTCTGGGGGTCTACAATGTTGGTCTCAACTCCAATTCAAAGTCCTCTTTGAATTTTCAAGGTGTTATTCCAATTACAGCTATTAATACAGGAATTTGTTCTACATTCATTGTTCCATAGCTTTTTCAGTTCCCTAGTCAGATCCTGGTATTTTTTTAATCTTTTCTGTTTCTTTGGAGTCCATTCTTTTATTGTATGGAACAGCAAAGTCAATAATTTGATACTTGCTACTAACCTTATCGATAAAAATAAGGTTGAGTTTTCATTCTTCAATGACATGATCTGAAAAATCTTATATCTTGTGACAGTCATGTTCATATCACTGAAACCAAACTCACTGCATTCTTCCCAATTATTATCATTGTTATTATTATTAATACTATTGTTTGTATATGAAAAATTGAAATCTGCATCAGATAAAATTCATCCTTTGGCTCATTCATCAGGTTCATTAAGTGTCACCCAAGATCTGTCCATGAAAATTATCACGTATTTCTTGGGCCAATTTTGATGCTTTAAAATATTTCCTTTACTGAGAGGAGTTTTCTTGACATATCCTAATTTACGAACTATTCTATACCATTTGCTCTTTTTGACTCCCTCTGTTCCAACCTGTTCAAAGATCTGAGCCTGAGTCAAAATTTTGTTGTTTTGCTATAATTTGCTTTAGTTTACATTCCTCTCAAGGAGACATATTCTTAAAATCTTTTTCTTTGCTTCTAGTTTACAAATAATTATATTTTTAACAGCACTCTTAATCATTCAGCGATCTCTGTGAAGCTCCTTTGATATCTCCAATGTGGACATTCCCTTGTTTGATAACTTTGTTATTTTCTCTTTCTCAGCATTTCTTAGATCTTTTCCATTACCCATATTTCAATATATATTAGGAAGATAAAAGAAAAAATAGTTTGTATTAAATTTCACAGGTCTTAAACTAAAATGAGTTTAATCTGCATAATTTATTTCTAATAAGATATTTTTATTATTTCAAATATTATTTTAAATGGATATCTGCGTTTGTAATTGATGTTTATTTTTTAATATTTATTTTACATAGTGTGTATTACATCTACTGAGAAAATTTAATAAAGAAAATGTGCTTCATAGGAGAAACCACCATTTGATACAGTGTCTACAGCTGATATAGTTATTAGTTGAATTATGATCTGGAATTTCCAGTGTATAATGTTTGATCTCTGAGATTAATGAAAAAGTTTTGGATTAATTGCATTGACAAGGATGGAGATTATGTTGAAAAATAAATATTGATAAAAATTTTGTAAATCATTTGTTTTACATGCACAAAAAAGTTTTTTCATTAAATTATGAATTTATTGATATATGCGTATGTGTTTATATGTAGGTTCATCAGTATGTGTTCATGTGTTTATATGTAGGTTTATCAGTGTGTGTGCATGTGCTTATA
>OZ010599.1:45294064-45319064 GCA_963932145.1 Acanthosepion lycidas | reverse complement strand
ATAAGACACCGAGGGTGTTGAAACAAAATGGCTATTTTTGTAGTGATTTTATAACATATTTATGTTATAAATTTTTTTTAAATAAATAATTATATATATATATATATATATATATATATATAAATAATATATATATTATTGCCAGTTACTGGCTACCTGAAGATTGTGTGTAAGCACATGAAACTTAAAGTAGTGGCCAGTCATTGCCTACCTGTTTATTGAATTAATATGCTCTGTCATTTTTATGGCATGTAGCACTTTTATGTCAGAAGGCTGATTTTAGGCAGACTCTATTTAGAGCGAATTATTTGAACCTTGGAATCATAATATATATATATATATATATATATATATATATATATGAAAACCCATTTCACCCAGTAAAAAATATAATGTAATGTTTGGCCATAATAGTGTAATAACTATAAATATGGGTAACTGGTTGTATATAATATCAGATTCATGAAAATGAATATATGAAATGATGAGAAAGAATAAAAGACTGATCACATCCATGAAATGTCCTGGATATTTTTTTTTACATATTATTTTACTTGTGCAGCCAAATAATGGCCAAGAAAATTTGAATTGAATCTGAGGAAAATTGGAGTTAAATTTAAATAGACACTGGGAAATGATGTTATTTGTGCATTTCAGATTTTAAAAGTATAAAACCTAACTACTGCATGCAACAAGTTATGAAAGGATAAATAGCCATCTTATTTGGGTATCAAACTGCAATCCAGTCCCAAGTGCTGGTTTTATATGATGCTTGATATCAGAGAATGGATCCTTCTTAAATCACGTAGACATGAACTTATAATGGCAACAATATAATCTTTTGTGCTTGGATAGTTAAGATTAATACAAGAGATAGTGAACTGGATATTGTAAAGCTTATGCTTCATTACATTGTAATAATTTTAGAATTACTGACACACCAAGATCAAGTCATTTTGCTTAATTCTTCCTGTATATAAACCACAATGTCTATTCATGTACTTCTTTGTGTGTAATGCTTTTTAGAGAGTGCACAGAACCTAGGCAGCAGAGTCTAGGAACAATACTTTTATCCTCAGTAGACTGCACAGAAACTGCACTTAGGCAGAGGGTTGAAGAATGATCTAATGAAGAGTCCACAGGTAGTCTGATCCAAAGCAGAATTGCCAATCCATATGTAAATAATCCAATCATTTTTTATGGATACTATAATCATATTATTAAATAAATAAATATTTGATTAATAAATATTAAAATATTAAAAAGAATGAAAGTAAAGAAAGTTACAGAATGATAACTTCATAGTCATTCTCCTACATCACACTGCTCATCAAACTGAAGAACCAAAAAGTGAGACTTGCCTTTACAAATGAACATATATTATCCAATGAAAATAGCAGAAGAGTTTGTTTTTTTCAGTAATCAAGTTTAATTTTGGTTGGTTTTGGTGGTAAACAGTATATCAGATAATGTAAAGTGTCAGCTAAAGTGTAAAAAATCATTTGAGATGGTAGTATATTGGTGTTTAAATGTGTAAAAAACATCATTTGATAAGGCATTGTATTGGTATGTGGGATGTTCTTTAGCACTGTTGTTGACCCACTTATAGCAAAGTAAAAATTATACAGTGTATAAGAATATTGTTTAACTATTCAATTTCTGAGAATGTCTCCTCTTAAAGGGCCCATCTTTATGCAAGACAATGTCATTTGTCATCCTGCAAAAATGGTAAAACAATTCTTTAAAGCTAAAAAAGTCAAGGTTATATAATGATCCACCCAAAGTCCACATCTCATTCCAGTTGTAATTTATTGGGAGATCATTGGCCATAATGTTAGAAAATGAAAACCAATGACAATGTCTGATTTGTGGCAGGAGGAATGGGGCAAAATCACGCCTGAACAATGTGACAAATTAGTGAAGTCTTGTGGTCATGTAGAAGTAATTAAATGTCATGAGCTCTACACGACTTATTAATATTCAGCATCAATATTATGTCAATAATGTTGTTAATTTAATTTACACATGTATTTATGATTTTGTTCTCTAATTTTTAATGCTACACATTTTTGTAATAATCACTTTTTGTTCTATAATGTTCTTTTTCTTTCTTGGTTCATGTTTATACAAATTTACCAAAGTGGAGAAAGAGTTCTTAACAATATTCACTGAAATTTTTACCCTGATAAAATCTGTAGAATTCCTAAAAATTATTTTTAAACTTTCATTCTATAATATTGGATGCTATTGTATTTTCTAATGATTCATTTGGACTATTATCCTCATCCTTACTGTTCCTTCTCAAAAATGTTTTAACTGGTTAGTTCTTCAGCTTTTCTTAGATAAATGTGTTATCAAAGTAACAGCTTTAAATAGCTTTATTCCTTAAGATTAGTCACTAGATGTCATATTCAGATAGAGAAAGCTGCTAAATTAATCAAGTGAAATGTTTTAAAAAAACAAAGATGAGCATAATTAAAAAACTAATATAACTGAATAATAATAATAATTATAATATGATTAATATATCTGAATATTTTCAACAAAAGTTGTTTATATCAATTGTCTTAATTGTGCTGCTGAAACCCCCTTGAGATTAAAGTGTAGAACCTGTTAGTAATTTATACAGCAAATTAAAATCTCAGTTATAGATAATTTGTTGCTTATTGAAGACTGTGCTATCAACAAAAACTGATTTTCACTTAGTGTATGGGGTTAGAGAAAGACAAAGCTAAAATACTTTTATGTGTTGGATGGATAAGAAAAATGGTAATTTTTTCAAAGCTTACCAGTTATAAACAGTATTATTTTCTTTCTGTTGGGATTGATATCCCAGTTTGAATTTGCCTCTATCATTTGATCCACAGCAGACCAATGATTCCAAATGATTCTGAAAAGTTATCGGCTGTCATCTCTGTACTAAACAGTTGTGTGCATCAGTGAACAGCATCCAAGGAAATGGATTCCTTCCACAGGCGCCGACAGATGCAATGTTCTCTCACCCAGCCCAGCTTTCACTCTATTCTCCCCCCTTTCTCTCTTGCCTGTGCTTCCTCCTCTCTATCCATTTATCTTTTTCTTCTATTCCTGTTGTTCTTCTTTTGCATGGCAACTTGTAAACAATCATCAGTGTTCTTGGAAAGCCCTTTGGCTAACACCTAATAATAACTCTGGTCTCAATGAATCAATCATTGTGTTGCCATAGTGATGAGTAATTTGATTCATATGTTCTGACTTTGGCAAATTTGCTCCTGACCCCAAAAAAAGTTCCTTTACATTTTATTTATTTTCTTAGTGTGTGTGTGTTTCCATGTGCAAGAATGGGTCATTAAGTCTGTAGGCAGACACAGTTATTAGCAGAATTTTAATTTCTAATTTTCATTGTATAATGCTAAATCTATATGATTAATGGAGAAATATTGTGTTAAGTGCAGTGACAAGGAAGGAGACTATTTTTTTATTAGCCAAAAGATTTGATACATCTTTGTATGGGGGGGGTGCTTTTGTGTGTGCATATATGCCTGCATATGTGTGGGTGTTCGTGTGCATGTGTAATTTGCAAACTTTTTAAATGAAAACAAAAAAATTCAAAAAATAAAATTCAAAGAAATATGGAACACACTTCATGACACTTTTTCGTTTAATCTAAGAAATCCAGTCCCTATTTCTTGCAATTACATATTTGAGTTTTAGAGCACAAAACTAGAAAGATGGCCTGTAAAATTGACTTTAAAGTTAATAATATATTCTTTAATAAAATGTAAGGTAAAACTGTAAGTCATACCAAAATTTTCACTTATGCTTAGGAGTAGAAGTGGCATTTATAAAATTGAAGTTATGCCACACTAATGAGAAAAGAACATAATTCTTTATGAATTAAATATTTTGAGGAAATTCTGATAAATATTTTACCATCTATAAATACGCGTCAACACATGTTATTATACACCAACTTTTATAAAATCCATACTTAAAGAATCTAGAATATGTAGACTTATTATCACAACTGGTATAACTTAAATATTTTCAACCTCTCAAAAACATCCTCAAATAAACATGCAAACAACCACCTTTCATAGATAAAAAATGCCTACTAGATGCACACACACACACAATGAATATATATTAGGTTGGTGCAAAAATAATGTCGGTTTTTGACGTATTTTTTAACGTCAAAATCCAACATTATTTTTGCACTAACCTAATATTAACATCAGAATACCACATAAAGAAAGTAGAATTATGATACACAAACACATATGAATTATACACATAAATGCTGTTTGACAAGATAGATGCACATGAAGTTTCCTTAACCAATGAAAAACAAATTAACCCTGTTCTAAAATTCCATTTTCCTCAAGACAAGTTGTATATAAATGTTGTCTTGTAATATTGCAAAAAATCTAATGTTTTAGCTTTAGTAGTTCCCATTTGTAAGCAACAGGTGTTACTGAGGAAAGTTTTGCTAGAAACAAAGAAAAGATTACTGAATTGAATATAATGTAAAGAACCCCCTGGAGGAGGCACAATATAATATGGCCTGTGCACCCCAAATAAGTATGAGTCACAAGAGGCTCACTAACATTTTAAAAAATAAAAGACATGAATCTGACATGTCAACAAGAGGACAACAAATGACAAACTTAAAATTAATACAACATTTATTTACATCATATACAAAAGTAGTGTTTCAATTGAAGGAACATGAACAATGAATCAAGTAATGGAGGCAGAATTAAGTAAATGGAGGAATACTGACCAGACAGAAGATCTAGATAATATAACTGTGACTAAATATTAAAAGTAGAGTCCATGAAAGTTAAGTTGGCATATAAGTCCACAGTTTGAAAGTTCTGTTCACATGTTTGACAAAAGTGTTGAAAAGTTTCTGGTTAAGTCCAATAATGAACCTTCTGCAGTATGTAACCCAAGTGTACAGCTTAGGCTGGCTGAGGCCTTGACGATATGCATGCAGCACCTTCTTAAACCAAGTGATTTAGGTTGACAGGAAATGTTGGAAGCTGATAGTTGAAACAAGGCTGAAATAGCTGTACTGTCTGGTGTATGTGTTGATGAAATCCATGATGGAGCAAAAAAAAAAAAAAAAAATATTAGCCAATGTTGCATCAATATCTGGGTAGTTTACCAGTTATGTCCAATGACAAACCTTCCATAGTATTTAACTGAAGTGTATGGAATAGGTTCTTTAAAATCTGGGCAATATGCATGCAGCATTTTCCTAAACCAGGTGAGTTAGGTTGACAGGAAAGCTAGAAACAGGGACATATGCATAGTCAGAAATTCAGGGCTGTTTTAAGCATGTTCAATAATGCCAATCAACCAGGTAGGTTAGGTTGAGATTAGAATGCCTGAAATAGGGACCAATGCATAGCCAGAAGTTTGGTGCTGTTGTAAGTAGGTCCATTAACAGAGATCAACCAGATGAGTTAGGTTGAAGTAAGAAAAACAAAAATGGTCTCTCCATGTGTTGCCAGAAGTAGAGAACTGTGCAAGTCTAGAAAATTCTGCAGTAAGAAGCTGTTACAGCCATTGTATGAGCAGGCCTAGAAAAGTTAGTAGTAGTAGGGGCTTTTGGGTGTTGTAAATACTGGAATGAAAGCTGGAAGTAGAAAGCTGATGTGGCTGGAAGTATGTGCAGATTGGAAACGGTGGAAGTAAAATAAGAAACACCATAAGGTAAGGGGTTATGGCAGCTGAAAATTATAAAAGCCGGTATTGTCGGAAGTAAGAGTCTGTGGTAGCCGAAAATAATAAAGGGCAAGAGTGCTGGAAGTAAAAGTGAACAGGAAAGCCCAACTAGCATCCAGTTGGCAGAACAATACTGGACAATCTCCTCATAGATGAAGACGAGACTTGAAGCAACACAAATATGGTTCAACAGAAGGATGCACAGAATACCACAAACCAAACATGTGAGCAAAAATAAAGTTTTAGAGAAATCAGAAACAAAAAGAACACTTATACTTAACATCATGAATAGGCAGTTATAATTTCTAGGACACATAATGAGGAAAGATGACTTATGTGATGTGAGAAATATGTTACAGACAGGACAGGCAAAAGGGCAGAAGAAAACAATTGTGATCTTTAGTAAATGGATGACAGAACAATGTTTAAGTGAGATAACAAAAAGACAAAATTTATTAAAAGCTACAAAAGAGAGGAAATTGTGGAGAGTTATGATTGCCAATGTTCTGAAGGGAAATGGCACACAGAAGTAGTTCTTATTTTTGGCTACTTTTGATTTTTTTGGTTAAATTTTATATTTTAAATCAACTTACCAATATATTTTAGATTTGTATTTTTCAAGCATTTTAGCTTTTCATTATCCATACACACATCTTTTTCACTAATTTCATGTAATACTCTGGAAATTCCATTGATTTTCAGTAAAACATTTAGTGTACGTTCATTAAGAAAATTCATTAACTTCTGAATATCAAAAATTGTTTAAAAAATGATCTTAAAATTTTTACTGATTTCTATTTAAAATGTAGCTGTAATTTTCAAATATCTACTTTCAATAATCAGTGAAGAATATTTTTTTCAATTTTCTCTTTATAACTTCTGCAAAGAATCTTAAACAGTATTGTCTAGAAAAATAAGTCCTTTGCAAAATATAAATACCTATGTCAAAGTCTTATTCATTTTAGTGTCACACATGCATGTAATATGCAGCAAATGCTATTTATAGATACAGTTTCTATTGTGGTATGTGATTTACACCAGAACATCTCAATTTCAATAACTTACTAAATGACATGGATTCCTTCTGTCTTTTCTATATTTTCTATATTTTCATGACAAGTTTTCTGAAGAGTTATCTTTCTTGGTGTCTCAACTGAATGAATTTAAGTGTGCTATTAGATTGGTAACTATTAGGTTGGTGCACAAATAATGACGTAATAATGTTGTTTTTGATGTTAAAAAATAGGTCAAAAAACGACATTATTATGTCATTATTTTTGCACCAACCTAATAGGTCTCAAGGTTCTACTGTTTAACTAGCTAGAATCAACCATATGTTCCATTCAGTTTCTTTTCTTGCATTTCTCATCTGTGGAACTTCCAATTTCTTGCCACTGACAATCTTCAAAAATTTAAATGCAATGTCAATGGCTGTCTTCTGTCTTCCTGAAATCTGTTTTTTATTGTCCTTTCTCCTCATTAAAGTGTTCCCATTCTTTATCAATCCCAGTAATCCCTTACATCCTAGTGACATTATTGCCTTGCTTGGGATGAAAGATTAAAAATTTAAAAAAAGGAAATATCAAAGGTCTGAATCAAATTTAATGTCCATCAGGAACATTGATCTAAGAAAAGTTAATCTGTAGTGACCCTAATATGTACTGGGTTTACCCTTAGAGATAGAAATATAAATAAGCTTCATGCTCAGTATCATCTCAGAAAGTCAATAGTTGCCTTGAGGATTGACCTAGAACTTGACATGAAAGTCACCAAGTTGATCCTCAAAGTATGTTGGTGGATGAACCAACATAAACAGGAAGTCAACCCAACTGAACTGAGGTTGAGCACACTCAAGACAATTGGATGATAGGAAGATATGCAAATATACAACCCACCAGAAAACAATGGAATCCCTGACGTGTTCACAAGAAAATCAAATGTTTGAAGAAAGACTTGAAGCCATATACCCCATGCTTAAGTTGACATTAATTTCATAGAGTCCAGAAGTGAATAAACAATTATTTTACATGTAAAAAATTTAATCTTGTATTTTTATCTGACATTACTGTGATATGATCCATCTCCCCCATTAATGGATCTGCCCTGAATACATGTATTCAGGAGAACTCTGCTGATATGTAGAGTTTATTAAAGCTTACTGATAAGCAATACGTATTGTCTTGAACAATTCTACTACAATTACTAAACATTACACTATATTTCAATTCTTATAGATAAGTTCATTATTTTTTCATCTGTTTTTAATGTAAAAACATCCAACCTCCATCAAGAAACTTGATATTATGAACCAGATCTTAATGTTATATTCCTTACCAAAATCTGGCTTTGTCAGTCTTTACTGAGTCTGCAATAAAGGTATTTACTCAGTTTATTTTCAATCACTAATCTCTTGGCATAAAAGCTAACAATCAGTTTGGCACCAGAGTCGATTAGAATGACATTAAAAGTTGATGATTGTAACAGATGACAAATTGCAATCTCTTCATCTGCCATTATCTGATGCAGAAAAGTGATTTTCATAAAATACTTCCATACTCAAGGCTGATAATTTGAGGGTTAGAAGATCACATGACCTAATCATCCAGTACAGTTGATCTAGTTGGCATGTGAAAGACTAAAGCAATTTTGCCAACTGCCAGATCAGAATCAGGTATCACGAGATCTTTGAAGAGGATGTGTAAGGAAAAAAGGGACAAAAGCAAGTATTAGGTTGGTGCAAAAATAATGTCGTTTTTTCACATGTTACTATGTGAGAAAACGACATTATTTTGGCACCAACCTAATAGTTATATTTGATGCACTTTTATTAAATACCCATAATATGTCATTTGAAAATCATTATCATCATTATTATTATAGTTCTTCATGCAAGAAGTAGCTACTATATCAGAAGCAATTCTCTTTAGACATCCTATATTTTTCTTAAATATATTGATTCTGTTTTCTTATACAATAAATTCATGTTTCTACTTTTTTTTTCAAATTCAAAATATAACAGTCATGTCCAAAAAATCTGATTTTTAATATATTTCTTATCATGATTCCATTTGGTCAAAATGCCTACTAATATATAATAAATGTTATTAGTCTTATTATCAATATTATTATTTTTGTTATTTATATCTCAAATTTCTTTCACAGGCCTGTTATATCATCATATTATTAGGTTGGTGCAAAAATGACGTAATAATGTCGTTTTTTGACGTATTTTTTAACGTCAAAAAATGACATTATTACGTCATTATTTTTGCACCAACCTAATACATACACACACACTCATATATATTTATATATATATGTGTGTGTGTGAATTTGTGTGATGATATAATTGGTGCCTGATCATATGTGGGGTTAACTTATATATATACATATGGGGTTAACTTATATACATATATACATACATATATATTTGTTAAAGACATTTTTTATGTTTAACGTTCTTTTTATAGATACAAGTATTTAAGTAAATGCTCTGTTTATAATAAACAGTATTAAATAACATTTACTGGCCTGAATGTCCGAGAAATTTTCATAGAAAATATTCGTCCTTTGACAGGATTCGAACCTGCATCCTATACGGCTAAATGACGGTTCTGTATAGGATGCAGGTTCAAATCCTGTCAAAGGACGAATATTTTCTATGAAAATTTCTCGGACATTCAGGCCGGTAAATGTTATTTAATACTGTTTATTATAAACAGAGCATTTACTTAAATACTTGTATCTATAAAAAGAACGTTAAACATAAAAAATGTCTTTAATAAATAAATTGTCGGACTTTGTCCATTTCTTAATGTATACATATATATATATATATATATATACACACATATATTTTGCGCTTCTTAGGGCAAAAAGAATCCCAACACATGCATAAACCCCAAAAAGTAAACTTTCCATAAACTGAGGTCCAAAAAGATGTTGGTGTATGATGCATCAATACATCCAAGAAAGCAAGTTTAGAGTTAACCTCTTTCTCAACAGTAAAACCTCAGAGAAAGATGAAGATTATTAAGGAAGGAGAGAAATTGATCAGCCTCAGTTTCATCATTAAATAAGCAAAATGTATCATCAACGTAACGATGATGCAAAGAGGGACATAATTGTGTCAAACAATTAGCCCAAAACTATCAGATCTCTTATGGTAATATAGCACATGTAAGAGAAAGAAAAAAAAAACACCAAAATAAATATTCCATGGAAAATAAAGTCCCACTTCATTTTTCATTTCTTGTCTCATTAATGAAGGACACAGGCATCCAAAAATTTTGATTTTTAACATTTTTCTCATAAGGCTTTCATTTGCTCAAAACGCCTACAAATATACAATAAATGTTATTAGTCTTATTATCAATATTATTATTTTTGCTGTTTTCTTATCTCTCAAATTTTTTCCATCGGCCTATTTTATATATATATATATATTATATATATATATATATATATATATGGTATACGGTGACAATTGAAAACAAATCTTAGTTTTTTGTCGGTGCATTTCATCTTGCGACTTTTTCAAGGTAAAAATGAAATCAAAATGTTTTTGTTGTTATAGTTACATTAAAAAATCCAAATGTAAAAAAGAGACAGAGACTTCTTTGCAAGCATCTTTCTGGTTAATATAAATTTCCTTTACACTAAGAGTTTTTTTTTTCCCATGTTGACAATATAGAATTGATCTGGGAATTTAACTATATTGTTGACATGGAAAGAAAAAAAAAACTCTTAGTATAAAGGAAATTTACATTAACCAGAAAGATGCTTACAAAGAAGTGTCTCACTCTTTTTTAAATTTGGATTTTTTAATGTAACTATAGCAACAAAAAATTTTGATTTCATTTTTGCCTCAAAAATTATTGTAAGCAAAAAACTAAGATTTTTTTCCATTTCTCATCTTATACTAATTTGTTTTATCCACAGAATTGATCTAAGAATTTAACTATATATATATATATATATATATATATATATATATATATATATATAAAATGTTAGCATGAAACATAGGGTTACAGTTATAGGCCAGCATTTCTGAATCTATTTCTGGTCGTTATTATTACAGCTGTCTTGGGTTTACTTTGCCACAGAAGTTCACTTTAAGTTGCTAACAGTCAATACTGCAATTGCAGCAGACATGATTGTCAGAAGTAAGACCATTTAAACACTACTTTAAAAGAAAACAGATGTAGCATTCTATCATAATAATGTATAGCCTCATAGAGCAAAGATCACATCTAAAAAACAGTGAAGACTCTGACTAGGCATTTCGCAACTCCTACCTTATTCTCCAAATCTTGATCCACTTGCTTACCACCTAATCCCCAGATTGCAGACCCATCTTGTAAGGAAGGGGAAACAACCGTATCTACATACTTTTCATCCAAGGACAAACATAAATGGCTTTATAAAAGTTGAGAATCAATGAAAAAAATGTTATTGATATATTAATCTTTATTAATGAATAAATATTAACCAATATTAGTGAATAAATTCTAATTAAATATTAATTTTTAGTATGTTTTCTGTTTTGATAGATTCATTTTCTACAGCTTATCAACCCTTTGCAGGGTATTTAAAGTTAAGAAATATTTTTTGAATTGTAAGAATCTTATAACATAATGATGGATTAGTGATACAAATTTTACTAATTAACTCATAGCTGAGGTGTTCTCATAAGGTGGAATCATGCCTTTCCCAAGGGTATTTGTGCGTAAGTGAATATAATGAACCTGACTGGAATTGGAACTCGGCTGTCTGAATAGCAATGCTGCACCATTATCTATTACACTAATTGCACATCCAAGTTTACAGCACCTGGTATTATCAAGTGGTCACTCATCTAGGTACTGACCAGGTTCAATATTACTTAATTTTGGTGATTGTATGTGAACGGGTGTTCCAACATGATGTAGCCATAATTCAGTATGTTTGTGACCTGATATTTGGACTTTATAAAGAGGATGACCTGATAGAATTAATTGTAACTTGGATCTCTGATTAGTAATCCTGAGTTATTATCGATTACACCACCTGCAGATCCAAGCTTACAGCACCTGGTATTCTCAAGTGGTCACCCATCGAGGTACTACTTCTTGTTCTTGTTCTTGTAACGGCATTCACCCGAGGTGGGTTGAGCCGGCTCCAATATTGGATTTTCATGGGAATTTGGAATTCACAAGCGGTCCCCAA
Source organism: Acanthosepion lycidas (assembly GCA_963932145.1). Taxonomy (NCBI): domain Eukaryota; kingdom Metazoa; phylum Mollusca; class Cephalopoda; order Sepiida; family Sepiidae; genus Acanthosepion; species Acanthosepion lycidas. The sequence goes on along the minus strand of OZ010599.1, from coordinate 45,307,142 downwards.
ACCCACATGTATAGCACATGAGATTTGATTATAGTGGTGAAGGTTTCATGCAGGACCATCCACACTTTTTGAAGGGACGATTACAGAGACCTGGTGCACTATGTGCCACAAGGTCCCCAAACAACCCTCCACAGGTTTTGAATTCAGAGTTTTCCTTCTCCTAGACCAGTTGCCATCCAAGGCTATAGAACCCAGTCTGTCCTGCTATTTACCCATAGCTGGAGGGAGAAGAAGAGGATTCATACCTTTCCCAAGGGAGTTAGCACATAAGTGAATGTAATGGATTCGGCTGGAATTTGAACTCGGCTCTCCGATTCATCAATCCAAGCCGCTATCCTTATCCATTACTCCACCGTGCCTCAAGGTACTGACCAGGCTTAATGTTGCTTAACTTTGGAAACTGGTGTTTCAATGTGATGTGGCCATAAACCAGTATGTTTTCTGTCCTGGTATTTGGACTTTACAAACCTGATAGAATGATCTTGATATTTAAGAATATGTTTTTTTAATATTGCACATTCAGAATAAATTGCTGACTTCAATTTTTATTGCAAAAAGAATTTTTTTAAATTTAAGGCTGACTATACTATGTTTTGTGATGTCAATTTTTGAAAGATTTATTTGAATTTTATGAATGTTTGTGAATTTGAATTTTGGGAGGGTTTTATATGGTAATCACCATGAGAAAGAAAACAATTCAATTACACATCAATATGGTTGAATGGTTTTGGTATTTTCAAAGCAAAAAAATGTAAAGATCTGATGTGAGATATATATAAATTTTCATTTGTTGAAGTAATATCTACAAATAATTATAAATTTTATCTCTCATCTTGCTTCTTATTATGATTTAGATTCTGTGGTAAATGCCTTTTGCCAAGAATGCATTCACACTTACAAAGAAGCATAAGAAAAATCATTATTCTTATAGTTTTCATTTCCAAGGGATATTTCCTTATATCTAATTCAATTACATTGAGAAAAGGTATGAAGTTAGTTGATTTTTGCTTAAATCAAAGTCCATTATATCAGATAGATGTGATTCAATTAACACTATTGTGGAAGGCATGATAATCAGATAAAATACACATTTCCTTTTACTGTGCAACATAAAAAGGCCATCAAGTGAATCAGATCATTCATTTAGTTATCTACATTGTTGAATGGTTGAGGTAGTTGTAGGCTTGCCTTCAGCAACTGCAGTCAATGTCTAGTGTTTCCAATGCTGATTTTTAAGGTAAGTATTGCCTCCAACATGATCAATTTACCTCCTAAAAGTCAGTACATTCATGCACTTATAAAATCTGAAATACCTATATAGTATAAAGATAGATAGATAAGCAACCACAGATTGCCATTTGGCTATAAGTCAAACTTCTGAAGGGAAAATATTTCCCTATTTCTTTGGTTACTTTTTGATTGATTGTTTTTTATGGCTTATCAAACTTTTGAAGTTTATTTAAAGCCAGAAAATATCTGTAGATTGTAAGATCTTTTTAAGATAATAATTATTTACTGATACAAGTTCTACGAATGAACTTATAGCTGGGGGAACAAACAAAAGTAGATTGGAATTGAAACTCAATTCTCCAATATAAAATAACAAATTGTTATTCATTGCACCACCTGCACATCTGAACTTACAACACCTGGTATTCCCAAGTGGTCATCCATCTTAGGTACTGACCAGGATCAACATTTCAGTGATTGTACAAGAACCGGGTTTGCTTTCTCTATTATAGAAAAAATACTTCCCAAACTAAGATGTTTCCTTCGTTTTGTTTCCTATAGTCCCAACATTTTGGCTGTTCTGTCCTCCAGCCTATTTTAGGTACCAATTGTCCTTCACCCAATCCTATAAACTGACTTATAAAATTCCTATAGAGCTTTACCAAATAGCAAAAAACACATCATTTGAACACTTTCAACAATAATAACAACAAAAATGGGTAGCACATTTAACTAGAAGAGCAAATAATGATATAATCAAGCTCTTAACTTTCCACACTAGCAAAAATAAAATGTTTAGAAGAAAATTCCTGTTAGTATCAGAAAGAGCTATAACATTTAGCGGAATTGAGAAGTCTAATTTCCTGAAAAGACATTTTAATAAAATGATTAAAATAAATTTCATCCAATTGTAACACTAGCTCTTTGGTCAATGAATGTCAAATATTTCCTATATGGAAATGGCTAATTCTATTATTACCATTTCTAATATTCTTGGAACTTCAAAGTGAACCCTTTATTCAGTCTATGGGGGTGAAATGTTCTCATTTTATTGTCCATACCAGAGGATAATCTTAGTTAATTTGTCCTTTGGATGTAATTTTTGTTGTTCCTTTCATTAAAGCAGAATATAGAGATTCTACTTACCTGGCCCAAACATTGAACTCATGGCCATCAAATAAAGTGTATAAACTTAGCCAGTGCTTATATCCACTAGGTTAGGTGGTATAAATTTGAATCTTTAAGCCTCATGTCAGTTTTTCCTAATCAGTGGCCTAGTGGATATAAATATCTGTTACGTGTTGCAGCTCATGTCAGGTCATTCTACAAGTGCTACTGATATGTAACTCAGTATTACCTGTGTTGCAAAATATGGCAATGGTATGTTGAGGTTGGGGGAAATACCTAACCAAATGCTCTCCCCAAAAACAATGGGGTAACAGACAGAGAAAGGAAAGGCATGGGGGGAAGCAGGGAACAAAAACAACACTGTCTCAGAAATCATGGCACGGGATTTGAGGAACAAACTGTTTAAGGGACCAACTTCACAAGACACTGAGTCTTGCCAAATGCTGACTGTTGGATTTCCCATTACTTTTATTGACAGCAAACAACTGACAGAAACCTGGATCTAGACAAGTTGCAGAGAGGCCTGTATCTGAACATGCCAAGTTGTCTTGGAAAAACCCGGATGTAACTTGTGTTGACAGACATGTCTGCATGCAAGCCAGGGCCTCTTTTACATTTGTACTGATGTGCATTTGCCACAACCTGCTCAGGTCATTGACAGCTAAACTGGTTCTAACTACCAGGCATTTCTGATGAGGAGGTGGGAAGGGGGCTAGACATCAAGGAGGATTTAAAACAAAACCTATCAAAGGGCAGATGAACAATCTTCTAGAGTCAACAGCCATCTTGTACAATAAAGTAAACTGAGTTCCATAGCTACGTATGAAGCCTTTGTGGTGATGAGCCTGCATAATCAGGCGGAGAGCTTTCTAGACTAAAGTAAATGACCAACATGGAGAGTTCTTCAGATCAAATCAATGGCAAAGTGTCCATGACAGTCCAAGGTAGAGGATGTCGTCCATAGTTTAACTTGGAGAATGATGGATCTCACCAAGTTTACTTGCCTAAGACACACAACATATGAATGAATATCACCCCAGCTTTCAACCCAGATATGTAGAAGGAACAGGTCAGGTACTCAGCTGCACATTGATCCTACAACCTCACCTAGTCACGGAACTGATGATGATGATCCTGTTTAACTGGTTGTAACTAATATGAGTTATCTGTAAGCATGGGAAGCAGAAACAGAACAGTCTACATCTATAGACTGAATAAAGAGTTTAATTTGATATTATTTTTGAATATGACAGGCACTTAATGAAGGTACTATGGCTGAAAATGCTGTGACTATAACAACAAAGATGGAGACAACAGTTTAAATGAGTCAGTGTATAAAAATAATAATAAATAAGACAGTGAAATAAAGTATTTGATAAAAAAATGTGGATTTGATAATTTATAAAAATAAGTTGATTGAAAATAATTATTGAGCTTTGATTTAGTTTAAGTCCACAAGTATGAGACACCTGAGGAGGATTGAACTTGTTACTAATTGATCTGCAAGACTAGCTTGCTAACTATTATACCATGATGTTCTTAAAACTATGATATTGTTGTCTTAACCATTTTACAGTTGCATTGTCTGCATTGTAGGTCCTGCCAGTATTAGGTTACAACTGTAAAATATGATATTTTAGAAAAGTCAACCTGAAGTCTTTACTTATTTAAAACTTTTTAAATTAACTATTAGAAAAAGAAATAAATAAAAAAAGAGCATATGCAGAACTGATAGGACATTTAACTGCAAACTTTGCTGGTAGCTCATAGCAACTTGCAACCAAAATTACTGCGGATGTGTTTTCTTTTCTCCTGTAGTTGAATATGGCAGCTTCTAAGTAATTCAATTAACAGCAAGATTTATCAGACAAATTACAAAAAAAAAATGATTCAACATGATAATCTGCAGTGGAGGGGGATAAAATTTTATTATGACTTTAAAGACAGACATTGTAAAAGAATATGTTCACATAATATAGAGAAAAAAATTCTGAAATAGAAATTATTATGAAAGTTTTATTTGAAAATGGATACCTTCTTGATAACGTCAATCTAGCATTTGTACCAAAATTGCCCAATTTAATAACCCCAAATTGTATGCTATACAAAAGTGTCCTATCTGTTTGTGATTACATTGGATTGGTGAGGTTAGCACAAATAGAATGTCAAGCTTTGTCCTTTTTTTCCAGTCTATAGTTTGTCAAAATCAGTTCATAAAGAACCTCACACCATGTTAGCTCAGTGACTTATGATTTTAAATGTCAGTATTGTTGTAATCTAGAAAGGGTTACTGAATGAGGAATAACCAAAATGAAGGTTGGAAATGAAATCGTAATCTTTATAACATCAACAAAATACAATACTCACCAGCAGCGTGAAGTAGGTAAACCACTGCTAGTGGTGGACTACTTAGACGGCATATTATCCTCCCTACTTACAATAGTGTCCAACATATTTATGAGGATTGGGACATACCCATTAGTGTTCATAGGTACATAGGTATATAACAAGTATGATGCTGAATATAATCAAAAGTTGGAGATGATAATTAATCAGCATATACCAGCTAAAATCTGTGAAGGATAGTATGGAAATTTACAGATGATTGTAAATATAGCTGATTCTGTGATTGCAGAGCACTAACTAAAAAATTACATTTGTACCTCATCATCTACCAAAACTTTTCTCACAGTAGTTATCAGAAAATATTTGGATTACCAGTAATTTTTTTATATACTTTTACTTGAAAGCTTATTTCATATTCAAAGACTATCTATGACTACACATTAGATCTTCAGAAAGTTTTTAGGGGTTGATGGTGGCTACTCCTCTTCCTTGTTTTTTAAGCCAACAATTAATATTCATATGCATCTAGCCTTGATTTCAAGGGATAGATCCTTCCACTTAAAACACTTAAACCAGTATTAAATTGAAAATTCTTTTTTGAATTTTATCAAAAATCTTCATGTACATAGCAGAAACACCAGACAAGATGTGTTAACAATGTTCAATACACCAACAAATGATAGTCTTATAAATGTGTAAGATATATTCTGTTGAGAAAAATTTCCTAGCATGACACAGTGAAAAAACTTTCCTAGTGGCAGACTTAAGAATTCATTTTATATAATCATTCCAATTCATATCAGTGGAAATCCTTAGACTGAGAAGATGCAATGAGCTATCCTGGAGATTAGTATCAGCCATGCTGATAGAAAACAAAGTTTCTCAAAGCCAATTAAAATATTATTTGTGATTAAATTATATACATTTTGAATCTCACCATAGTTGATTAATTTATATACTGTTTAAATCTCACCATAATCTATTTATCACATCTTCATACTATCAGGCTATCCCAGTATACAATACCTTTGGAAAGTGCCTGAAAACCATACTATGGGTTGATCCAAGCTTTTTGAGTGAAATTGGGTAGAGACAACTGTTTGAAAGACATCAATGATCAGGCTAACACAATGTCCTTGTGACTGAGGGTTTGAGTATAATGACCTTGCTTACTGTTGATCACAGCAGATTATGCACTTTCTCAGAGAAACTGTAACTAAGGATTGCTCAGCATAATTGGAGTATGAACGAAAGGTGGGTTCTCTGAGTGTTGAAAAGAACAAATGTGGCTGAGCAGGCATCTGCAAGAGGATTTAACTAGCTACCTTAGCAAACTGGTGTGCTTAGAAACAAGTAGCCAGCCATTATATATTATATAAAATATTAATGATGTAAGGGAATGCTGAAAAGTTCCAGCCACACCAAGAAGCCCTTGAAAAAAAATCTGATGTTTAAATTTTTGGAAGTATGAGATAGAAGCTGAGAAATTTCCAGTATTTTTATTATGCAATCTTTAATTGTGTACATGAAATAAGCTTTAGAGAAAAGGCATCTAAAAATGAAAATACTTTTAATAAATTTTAATATTCTGTGTATTTGCTTGAACATTCTGATAACTATTTGTCAAGCAAGTTAATTTGCATAATTAAATCATGATTATTGCTAGATTTCTTTCCTCAGTAGACAAGTCTTATATGACCTCTTTTTACTTAAATGTTCTAAGAAACTGATAGCTAAAGGTTTAAATGCCTATTTCCACGTATTGAACCTAAAAATTTTGGTTACAAAGCCTTTAACCATTAAGCTATTACTTCTCAACATGGAGTTGTCATCAAATTAACAAAGAAGTGGCAGTCAGAGATTCAAACATGTGATTTGTTCCCTAATCTAGCATTTTTCATAGGCCCTTTCTCTGCAGAGAATTTCACGTTGATTTTTCATTACTGTTTCTTTCCTGTTTTTTCTTCTTTTTCTTTTCCTTTCTCTTCAGAAAATTAAAAAGCAAACAAGCTAATCTCTCATTTCATCTGCCATCATGTCTCATACCCCTTTTCTACCCAACGCTCTCCCCACCCCTGCTGTTCCGTCTAGTATCCTCCCTCCTAGACAATGTTCTTCACACTCTGGCCTCCCGTATACTGGCACACCACAAGGCAACTGTCATTGGAGCCTAACTGCATTAAGATACATGATTAATGGCTTCAGCCACCACCACCAACAACAACACTAAAGCTGTGACAAGACTTAGTGTGCTAGCTTGAAATCCAGATGGCTTCATTCTGCAAGTGGCCAGAAGGTTCTTGCCCAAGGGAAAACCAACCTTGTGTCATAACAATAGAAACACCTTTTTTTGTGGTTATTAGTGAAAAGCTGGCAGTGGACTCTGTGCTGATAGCAATTTTTATTGAATTTCTTCTGTCAGGGTTTGGGGAGAGGTGAAGAAAACAAGGTCAGTACTCAATTGTTTGTTATATTGTGCAAAAGGTGTATGAGCATGCATTTGTTGGAAATTAGTTAAATTTTATTTGTACATGACAAATTATGGAAGAAACTGTTTTGAAAGTATTTTTTACCCTCCTTTAAAAAGCAAATGAGAGAATTTAAACTTCACTTAGCTTAGAGGAAAATTATGTTTATATTCTAAAGCTCATTAAATGTATCTGGACGTGTGAATATGAATACGGATAAAATTTTAGTTATTTATACATTTTATTAATAGAAAAATCTACATTTGTAAGATTAAATGCTATAAAGAATTTTTGAAGATGGTTTGATTATCAAAACTAACAAGGGGATACACAAATGTTTAGAGAATTTAAGCATGAAAAAAAATTACTTAACCTACCAACTATTTTCCCTTGTTTCCATCAAAGTAGTACCTTTATAGGACAGTATGTTTAGTAATGGGAAACTGTTAGATTTGGTGTTAAACAATTTCTTATGGCATTGTTGAAGGATGTCATCATGTTCTTAGTTCCACCAATTCTAACCATCAAAGTGGAGACATGCCCTGCCATGTCCACCTGGTCAAACCATCTTCATTCTTTTCATATTCCACTTGAACAGCTTCTTCCCACTATTTTCTGGAACCAACTCCTGATGCTTCTCCACCCACTACAACGTTAACTACTTCAAGTCTAAGGTTAACTGTTATCTTCCCCACATATCCACATAAACTGCACTTCTTATTCTTACCACTCATGCAACAATCTCCTTCAGTAAGTTTCTACCTTGTGTGGTTCTTGGGCCTTGTATAGAGTCAATATTATAAATAGATCTTGATGTGATGATGATGATGATGATGATAATGATGATAATGATGAAGAAGATGGCTAAAAAAGAGTACCAATTTATTAGACAATTGTTTCTTGGCTTAAAAGGTTAAATAAAGGGTTTAGTTTGAAATTTCATGAAGGTTACTTGTAGCAACAGATACTTGAAAAGAGTACAATGGACAAAATATGGAGGTAATAACAACAAAGATGAGGATATTAGACAAATTATAAATAATATTAAGCAATGATAATTGAACTGTTATGTGATATCTGTCATCCTGTATGGCAGCAATTCCTGGACAATCTCCTTATAGATGAAGAAGAGACTTGAAGCAATAAAAATGTGGTTATACAGAAAGATACTGAGGATACCATGGACCAAAAATGTTAGCAACAACAAGGTTTTGGAGAAGATGGAAGCAAAAAGATAAATTATACTTAACATTAGGAAGAGGCAGTTGAAATTTCTGGCACACATGAGGAAGGAGGGCTTGGAAAATATGATACTCATAGGACAGATTGAGGGAAAGAGGGACAGAGGAAAGCAGTGCTTAACTTACTTGATGGGCTTGAGTAAATGGATGGTAGAACTGGATTTGGGAGAAATAACAAAAAGATAAAACTTATTAAGAGCTAGAAGGGACACAAGAAGATGTGGAAGGCCATAACTGCCTATGTCCTGAGGGGGCACAGCATATAAAAGAGGAAGAATGATAATTCAAATTGATAGTAACTCTGAACCAGTCTACAATGTGACTTGCTTCTGGATTGACTGATTCTTTCCCTGTGTGTGTGCGTGTGTGTGTGTGTATTTGCAAGCCTCTTTGGCAATTTTTACAATGGCCGATTAAAAGAAAAGAAACAAACTGTCAATGAAGCTTTTTGTTTTTTGTTTTTTTTTTGGTGGTGGGACTACTGCAGAAATTACCATTGTGACACTGAGAAGCTTTTAATGGAATGAGCTTTATTTAAAACAAATGTACTTGTGTCACTTGCATTTAAAATATGGTGAAGTGTCACTTTAAGGCCAACCACAATCTAGTCAGTCTGCAACAAGCTGAAATGGCAAAAATCTAGAAAAGATTCAGAACACAATCAAAGAAAATTGTCATTAAACCATTGATGAAATACCTGTTCATACCAGTGAATTTTAACTGCACTGGTTGCATCCATAGTCTATCCCATTGTGTGAGATGGCCATTGACCTTTAATATGGTTCATCCACCTTTTGACAGGTTTTGTTTTTAATTCTGTTGGGTGTTTATCCACCGTATTCACTAGAAAAGCCTGGTGGGGTAACAGTTCAACTGAAAATAATATAAATAATAACTTCTCCCAGAAATTGAACATAATTGCATATTGTAGCATTAGATATCACAAACTAATATGATACCATGTAAATCACAATGGCCATTAAAAAAATGAATAGTGTGAATTAATTTTTTCACAAACAAACTCTAGGATGTTTCCCATGAGAATGTAAATAAGATAAATAATGATAACTCCTCATCACAGAAATTAAATCAAGAACCGAAAAATATGTTACTGTAGTCATGTAGAGACCCCTTAACTTTTGTTCTATGAAACTTTTACTGGCATACTTAGGCAAATATTTTATGAGAGACAAGACAGAAATTATGTGTGGGCAAAGGTTACCTTTGGCAACAATCATGAAAGAAGGTTATTTTGTCCTGTAAGATTCAAGGTTACCATGATAGAAATGAATAAAAGAGTCAATAAATGACAAAGAAGACAATTCATGTGATACATATGAAATTAAGGTTTGGTGCTAGAAAGGGTGAATGAAAAACTATTGGGACTTCCTTGAATGAAAAGAGATCAATATTTGGAATGGAGCAGATCTCTTTGATCAATGAAGATGAGAAATAAAAGAAAAAAGTGGAGAATTTATTGTTGCTGTGTGAAATAGTCATGGCACAGTTTTCCAAACATCAAACAAAATTGTCAAATATAAAAGTCCATTGAAAAAAAAAAAAATACACAAAAATAAAATCTGGTCTTCCAGCCTCCAAACAATAGATTTGGCAAACAAATGATTCTTCAAAGAATTTAGGAAATGGAACAGAACTCCAGAGATCAAGGAAATGGAAAAGTATGAGAATATTTGAATGCTGTCATATTGCGAAAAATCTTGCTAACTTCTCATGACAAGTAGAGATAATTCATTTACTGAATAAAATGTATACATAAAAGAGCTTAATTTCTTTTGTAAAATAAGTATTATATGGCTGCTACTTCCCTTGATGATAGAAATCAGTGTCTTCTGTTGTTGTTTAACCCAATAAAATTATTTTCAAATTTTATATTTTTTATAGAATTTATCACACTCTTTGAGTCAAAATGTGTTTTTTTCATTTCTATGATTCAATCATCAAAACACACATTATATATATATATATATATGAATGAATGTGCAGGTGGTGTAATATTTACCAAGTAAAAGCAAGAACTTAATGAGATGATTTTCAAATTCTAGAAGAATGTGTTGCATTCACTTCCATCCAAATTCCCTTAGAAAAAATAAGGATCCATATCTCTTCTCCCAGCTATGGCTTAAATAGTAGGATAACCTGGGCTCTGTAGCCTTGGTGGAACACAATCTAGGAAACCAACAACTGAAAAGGCGTTGTTTGATGATCTTGTGGCATATTATGTGCACCAGTTCTCTGTATTCAATTCTTCTGAACTGTCTGTTTGGTACTGCACAAGCCTTCACCATTATCATCAAATCATATGTGCAGAGTAGTCTGACTGTTCAGTTCTAGGAGCTAAACTGTTGAACTGGCATTACATCAAAACAATGGCAGAGTCCATCATTGATGGCATCTAAATAATTTTGTCAATCCAGTTTCACTCAAAAAGCTTGGGTCAAAATATCTTATGGCTTTCAGTTAATTCCCAATGGTACTGCATACTGTGATCCTCTCTTTGCCCACGTTACCAAGAAGTTATCTCCTTGAAGCATTGACTATGGTGAAATTGGATGAATACTTGCTGTCAAAACATATCTTTCATGTCACATATACACACACATACAGACACACACAAAGAAAAAAATCAACCTAACACCAATAAAAAGTACTTAATTTTTTTCTTAACTTAATATAAAAATAAGGAAAATGAGAAAACTGGCAGACAATTGCTGATACCTCCTGAAGAGTGAACCAAATGATTACAAAAAAGTTTGTCTACAAAACTATGGATTCAAGTGTTGAATATAACATCAATCAGCTAAGTGACAAATTTTATAATTGTATTAATCCTATATATATATATATATATATATATATATATATATATATATATATATAGGATTAATATATAGGAGAGAGAGAGAGAGATAGATAGATAGTGTTGTAGTTTGCCGCGTGATTTTGAATCCTTGTCACCAAGTTGTTGTGGATTCCGAGATGAATTCGGTCTCCAAGGAATGACAAACGCAATAATTAAATATAAGAAATAAAATGTATTTACACAATCATACAAAGAGTAATACTGTTAGTAAGTCCAGGAACGTGGTTAGTAGGAAATACAGATAGATATATACAAGTAGGAGTTCCTTAGAGTCTACGTGCTTGTAACTGACTTCTACCAGAGGTTATCTCACACTATCTCCGTTCGTATATTCTCACACTCTCCGACCACCGACTCCCAACTACCCACTCCCTGACTGTAACTCTGGGTATTTAACGGCAGTAGTCCAGGTACACTTGGTAGAGTCCACTTATATGAAAAAAGGGGTGGAACCCATAACAGATAGATAGATAGATAGATAGATAGATAGATAGATAGATAGAGAGAGAGAGAGAGAGAGAGAGAGAGAGAGAGAAAGAGAAATGTTTAGAAATGTTAAAGAGACAAATATAAACACAGAAAAAATTGTTTGTTGATTTCTATCTTCATATATATATATATATATATATATATATATATATATATATATATATATATATATATGAACACATATATATATGTATGTATATATGAACACATGCACATATTTATGTGTGTAAATATTCTCCTATAAAAACCTTTTTAGTGATAACCTCATTTAAGTTTAATATAGAGTAATACAAAGATTTTTTATATACTCACACACACACACATCTATATATATATATATATATATATATATATATATATATATGTGTGTTTGTATCTATATCTAGCATATATATATATTTTTTAAATATGTATATATTCTCTTATAAAAACATTTTCACTGATAACCCCATCTGAGTTGAATATAAAGATTTTTTGGCATTATGAAAAAAATGATTCAACTATGATTCAACTATGATTCTTTCTCTGATTTCAGTTCAATAAACAAAATATCATTTTGAAAATTGTAAGGAAAAGAAACTACATAACTGTTTGCTTACTCTGACAAAGTTGTTATTGTTTTAAGTCACACCAACACAGACATGATCAGTGAGCCAAGGTGCCTCAGCTCTGCTGTCAGAAGATTTTTTTTTCTGCCAGAAGCAAAACTCACGTCACATTTTCTTTGATTTGCCTTGATGTAAATAATATCTTCACTTGCTGGCAGTTCCTCTTGCATTATGTCAGTTTACTGGGGTGTGGTCTTTTTTTATATCCAAACTCTTCCAACACCAATATGCACAGGCATGGATCACTTGTGTCTGTATGTGTATAAGTTGTAATATATATATATATATATATACTCACACATATTCACTGTAATACCAAATGTAAAGTTTCAAAATAAATAATTACAATTCCAAAGATTTGTTTGTCATAAATATTACAATATAAACACTGTGAATAAAACAGTAAGGATGAGGATAATAGTCCAAATGAATCATTAGAAAATACAATAGCATCCAATATTATAGAATGAAAGTTTAAAAATAATTTTGAGGAATTCTGCAGATTTTATCAGGGTAAAAAATTCAGTGAATATTGCTAAGAATTCTTTCTCCACTTTGGTAAATTTGTATAAACATGAACCAAGAAAGAAAAAGAACATTATAGAACAAAAAGTGATTATTACAAAAATGTGTAGCATTAAAAATTAGAGAACAAAATCATAAATACATGTGTAAATTAAATTAACA
>OZ010599.1:45259064-45289064 GCA_963932145.1 Acanthosepion lycidas | reverse complement strand
AAACAGCCTGTCACCTCTCAGTGTTGACTTTAATGTTCAATTTTATATTTACATATGCTCTATAACTGATATTGAGCACTTTAAATAATATAGCACACCTTAAAACTATATTTCTTCATATATATATATATATATATATATATATATATATATATATATATTGGAGGGGTTATGAGTAAATTGTTGCCATTTTATATTGTTAATTTTGTGCATATGCATTGTTTCTTTTTGATTTTGTCAACTGCACAGTATAGTAAGGTCAGTTGGGCTCTATAATTTAGGTAACAATTTCCCAATGGCTTCAATTTAAGAAGCCATTATTTTATTTATTTCCTATGAGAAAGAGTAACTTAATACCAAATTCTCTATATATTTACTAAAAATAAAATGTTTAAAAACTCTTTGTAATATCTTACTATAATAATATACAAAATCTTTAAGTGAAAAAATTGAGTATTAAATATTCTATATTTCTTGCTTGTACACTGATCTTTGTAAATAAACCAAGACATATACATGAACATACAAGGGTTTTATGTAGTCATTCTTACATGTAATTGTTGCAAAAATATCATTTAAATTTTATTTCATGGACAGCTGTTATTACTTTTGTGATAATATGGCAACATTATAAGAGACTAATGTTATTGGATAATCGTTATTGTTAATGAAATATCTTTTCTTTAAAATCAATCCAAAATACTATCTCCTTGGTTATCACAACCATTATGGCATTAAAACATCTGAGAAGTTCTTTCTAATCAATATTTTATCACTTATCCCAACAAACTGAGCAGATGCATTGTCATTGTTCTAAGGAAAAGTAGATAAAACTATTCACTGGATTTATCTGTATAAAAAAAAGAAGATATATATATATATATATATATATATATATATACATGCACACACACACACACACACACAGAGGGTGCAATGGATGAATAGTCATTTAAATTATGCAAAAATGAAATTGACCCAGGGCTGCACTACCTCCTCAAGAACTCTGTGTTGGATCTGAAGCCCTCACCAACAAATTTGGGAGTTCTTTTCTTATCAAAACAATCAATATAAATTTTCTGATCTGTCATACCTATGTAATCATCTTTAGACTCATCCAACTCTTTGAAAATACTCTGAAATGTTCATATTGGACCTTCTGGTGTGAATGTCAGCAGCACAGCATGCCATTTCCAAATTTCTGGTAGAGTGAATTGCAACATGGTGCTCTTTTTTTCACAGGTGGTTCCCAACTGACCCTAATATACTGTACAGTTAACAAAATCAAAAACAAACAATGCATATGTGACATTAAAAATATAAAATTGTGGCAATTTACCCATCGCACCCTCTCTATATAGTTGCTATTCATCTCGATATTCTTGACAAAATCCAAAGAAAGATCTGCAATGTAATAGATGCTGCCTTGGCATCTCAACTACAATCACTTTTTCATTGATGTGATATGGCATCCCTCTATCTTTTCTACAAATATTTTCATGGCTACTGCTCTGATGAGCTTTTTTACCCTGGTGCCTCCACTACATGAATTCAAATGTGCTACTAGAGCTGGCATCTAGGTCCCACTCTTTTACTGTTGAAATAGTTAAATATAACCACCACTTGTACTCCAACAGTTTCTTTTCTCACACTTCCCAACAGTGGAACTCCCTTCTGCTTACTTGCTTCCCTGATAACTACATTCTTCAAAAATTTAAATGCAAGATCAATTGCCATTTTCTGTTGTCTTGAAACCCATTTATCTTTTATCCTTTCCTCAGTCCCCTTTTTTCTCACTTTCACTCTCTGTAACCACCTGCGTATTAGTGGCATTCCTGCCTTGCTTACAGTAAATTGATTAAAAAAAAGTGTATATATATATATATATATATTATGTACCAGATGTAATAGCAAAATTGTCCAAATCGTGTAAAAGCAAAATTGTCCATTTTTTAGATTAAGACCTGAATCGTTCTATCTTAGAAATGATTAAAGATATCTTACTGGAATTCTCCGAGGTTTTTATAACACTACTGGACTCCACATTGAGCAATAAGAAGGTATAATTTCTCTCCAAGTTTAACAGAAGAATAGTGATGAAATTGACCATAAATGAAAATGACATGTTCATCATTAATTAGTCATAGCTAAGAATCAGAAGATCATGAAGGATTTAAATGAAGTTCAATTATATATATATATATATATATATATATATATATATTATTCCAAGAACATTATCCAACTTATTCAAGATGATCTTCACCTTCTAACTTTCTAACCTGGAATAACAAGATGCCTCAGAGGTTTATTGTACAATTTCATTTTTAAGTGTTTTTCACTGCTCTTTGGACTGTCATAGCTGAAACTCCTCTGTCATGTGCCAAACATGGTATGGATTGAGTTGGATCTTTTCTAATTGATTTCTTTAGCTTTAAGTTAAAATGATGATCCTGTTTCCTGTTGTGACATTCTGATCTAGTTTTCCTCTCTACTGTTCCCTCTAAACTCATTCAGTATTCATGGTTCTTGAATTGACTTTGAAGATGGAAGCCAGAATATGAATGTTGGTACCATTACTGAAGGCCTGAATGATCTTTTTCCTCTCACCATTGCTCAGTTGAGAAGACAATGGATCTGACACAAAGTAATTTTAATCTGCTCTCTTTCTAGCTGAATAACTCTAAGGGTTTTTCAGTGATTCTTACAAAAAAATGGTGTCAAGATTACTAAACATCTTATCTAAAAACCTGAAAAGAAGAAACTCAATTAGTTCAGTGTTTTTAAGATATTAAACATTTTGTGGGATAGACAATTATGCTGTAACATGATTTGGACAATTTTGTTGTTACAACCAGTATATATATATATATATATATATATATATATATATATATAAATAAATCTCCATAGACACTTAACCAGACTGGATGATGTCATCTTCCGCTTTGGGTTTAGACACCCCAACCTTACCCTGACTTGACGTCTGTGAATGTAACTGAGATATTGATACAAATTATTAACCCTTACGCTCCTTTTGTTTAAACAATTGCTCTAGCCGTTACCATAGCAATCTTAAT
Source organism: Acanthosepion lycidas (assembly GCA_963932145.1). NCBI lineage: Eukaryota > Metazoa > Mollusca > Cephalopoda > Sepiida > Sepiidae > Acanthosepion > Acanthosepion lycidas. Next base: position 45,285,984 of record OZ010599.1, on the reverse strand, counting down.
TTCAATAATGAATATGCTTATAAAACGCGTAAATTTCAGAAATAAGTTATTCCAAAAAGATTTCGCTTGAAGATGGAACAGAGCATAGTACTTTAATTCAATTTAATTCAAATAATTATATTGAAGTTTTCGGCTCTTGTTTTGAAACATGAGAACTCTTAGGTAGTGTTGGAATCATATTTTTAAGTAAATAATTATATATATATATATATATATATATATATATATATATATATATATATATATATATATATATAGTGTTAATATTTTTTCTTTCTGGATCTGACTAAAAACATAGCAAGCAACCATGTTACCATAAGTTTCCAAGTAATAAACTGATCCTCAGATATTCAAAATAGGTAACTCCCATTGTTTGTGCTTTTTTATTTATACATGCAGGCAGCAGCTATGCCCCCCCACCCCGTATCCTCACAAGAAGAGGGGTCTGAGGCAACCACCATGCACATATGTTGATCTCTTGTGATATTCACCTGAGTAATTTCTATAATCATCTGTTTAAAGAAGCCATACACCTATTCCTGTGATAACCTAGCCCACCATTTATATATATATATATATATATATATATATATATATATATATATATATATATATATATATATACCCAAGTATAGGATTGGTGTATATGGAATAAATTCCAATAACCAAACCCTTCATTCTACATTCAATATCATCACTTGATAGGACACTGGAGGTATTGAAACAAAATGGCTATTTTTGTAGTGATTTTATAACATATTTATGTTATAATTTTTAAATAAATAATTATATATATATATATATATATATATATATATATATATATATATATATATATATATATATATATGCACATTATCAAAGTAATAGGTGTGTGGTTCCATAAAATAGATATATTATTCATGTTAGTATAGTATATCACAAAAAATGTTTAAGAAAAAGTCAATATTCCAATGCTAAATCCACTAAAGTTTTTCCTTACTATCACAATTTCTAAAGTAGCCAAATATCTCAAGGTTGATATGATCGGCTTAAGTTTACCAAATATCAAATTTTGGTGATTTTTCTGAATTCCAAAAAAAGAAAAGAAACCAAATTTAAGCACACTGTCATTGCTGGACACCTGAAATGGATGAAACACAGCTTCTATTCAAATACCATTTTTTTCTTTATTTAATGAAGATCAGATTAATATTTACTGTTTGGTATTAAAAATAGAATCATATTTAATTTGCTCAATAAATTAATGATTATCTTTGATATACAAAAATTGCAAAATAAATTATACTGTATGTAAATAGAAATATTCCTGTAAATGATTTTTGCAGTATGTGATTTCATTCCTTTTACAATTAAAATATTTAACAAATTATGAATTTCTTTTTATGTCTTCTGCTTTGTACAATTACAAAATTTGGTCAGATCAAATATCTGCACCATTTGTTAGGCTAGTTGAAATGTTAGGTTTAATTTCTCACCTGGTTGAAAAAAGAAAAAAAAGGAATGCATACATTTGTTACTTTTCAAAAGAATTAGAAAGTTGTTGAAAATAAACAAAGAAAGAAAATGAGAAATATTTTATATAAGATTCTGAAGTAAAACAACATTATATAACATTTGATAAAAGAAAAAGCAAAATTGCAAAGTTAAACCTTTAGAAAGAAGAAAATATATGGTCAAAAGAAATTGAACAAATTTATCTTATTACCTAACCAGTGATTCCCAAAATGTGTACTTTTAATTCCTGAGGTACTATGATTAGTTTCCAGTGGTACTATTTAGATATTTGAAAATTGTAATAATTCACTGTATGCTTATGCATAAGTGAGCTTATGCATATTCACATTGATGGGGATTAACATCTGATACACTCTCTCTCTATCTCATGTTGAACTTCACTGTTTAAGCACTCGATAACACCTACTCATTACACAAGATTTGTAGCCTGGATTGTTGGCAAAACATAAAAAGTCTTATGTCATAGCAGTTCTGATTCTACAAGCTGGATATATTGTAAACATTATGACCAATAAACGTGTGGTGTGGAACTACTTTTAGTGGTCTTGTTATTAAACATAAAAAGTCACAAAATCTATCACATTGCAGAAGACTTCAATGAACAATAAATTAAAAGAATAAAAGGAAATGAATTTTGGGTGCAGCTGGTCAAGGACATGAGCAATAATAAGGATGCTAATTTGATTTACTATGTAGATATGTAGAAGAGGCACAGTGGAATAATGGATAGCAGCTCAGATTGAGGAATCAGAGAGCCAAGTTCAAATTCCAGTTGAATCCATTGCATTCACTTACATGCTAATAACCTTGGGAAAGGTATGAATCCTCTTCTTCTTCCCCCAGCTATGGACAAATAGTAGGATAGACTGGGTTCTATAGCCTTGGATGGCAACTGGTCTACTGCAGAAAGAAATGGCAACCTACTGTGGGAAAAAAAATCTGCCTTGTCAGTCATGTATCGAAAGATACATGATCACCTAAGCATCTATCACGAATGGCATGACTGATGTAGATGCTAATAATGTTATAGAAGATGTATCCCATGGGTAAATTTAGTTTAAAACCAGAAACAAAGACATGACTTTTTATGAATTTAAATTACATTCTTTAATATTTTTATCTAATTAAATTATCCCCTTTAATGTAAACACAATTGTTAAGTAGTTTGTGATTTTGTTTGCTGTGAAAAAAGAAACATTGAACATTAAAGGTGCCATGATTAAAAAAACAATTGGGAACCACTGACTTAAACATTTTTTAAAACAAACCATTTTCTGTGCGACTTAAAAGTATAAAACAAAGTAAAATATAAAAGAAGCAATTTGCTAATTTCTGTCTGAATTTCGGGGATCAGGTGTTATCATTACTTACATTCAGATTCATCTTTGTTATTATTATCACAATGTTCCAGGCATTGTGTCACTCGGCCATCTTCAGGTGTCCCTTAATCCAGATAACTCTCAGGAAAATTTAAACTAAACCCTTTAGTAAAATAATCAGTAGAAATGATACAGGAGTCTACAGGGCCAACAGTATCATAAGCTTAAGAAACTGTAACAAACAAAAGAGATGAAATTAAAAAAAAAATATTCATGTGATTTGACATAGATGTAAAAACTAACCTAAAAGAAGTAGATTTTCTAGATTTCACCTTCAATGTAAGAAAAGGTACATATAAACCATATAGAAAACCCGATGACAAACCACTTTATATACACACATCTTCCAACCACCCGCCTTCAATAATCAAGCAGCTACTACAATCAATTAACCTCAAACTTTCCAACAATTATCCAGTGAAACCATATGTAACAAAACTAAGAAAGACAATGAAACAGTCCTAAAAGATAGTGGATTCCAAGAAACACTCACATACACACCACACAACACAAAAAAAGCCAATAGGAAGAGAAACAGCATATGATTCAAACCACCGTACAACAAACATAGGAAGTATACTCCTCAAACTCATGTGCAAACACTTCCCCCATATCAAGACCTCTCCATAAGATATTCAACAAAAACACAGTAAAAATCAGCTACAGTTGCGCCAAGAACATGGCACAAATAATAAAAAAGCACAACACGAAAACAATCAACAAACCACCTGAACAAATTAAACTTATGTGTAACTGCAGAATAAAAAAACAAATGTCCCTTAAACAGTAATTGTATGCAAAACAATATAATACATCAAGCCACTGTAAAATCAGCAGATAATGAAGAAAAAATATACATAGGAGTAACTGAAGGACCCTAGGAACAAAGAAACTATGCCCACAAAATATCCTTAACAAATAGTAAATATGCAAAAAACACAATGCTTTCTCAACATGTCTGGGAGATTGAATGCAAAAAACAAATCATACCAAAAATATCATAGAAAATAAGGAAATAACATCAGCCTACACAACAATCAATCCCAAAACTATAAACTATGCCTGGTGAAAAAAATAGCTATAATTAACTTCCCAGACCAAAACAAACTCCTAAATAAACAATCAGAACTCATCTCAAAATGCAGACACAAAAAGAAATTTTTAGTATGTTACTTAAAAATCAAAAACTGAAAACAAACAAGTATAAAGGAAAATAGATAAATAGAATAAAATAAATAACAAAAACAAGTAAAATAAATTAATCCAAACAAATAAATAAGTATATAAACTAAGTAAATAATAAACAAATTAACAAACCATGTCCACAAACATAACTATTAGAATAATACAATAGATTACCTACAATGCAACAGAATTCCCACAATGCATCACTGACCTGTATATATAAAAAGTCGAGCAAAAACAAAATGCACATGGCTTGACAATTGTGTTTAGTATGAAACAGACTGTCACCTCTTGGTATTGACTACAATGTCCACTTTTACATTTACATACATCAGTGAAAGATTGTAAGAATTGAATTGTAAGAGCTAGGGCACAAATTTACTGTAGATGAACTTGCGATCAAGGCACTCTCTAGACATTTATGTTGTAGTGAATTATTTTCTCCTTTGATCAGAGTAGCATTTTTTATGTCAAAATTGTGGTCAGTCTCATTATGGTGGGCAACCAACGCATTTGACGTATTGTTTTGTAAAATGTCCTTTTTGTATTCATATAATCTTTTATCTAGATTCCTTGAGGTTTCTCCTATGTATTTTTTGTGACAATTATTACAAGCGATTGAATAAATTTCCCATTCAAGTTCTAGCTTATTGTTTTGTTTAGTATTGTCTTTTATTATTGTTTTGGATATAGTAGTAACAATAAAAACTTCTAAAATCTCTCATTCATGCACATGTGTAGCTGTACAAACATTACAAATTTTAGTCCAATGAAGTCCTGAAGAACAAAAAGCATCACAAGTAAACTTTCTTTGTCATATATATATATATATATATATATATATATATATGGAGAGAGAGAGAGAGAGAGAGAGAGAGAAAGAAAGAAAGAAAGAGAGAGAGATAAACAGATATATATGTGTGTGTTCATACAGACACATAAAAGCATATTAATATTCCAATGGTACAATATTGCAAGAACATATTACAATATTAATATTACTATAATGTTAAGTGAGAATGAGAGATGATAAAAATAGCTTAGAAAACTTTAGTATGAAAATTGTACTAATCTGTCCAGTCCTAAGTGAATTCACAAATCAATAATTATGCCATACATAAAAATTGCTACTTACTTTTTCTTTTTTTTCCTCTGTGAATTTGTCTGTTTTAAGCTGCAAAACACAATGAAAAACCTGCAGGTTCAGCACAAACCTTTCACTGGAGCTGATTCAACAAAATTCAAATCCAAGATGCATATTACTTGGCCAAATAATATAAGTGAGGCATTAGATAAGACCAAATCATTGTCTAGAAAATAAAAGCCAAAATACAAAAATACTGAAATTGAGAACATCAGACAAGATGGTGCATTTGGAGATATTTTTTCACCCTGAATTGATTATGGTTGCAGATGTGAGATATTCAGCAAGAAAAGAAATAAGAAATTAGGCAAAAGGCAAATGAGAAGAGCAGGTTAAGCCCCAAATCTGGATGAACGGATGAATTGGGGTCTATTTTCTTATCATAAATATTAAAAAAAAGATACAAATAATAAATGCATTCATATATATCATATGCAATGGTGATATTCTTCATTGACATTTATTAGCTGTTATATTCTTTTGAGCTGTATTATTCAAGACTAAAATATATATAAAGGTAGATATGTGTGTGAGTATATATATATATATATATATATATATATATATATAGAGAGAGAGAGAGAGAGAGAGAGAGAATAAGAGAGAAAGAATGAGAAAGACGGAAATTTATGTATATATAGATATGCGAGTATATATATGTATATATAGATATGCGAGTATATATATATATATATATATATATATATATATATATGATATAAAATATTTGAAACATGATTTTTATGCAACCACAGTTTCTACCAGAATGGTTTCATCAGGCAGTAAGTCTCTCTCTTTCTCTCTCTCTATATATACATATATGTGTGCTGTGTGTGTGCTGTGTGTGTGTGTGTGTGTGTGTGTAGAGAGAGAGAGGGAGAGATATATAGATCAATAGATATGTGAGTGTATATATACAGGGTGCGATGGGTAAATTGTCATCTAAATTACACAAAAATGGAAATAACACTGACATCACATTTTAATAGATATATTTATGAAAATTACACAAAAATATCATGAAATAGTAAAAAGTAAATTTATTCAATAAAATCACCATTGACTCCAAACCATGGCCTCCAGACATCTTCGGAATCTCCTGCAACTCTTCTGGATGGTCTCATTGTTTAAGTTGGTGAATCAGTTAATCTTTATGTTGTAAGGAATTTTGTTGGTCTCTCACTTACTGCACCCCACACATAATAATCAAAGGGGTTGCAGTCTGAGGAGTTAAGTGGCCAAAAGTAAGGGGTGATGTGGTCGCAGAAATTATCTGACAGCCTTGACAGGGTTCTCCTGCTTGTGTGGCATCGTGCAGAGTCCTGTTGCCAGACACAGGGTCTTCCAGCAGCCACTCTCTCGACCTAGGCCGTCACTACCTCCTCAAGGCACTTGATATAAGCCCCTGTGTTGAGAATGAGGCCCTCACCAACAAATTCAGTTCTTTTTTCATCAGAATGATAAGATGATTTTTTTCGAGCTACTGTACCTTTGTAATCATCATTAGGTTCATGCAATCCTCTGTAGTCCCCTCAGATTGACACTTAAACACTCTGAAATGCTTGTGCCTAACTGACACTCCTATACTGTATAGTCGACAAATTCAAAAACAAACGACATGCATGCACAAAATTAAAAATATAAAATGGCGACCATTTATCCATCGCAACTTATATATATATATATATATATATATATATATATATATATATATATATAGGGAGAGAGAGAAGGAGATGTCAGTGTGCACATATATATATATATATATATATATATATATATATATATATATATATATATATATTATATATATATATGATAAAAGTATAGTTTTGAGGTATGCTATTTTGGGGGGTTAAAAGTGCTCAGTGTAAGTGATAAAGCATATGTCAATATAAAAGTGGACCTTGAAGCCAACAACAGGCAGTGACAATCTGCTTCATACTTGAACATATTCTTCAAGCTATGTATGTTACCTTTCAGTTTGACTATTTATATATGCTCAACAAAAGTGCATTATGGGTAGCAAGGTCCATTGTATTATTCTAATGGATATTGAATAGGTGGTAATATTCCAAATTATTCCAGATGGTATTGAGTAGAAATAACTGTTATTTGTTATTTATTATTGATTACTTAATTATTTGTTGTTGATTATATTATTACATTTACATGTGTTTATTTGTATATTCATAGTTTGTTAATTTTTTACTGAATTTGTTTACTTACCTATTTAGATTTTTTGTTTCTTTTAATTTTTTGTGGAAATTTGAAATATAACCATTACCACCTACCCAATAACTGTTACAAAAGATAGAAAGGGCACAATAACAGCACAATGATCCCATTGTATAGAGTAAGATTTCAGCTACAAAACATTATTTATCCCTCTAGTCACTATAATTAACTATGTATTTTCAAGGAGATCTTTATTTCATGTTTTGATAGCTGTGCATGTCCATTCAGATGGAGGCTTGTCATATATTATTTTTGAAACTGCTGTAATGCTTTTTCCACCACTTAACAACTGTGTTCATATCCACTATTTGGTCTCTGCTAGTATTCAGAAAGTGTCAATAAATATCAATGAGTGCAATTTTTCTGCATGGAGGAATCCAGTGACACACCTATGCTTTGTATGTATTTTCATTAAGATTCCATTCTACCATGTCTATAATGTGAAAACAATTATGAGTTACTGGTGAACAGGTTCCACATCTACTCCCATATCACTAATATGTACCTTTATTGTGTTGTGGGGAAATATGATAAAATACATGGAATTACTTTTGGAGTGACACTTAGTGTGTGTGTGTGCATATATATATATATATATATATATATATATATGCACACAAAAACAAATAAAAATTTCTACCCACATGGGATTGTATACTGAAGCTTTTTTTCAATATCTTACATGCTCTTTTCACTCCATAAAATAGCACCATTTTTTACTGTTTCTTAAATATATGCCACCTGAGCCAGTAGCCACTTTATAAAAATCAGCTCTGGTAAACTATTGCTGATGTTGTGAAAATCAATCTCAAAATGAAAGTGTATAGCAAATATGTGTGTGTGTGTGTGTGTGCACGCATGTGTATACTCCTTGTGGATTTTTGTTTTAAATTTGTACATAAAAATCAACAGAATTTGAATATTTTATATTTTGATCTACTTGCAAGGTAAATATCTGTATGTATGGATTTTACTAATTGTTTTTACTTAAAATCTTTGCATTTATGCTTTTCGACATCTGCAAAACTCAAACCAAAAAAACAAAATATTGTAGATACTCGCATATCATATGAACTTTGAAGACCTAATTTTGAAGCTAATTTGACTACAGTAAATGGATAAATAGTTTAGTCAAAGGCATAGCCAAGACCAGCAGTACATATGCTAATTTTATATCTCATGTATGATGCAACCCTCTTAAAATTAGCTTCAAAATCTATATAGTAATTGTCTCTGCCACCTCTTTTTACACAAATCTTTATGGCTTGTATCTGTAGAGAAATACTTTACCATTAATTCCCATTTCAGTTAAATATTCACCCCTTTGGAGAACAATTCTTATTCCTGAGTGAAGATTTAATGTAACTTCTAGTGAGTACTGGAAAATGATCTTCTCAAGAACAGCATTAAAGTAAAACAGAAAATGTAAGGAATTCCTACACAGCTGCTACAAAGATGCTTTTTAATATTACACAAAAAAAGAAACCATGTCATAAAGACTCTGTATGACAAAGTAAATTATATAGGATTTATTACATGGTGATAGAATGATAAATACTGTTTTTTTGTTTGTTCATTTTTAACATATATTACACTTTTCTTGTAATAATTTAATAAAGAAAAAGGAACTTTTCATCAGCAGATTCTTACAAATGGTTGCCTATTGCCCTTTACTATCTAATGAAATTTTATAGAAAAAACAAATTCTCTTTTTAAATATTTTCTCCTTTATTTAAGATGTTTATATGTACACTGTTGTGCAAATTAATTGAAACAACAGCTTTAGTTTCCTTCCTTTCATCATACAGTTAGTTTTAGACCCACTGGAGTGACAGGGTGTAATCAATTTCTATTTTTCCTCAGATTAGGTCATTTGCAGTGGTGTGCAGTAATATGAATCTATTTTCAGGGTGTATGATGAAATTTATTTGGCCTTGAAAAATATTGCGTCATCTGTGATTGCATCAGATTTTTAACACATCCAGACACTATTGTCTTGACTGTCAATTAGTTGTCTGTGATAGGTTTTACTCCAAGGAAGTGTACAAAAATTGTAACACTGCAAAAACACACTAGCAAGCATTACAGAGACAGACATTATTATGAGGACTACTCCAATTTAGTGGATTCCATGCCAAATCGCTTCACAGGCTTTTAGAAAATAAAGGTGGGTATACAAAGTCCTAATATGTGCACTGGGTCATGTTTCATTGGATAAAAACAAAAAGTAAATAATCACAAAATTATTCATTTTGTTTCACTTAATTTGTACAAGGGTGTAAATGTACTTGATACATTGTGATTTTTCATGAAATGTCTCTTTGCTTTTTAAAGGATTTGTGTCAACAAATGACTTGAAAAGATTATTTGTTTATCAGGGAGATCAATGATTTTTTGGTTTGATAAATTCATTATTGCTGTCATTGACATAATCACTGTGCCTGGGCACATAGCATAAGTACTCTTTATCTTGTTTGTATTATGTCTTTATGAAATTTATATGAATTTGATGCTCATTTAAAACTGTCTCTCACCGAGTAAAATAAATAACTAACATTTAAATAATAACTAACATACAGCCTTAGAGAACAGATGTGAAACAATTTAAATTTCATTGTTTACTGTTTAACTTTGATTTTACAACATTTGGTTACTTCCAAACCAAATTCACACATTTCAAATTCAGTATTACTTTTCAAACAACCTAATAAATTTATATACTGAATAAGAAAGTAAACAGCTAATATTGTATATACAGACAAATCTCTCATTCACGGAAGCCACATCAATGGACTTTGGATGCAATGGACAAAATCTGCAGGAAAAATAAAATAATATCTGCAGGAAAAAAAAAACTTCCAAATCATCAGCAGTGTATTAGGTTGGTGCAAAAATAATGACGTAATAATGTCGTTTTTTGACGTATTTTTTAACGTCAAAAAACGACATCATTACGTCATTATTTTTGCACCAACCTAATATTTCAAGATTTGCTGGCTTAGTGGAACAAGTCATATTAGTTCTCGAAGTGACCCTTTGGTAGCAGTGGCAGGCCTTTCAATTGTACACAAAGTACAATACATTAGCATGTGCATGAAAAAGTAACTGTGAGAAATCAATTATTTTTGTTATTTTGATTACTATATCGATATTAAGTATATATTTATTTATGACATATATACATGTTTGTAGTCTTTATATTATGATCATAACTACTGGTAGTTACTATTGTGGTTTTATAATTAAAAAATAATCCCTTCCCATAGACGGACAATTGGATTTAATGGGCCATTCCTACCCACTATTAGCCTGTTGATGAGAGGTATGCCTGTATATATATATATATATATATATATATATATAAAATATGTGTTCTCTGGCATGAATCAATTCCTATTGGAGGACATGTTTTCAATAAGATTTCTCAGACATTCAGGCCAGTAAATGTTGTTAATACTGTTTATTATAAATGGAGCATTTACTTAAAGATTTGTATCTATAAAAATAATGTATAAACAAAAAATTTATTAAAAATATATATATACACACACACACATACACACACATATATATATATATATATATATATATATATTGATAGATAGATAGATAGATAGATAGATATTTTGCCCAGGAAACACTTCTAAAAAACAAAAAATATGATGCATTATCATTTGATCAGATATTGAGAAATGGATCAGACTGTGAATATTTCAGCATCTCATATATATATATATATATATATATATATATATATATATATATATATATATATAAGTAGATGCTGAAATGTTGACAGTCTAATCCATATATATATATATATATATATATATATATATAGGGATGTGTAATAATATTATAATCATTTGCTATTTGATGGCCTTGTTTTTTGAGGTGTTCTGGTCATGTCTTTGGATGGAGAAACAATAATACCGTGATCTAAGTAGACTAAGGTAGCAACCATTCTTTTTCCTCAACATGTCCCTTTTCATATTTTCTTCTGCATTCTTTCATTAATTTTTATTTACTCAAAAACCTTTTTTTTACATCACTACTTTCTTTTTTGCCTCTTTTTTACTTTCTTTTCCCTTTCTTCATTTCTTTCTACTTTTCTTCTTTTTACTCCTTCCCTTTTCATACTTTCTTTTCACCTTCTACATTTTCTTTTTTTTTTCAATTCTCTTTCTTCGTGAATGAATCTTTTTTATTAAATTTTTATCCTTCACCTCTTCTTTCCATTTTCATTCTTTGCATTTCTCTTATTAGTTTTTTCCTGATCTCTTTCCCAATTTCTTTCATTTCCCATTATTTTTAAATATATTTTATCATTCTATTTCGTGTCCTCTTTCTTTCTTTCTTTATTTATTTCTTTTTTTATTTCTTTCTTTCTTTCTTTCTTTCTTTCTTATTCCAATCTATTTCTCTTTCTCCAACCTTTTTTTGTACTTCTACACCTTCTCATTCTTCTACCTTCATGTACAAATGAAAGACAATAGGAATTAATCAAAAGGTTCCCGCTTGCAAGCGAATGTGCGTCTGGCCTGAAGCAAACTAGTCCAGCTCAGCCCAGTGAGAATAATATTGCAATTACAAGCACAGTGAGTGCGATATTGGATCACTTCACCTTTGACAAAAGAATAAAAAAAATGGGGAACAAAATCTAGCCCACTGCTTGTTTGGTCTGCTTATTTGGTCACACATCCACTAGTTTATTGGGGCCGAGAATGCAGGAACAAGCATAAAGGGATCATAGGCTTTAAAACAAAAAGTGAATGAGAAGAAATATTCAATTTATTCTTATGTAATGTAAGCTTATTTGAAAAGTAATTCCCCCTTACATATATATTGAGATTGATTAAGAATTTTGCAGTTGAAACACAACAGAGGTTTACTTAATACTTTTATTAAGTCTATACATTTTCCCCATGATAATGTAAGAATCTGCACACCATTTAAGGGCTTCAAAGAATTTATAAAAAAATTACTGAAAATTACACCTGTTTCTGAAGTCCTCTGTAGCAAACCTTAGAGACAGAATTCTCTTATGAAATTTCCTTTTAGAGAGCAGAACTGAAACCAAAAATAGTTTGATGTACTTTTGAAACAGACTCGATTTTTGAATATGAAGGCTGAATGCAGTTTCTGTTGTTGACAAGTTTTTCAATGCCTTCTACCCCCAAAAAGAAAAATGTTTCCGGCAAGAATTCAATCTGATAGAAAATAGAAAACTTTAAAGGGTAATAGGTAAAAATAAATAAGGATGACATAAAAGGTTTATATAATTTTCTAAATATGCTGCTTATTAAAAATATAGACATGAAACTTTCTCTTTGACTTGTAATTTCTTGTCATCTCTGTATCATTCTTTTCAAGTGTACTTAGTTCATTATAAGAAATGAATATAAATAAAAAAAAACTAATTAATTATTACATTAAAAAAAAAATCAATTAATTCCTGTTGCAATAACATGAAAGCATTGATATAAGTAATAGTCTGTCACATATGAAATTTGATTATGTAACTCTGCAGATTCAATGTTAATCTTTAAAAAGTAGTTGTCTCAACTAATTAGGCTGTTATCATTATATTATCAATTTAATTCTGGTGTGTTATGCAAATTCAGTTTAATATGAAGACAAAGTTTTTTTTTTATCATGATCAAAATGTGAAAAGCAAATGAACAAACAAATTTATGTTTATGTTGTTTGAAGTCAGTTTATAAAAATATTTGTTGGATAAAGGCATGACTAGATTTATATAATAATATCAAAATATTCTATATAGTATTGTAAAAAAAAAATGACCTCTTAGAGATTGTGAAACTGAAAATGTGAAATTATTGTATTTCAAGATGCCTTTGCACCATCACCAAGTAAAATATGCAGCTATTAACATATCTAAATATTCAATGAAAAAATATTGAGTTATATTCAAGAAATTATGATCACTGTTTTGCACTATAAAATGTTAATCAACTCACAAATGCTTTCAACTAGTTCATATATATTCATCTAATAGGGCACCTCGAGGTGGTGTAATGGTTAGCAAGCTTGTCTCACTAGAACAATTATAACTGAGTAGTGAGTTCGATCCTCACTGGGTGCCCCATACTTTCGGCTTTGTGCCACATCTGAGCTACGCTTGGAAAATCACTGTATATTCATCTAATATATCATTAAGTCCATCATCATCATTATCAGCAGCAGCATTTCTTATCCTCTTCAAAATGATAATACAATTCTTCTTCTTCTATGTGTTGCGTCTCTTCATGACTTGGATGATCACGGTTCTCCACAACTTTCTATCCTTGGTAGCTTTAGTGCTTGTATTTATTTACATGAGCTTGCTAGGTTGGTTACTTACTGTTTCCCTTTGTGTCCAATTTTTCAAACCTCTTTCCTTATTGTGTGTCCCAAAAATTTCAAATGTCTCTTTCTGATACTATACAAATCTAAAATTATAAAACCTTTTTATTAAAGCTTTAGCCATACCAGACTGAATTTATTTCTAAATTTTAGCGCCTTTTAAGGTAACTCAAATTTAAATTCAATTTTTAACATAGCTATCCAAGTTAACCCCGCTATAAGATATATATATATATATATATATATATATATATATATATATAAATGTGAAAATTGGTTAAATAAAGATATATGAGCAACCATATATAACTCTCAGTACCTGATGAAAGGGAAATCCATGAAACTTTCAGTTATACTGCAAATGTATATGTGCAATTATATATATATATATATGTATATATATGTATATATATATATATATATATATATATATATATATATATATATATATATATATATATATAGACACACACACACATATATATATATATATTCTGGTAGGATTATGCTGAAGCATTTTTACTCATGTATATCTGGTTCTGAACATTTCCCTAGAAATCTAACACAATAAAGTATTTGTCTTTGACAGGCAAATCTGGTTGGCCTATCTAAAGAATCGATGCATGAAAAGGTATTAAATTTGGTAATTATATAAATTATAGGAATAGTAAACAAAGAAATTTAATCAAAACTTAGAGACACCACATTTACTTTACTACTTTCGAGAAAGGCATGAACCCTTCCTCTTGCACTTAATCTTATAAGCAGTTATCCTGATAGAGAGTTATCAACAGAAATAAATCATTTATCATTCCAATTCCAAGTTCCTTCTTTAATTATGCATTGTGTTCCTTTAGAACATGGGTGATCCTTGCTCTCCCTAACTTTTGACTCATTATCATTCTTCTTTGTCCTTGTTTTGCCATCCATTTACTCATTAAGTAAGTTAATTACTGTTTCCTCTCCTGTTACTCTTGCTTTCAGTATATCCTATGAGATTTTTTTCAGGACCTCTTCCTTCCTCACCAGAAGTTTCAGTTATTTCTTTCAGATTGTAAGTAATAAGTGTCTTTGTAGTTTCTGCTTTGGTTAAAACTTCCTTGTTGCTTATATGGTCTGTCCATGTTATTCTCAACATTCATTGGTAGAATCACATCACTGTTGCTTCTAGTTACTTTTTCACAGCACTGAAGAGATTTACTCTTCCCAAAATAACAAATAATATATATATATATATATATATATATATATATATATATATATATATATATATAAAGTAACAGTTTATAATAAATATATATATATGTATATGTGTGTGTGTGTGAATTCAAGAATTCAATAAACCAAAAGCTCAGAATAAAGTCTTTCTATTAAATCTGGACAAAAATACAGCAGATATGTTTTTGGAGTTTGCTTTGCTTTAATTGGCACCATGTTCTCAAATTATGTTAGCCAAACGCTCATTATTTTTGTACACTGAACTACCTGAAAGAATATAACATCACAGAGTTTCTTTTGATAGATTAACTGTCACCTCAATTATCAGTTATCACAATATGACCACAAACATAACAAAGTAGTCAACATTGACATACATGACATGTTTAATAATGAAGTCTAATGTTTCCAATATCTAAATATGGTTCAGGAAATATATAAAGAAGGACATCAAATAGTCATTAGCAACAGCATCTTTCTATTTAATCATGTAGTCTAGCGAAACCCTTGAAATAGTTTTCCTGTCTCAGGGAACCTCTGCATAAAAATGATTATATATTATTATTAATATCTATCTGTTATATTTTTATCGATGTGGTAAACATAATACATAGACACCATGCATGTGTCCTGTACTTGAGTAAGATACTCAATGACACATGAATCTGCCATGTACAGGTTCTATCCATTAACCAGTGAAGGCAGTTTCACATTGACACCATATAGACATCATTAAATACATTCCTTAGGATTATTATAATTATAAATAATATAAGCAGTTGAAGTCTTTATTATTAAGTCTTTATTATAACAATCAAGGATTTTCCAACAGTAAGCTATACATGTATAGGAAAATTACAAATATAAAATTAAACAAAAATTACTAAAAAAATGCATTAGCCTATTTATCACTGTTTTTTTTTTTTTTGAATCCCTAGCAAACTCTTGCGGAACCCTAGAGTTCTGGGGAATACTAGTTGAGAAACACTTCTCTAAAGAAATAAAAAATAACCATATGTGGTCAAAAGCATTCAAATGTCTGTTTAAACAAACTGGAAACATTGACTCCTTTGATCTGTATTAGTCTTCCATTGTCTAATGCAGCATTTCCCAACCTTTTTAACCTTGTGGGATCCTTGAAATAGTTTTCATGTCTCCAGGAATCCCTACATAAAAATTATTATATATCATTATTAATATCTATCTTTTTTATATTTTTTCATAATTCACATGGTAAACATAATATATCGACACGATGTATGCAACCAAATGAATCACTCAGTTATACACAATTCCACCAAGTACACATCCTGTCCATTAACAAGTGAAGGCGGTTTCACACTAATGCCATATGGACATCACTAAATACATTCCCTATGATGATTCTAAGTTTAAATATTATAAGAGATTGAAGCTTTTGTTATAATAACAAAGGATTTTCCATAATATGCTGTTGGTGTATAGTAAAATTACAAATATAAAATGAAACAAAAATGCACATTAGTCTATTTACTACTGTTTCTCATGGAAGCCCTACTGACCTCTTGTGGAACTCTAGGGTTTCTGGGAATACTAGTTAAAAAAACACTTGTTGATGGAGTATACTTAGCTGTCTTGTATAGTGGCTAATATATGATTGAAATTTCATAGTTTTCAGAATAGGAGGTGAGCTGTAGTGCAGTGGTTAGTAAGTTAATTCCTCAGGATATTACTAATATTCTCATCAGGAGCTCTGTACATGTGACTTTGTGCCACATTAAAATAAGCTTAATAAATATAAAAAGAAGACTAGAATTTTCTAGTGGAGAAATTTATTGAATTTGTATGGTTAAAAGGAAAAGGTAACAAATTTCCTAGTTGTAATGCAACTTACAAGAAACAAGGTCCATTGGAAAATCCCATAGGCATTACCAAGAATAGAAAGTTGAAATGATATGGCTATGTCATAAAGCCAACAATCTTCCCATAATGAACTACCTTAAGCAAAAGTAGAAGAGGCAAACAGAGGAAAAAATTAGGCTGTCAACATCACTGAGTGGATTGGAAGCTCATTCACAGAGACTCAGACACCAGCATGCAACCAAGCTATATAGAGGGAGATGGTCAGATGCTTGGCTGTGCAGTAACCCTACAGCCACACAGGGGACCATTGATGATGATGAATGCAGTCTTATTGCTTGTAGTTTAAACAAATTAAATGGGTTTTCTTACTAAGGAGACAAGGGAATAAGAGTAAAGCTATGGTTAATATTAAATCCTTCCCAAGTGAATGAAACAGACAAATAGAACATTATGAGATTAAATATGCATATGGTTTAGTAAAGGCCACTTTTATTTTGTCCAGTAACAGCTTTGTATCACAAATAGTTCAATGAATATGGGGTTTTATATGAAAGGAGAAAACATCAATTATCACAATTCTATTATATCTTTAATGTATTTTGTTGAGAGATGTTTATGACTATTTAATAAAAATTAAATAAGTAGCACAACCATTGTTAAATGCAACTATTAAAATGGCAATATTTACTTAAAGAAACATACAGTTGTTGTAGAACTGAGATGTTAAGGAATAATCTCTCTCTTCAAGTGCAATGTCTGTTCAGGAAGTAAGCTATCATAGCTCTTGATTGTTTCATTTTCTAGATATTATTTAAACTGTGCATTGCCATGTTTCTTGGGAAAGATACTGGAACAGTTTCCTGTTATTATATCCATGGTTTTGATTTCAGAGTTGTCCTTTTTTCAAACTGGAAACTAGAGAGCCCATTTTGAAGAGGCACAGGGAAGCTTCATTACACCGATTATATTTATAATATATGTATAATATAACATATAAATGAATATACTAAAATGAATAAATATAAATAAACATATATATGTGCAATATAACACATATATATATATATATATATATATATATATATATATATATATATATGTATATATATATATATATATATATGTATAATATAACATATATGTATAATATAACACACCACACATACACACACCATCACACACACACACATGTTTATATATCAAATATGTGGTGCAGTTTAATTCATATTACAATGAATCATTCGTACAAAAAGTAAATGATATAAAATGGTGAAATCCCTTTGCTAACTAAATTTTAAAGATACATTAACCTACTAATCACTTGATGAATGTTATGATCCTTGTTTAAAATTATAAACTGTATCAGGTCTTCCTTAAATATGCAAGTACTTTCAACGGTTCCTCCAGTTATCATCAGGCATGGAAACTATTTTGTTCTTAAAATTTAGTTAGCGAAGGGATTTCACCATTTTATGTCATTAACTTTACTACTTTTTGTATGAATGATTCATTGTAATATATATATATATATATATATATATATATATATATATATATATATATATATATATATATATATATATATATATATAATATAGCATATATATAGATATCATATAATAATAATAATAATAATAATAAGATAATAGTAATGACACATATTGATATATTGATATACATAAAATTATATAATTTAACACATGTCAAGGCAAAGAGAATTTCTGTCAATAAAGTTTTCAATGGTTATCTTGCTTAATACTTATCAAAAAGGTTGACTCAGAATTTTGCTATTCTGCACTTTTCAAGACCCAGATTGGAATGACTGTATTAATTGCTACAGAATATATATTTTATTTTATAAATGCTTAATATATATGCTAATTAAATTTTCAAATTTAAAATTTTCTACACTTACAATACTTATCAAAGGTCTGAGTTGACCTCCAATAAGCACTGTGAACTTTCAATATTTTTCACATAATGATTAAATCTTAAATTTCAGCTGAGGTGGATAGGATGATGTGGAGCAATTGGGCAACATTATTTTTCTAGTGGGGTGTACTGAAAAATCTTGTTTACATGCTCAAATAGAAAACAATTTGTGAATTAAAACAACCAATTTCTGATAAATTTTTTGATATTAATGTAAAATTGTGTCAAATGTTGCTGATAGGGTTCAGCATTGTAGCAAACATGAAGGGGAGCATTTTGAACATGTTAAATAGGTTGTTAATCATAACAAATTATATTATTTTGACATCACAATATTTATAAATTTTCTTAAACTACACTAATTTATTTTTGTTAAATAAAAATTAATAAATAAAAGAGAGTATTATTTTGCTGCACACTGTATATTACATTTGACTGGTATTTTTTTTTATCATAAATTAGCATATAAAAACATTGAGGCAAGTTTGATAAGCCAATGATTTATCAAATTTAATCGATAAAACTGAGAAAGCTGTAACTTATCCAGATTTTGAATGAGTTTTATTATGGCCTTTATCATTCTTATTGTTATTGTAACTGCTGATATAATTCTTCTTTTTTATCTGTCAAACAATTTTAAAAAAGGAAAGCTGAAATTAACTCCAAAAACATATCAGTAAGGAAATATTTGATTAATACACAAGCAAGTGTCAGCATTTCAGTGTTTATTTTCATAACTTTTAATAACTTGTAACTTGAAATGTCTCAAGTTGCTTATTTAAAAGATTGATTTGGCTTTTATAGCTTATCAACCCTTTCAAGGTTATTTAGAGCCAGAAAATAAGTTTACATTGTAAAAAATCTTTTTTCTTTTGAGATAATAATGATTTAGTGATACAAGTTTTACTTGGCTCCCCGATTAACAATTCTAAGCCATTATCCACAAGACCATCAACCCCATCCCCAACTTACATCGCCTGATATTCCCAAATACTCACCTATCTAGGTACTGATTAATATTGTTTACTTTTGCTGATCATACATGAAAAGGTGTTTTAATGTGATGTGACCATAAGGCCTCTATTTAAAAGAGTATGTACAAATAAATAACAAGTGGATACAATTTCCAAAATAAAATATAATAAGTAGCTAATGAGGAAAGTGGAAATATCAAATTTCTATACTAAATCAGGATTCTTAAAGTTTAGCAAGTTGTGGTTCTTTAGAATTTGATGAAATACAATCAGATTTACAACCAGAAGAAATAGAAATAGCAAGAGTGGGATGATATAAAGTACTCATTTCATTTCTTCATTCTATATCTTGCTTTGAGCCATATTTGTCAATGTCAAGTGAAGAAATTCATAAACTATGAAGATGGATCAATTAATACATAATGTTGAGAAAAAAGTATTTACAAAATCTATATAAATTAAGATTTGGTAAAATGAACAAATTAGATGGATTCATATTATAGCAGATACATTATTAGAACATATTCAATCAATTAATTAGTTTCAGACAAAACAAAAATCTTTTTTATTGGAATTTATTATAATGCAATATCCCCTCTGTGTTGATACCAACTTAAAATCAAATTTAATTTAATTATAATTCATGGAGAAAGATAAAAATTACCCAGTATTTAAAATCTATATCAAATTATTCTGCAAAGTTCATTTTTTAGGCATTTATAGTTATTAAGTTATTAGAAATTTTATACTCTTCAATTAACACACAGACTTTCAAATAAAACTTAATATATTTCTGTTGAACATTTTTTGTGTGGAGTCTGATATCTACTAGTTAGTCTGTGCTTTTCATATAAACACATGACAATGTATCAAGTAGTCAGTTTAATTTTAAATCAGAGTTATAAAAAATTTTCCATTGTCCAGACTATTTCCAGTTACACAAAAACTATTGTACTTGCACTTTACCTGCTTTCTTCTTTTTCTTTGTGGATATGTTGAATATTTTGACAAGGCCAAATCTTTACCCTCTCAACATTCCATAATCGAAGATATAGTTATTATGTGAATTTTGATAAAAGATTTTCACTGTTTGATCTATATTATTAGGTTAGTTTGATTGGTTTTACATGCCAAACATTGTTCGGCTATTTCATGTCAAATTTTGTATGGAGCACCCAGTGAGGATCATAGTCACTGCTCAGTAGTAATGGTCAAGCAAACTAGCCTCACTAATCATTAACCAAGCCAAAGCAACTTTTTATATGACTAATATTCACCACTGAATTAAGTGCATTTACAAGGAAGGAAAGAATGTTGAAAAATAAATGTTAAACAAAAGAAATGCTTTTTTTCATTATTAGGCTGTAGACATGTTGATGTGCCTATATATATATATATATATATATATATATATATATGTAATTTTTTATCAGCAGCCCCATGCAGCAAGATGTGGCACAAGGACGAGCATAAAGTGGGGTATCTGAGCCTGTAGGCTAGGGCAAAAATTCCCTAGAGACCATGTAAAAATGGAGTCAGTTTCCCCGAGACGAGACTTAGTGGTCAATATATATATATATATATATATATATTTCCAAGAGGATATAATCCAGGTAGAACTCAATGTCCAGGACAGAGCAAGAATATAAGATAATATAAAAGGCTCAAACAGCAATATTCCAGGGTTATAATTTATTACATTGGAATCATAATCACGATCCTATTCATCAGACCTACAAATTGAAAAAGAAGTCTGATGAATTGGATCATGATTACGATTCCAATGTAATAAATTATAACTATGGAATATTAGTGTTTGACCCTTCTATATTATATATATATATATATATATATATATATATATATATATATATATATATATATATCAATATAAATTATGGGTGCCTGTTAGAATGTTTGCTTTCTTCCAATGCAACCTGAGTTTGAATCTCAACATCGTTGATTCGTATGGAAAGTGACTTCTAGATGTTATCAATGTGGGAAGCTAAACCCAGTGTGCAGCACCTTTGGAAAGTGCTTAAAAACCATACCACGAGTTGACTCAAGCCTTATGGGGGAAATTGGTTAGACGGAACAGTTATGAGGCCATCAGTGGTTGTGTTCTCACAAAGTTATCTTGACTGAGGGTTTGAGAATACTGGCCTTGTTCAGACTACTGATCATGCCAGATGAGGAGTTCTCTCCCAGGAACTGTAACTAAAGTCTGCTCAGCATAATTGCAGTATAAACCACAGGTAGTCTCTGTGGGTGACAAACAAACACAAATGTGCATGTGACTGCAATAGGGCTTAGTTAGCCACTTTAGCAAACAAGTGTGCTGGGAAATGAGTAGCTATTTATTTATTTGTCACTTTGAACAAAAACATCTTACAGAAACAGAGAAACATTACTAGATACTTATACAAGTTCTGTGTTTTGAATATATTTTTCATGTTTTTATTCAGACTACATCAATAATCTGAGGTAATTCACTACAATGACTACCATATTGACACAACTCTCAGCAAAACAATCACCAATATTTTAATACTAAAATCTCACCATAAACTTACCAGAAATAAGTTTATCTTTCATAAATATTCATGTAGGTATTCATGTTTTACATAAGATTTTGTAATGTATATTTATGCTTTTTAGGATGAACCAGTAATAAAATGTTTTCATAAATAAAATAAAAAAGAAAATAACTCCTTTAGGTAATGGCAAGTCAATTGATGAAAAGAAGAAATTACAGTTGCCTTTACTTCTTGAATCCCAATTAAAATAAATTTAAATTGATTAGCAAGCAATCAACTGTTTTTCATTCTATTTCTGTTTTTCACATGGAAGTAAAGCTGAAGTCATTAAAACTGAGAAGGAAACTATGAAACAGAATCAAGCAGGATTATTAAGAAATCCTGTACTATAAACAAATTTGATGTTTTTTATTTCCTTTTGAAGATCACAATTGTTAACTATGCTGTCTCTTGTAGTCCTACCAAGGATTGAACTCACCATCCTTGGCTAACAAATTTCTGAAGATATTAGACTCTCACTGTTCAGCTTAATGGATGTATTCTAAGCAGTGGCTTGTTTCCCTTCCTGCCAAAGTGGATTTAACCTTTAGGCACTATTCAAATTTATTTAAATTTTACCTTGGTAAACATTTTTCTGTTTACAAGTTTCATTAGAGTTATCTTTCCTGACCTGTAAGACTGTTATTTTTTGTGCTTGAAATATTTTTGTTTTGGACATTTCTTCCAGCAAAAAACTTTGCACTTTTGAAATGCTTTTTTTGTTAAAACAATTAGCAATCTGCCTGACTTTTTAAGTGTGCAGGTGTCTTTTCAAAACTTTAAATGTCCAACTCAATGCAGTCATCAAGAAACATTTGTTTTCCTTAAAAATGCATCCACCTGACAAAGATAATATTGAGGACAACCCAGTATTCCAAAAGGGGACTCAAAAAAACAACAATATGGAGGCCAATAATAGCCAAGATATGACAACTACTGAAACTACAGAGGTCAATAATGGCTAAAATAGAATGAAGAGCCAGGTATGTGATAAAATAAGTGTCAATGCAGAGGCCATTGAATCACCCTGTTGCTGGAAGTCTTCTCCTAAATACATTATCAATATGGATGAGTTTTTTGAGCATGCCAAGATTTATGCTCACCTTGTGGTAGAAGATGGATTCTTGGAAGACCCATAAGAACTAAAGAAGATTGAAAAATGAATAGTGTCAGTCTTCATGGTGGACAAGTGCTCATGCAAAATTTGTCACTTCACAAATACACAGTGGTGAAATCACTGGAGTCCCTGGAAGTTAAGCCCCAAAGAATGTTAAGTGTGCAGGCTTCTTTATGTGAGACATATTGTTACTCACACCTGGAGATTGCATGAATGCATCGAGTTGGGATCTAATCAGGAAATATCTAATCCTTAGGACCAAGTATGAAGGCAGGCGAAGGACCAAGTCATAATATTCAAGGTCTCTCCCCAGTTTATTGGGGAACATCTGGCTTTGTTCTTTTTGCAGTATAGTGACATACAAGGTACCTCTTGTGATAACCTGACCAGAGGATGGAGTTTTGAAATAATGTTGGATTGTAAAGCCTTCTACTCCATCACCAACTGTCTGGAAGTAGGTGGCTGAAGTTGTCAGTCATTGCAAATCAACATGTTGGAAGTGTGGAGAGACTGGTCACTCTGCTGTTCCTGCCCAGAGAAGAAGGCCTCTGGAAGTCAGGCCCCAGTTGACCAACATCCCCCTCTGGCTGCGTCGTTAAGTTCCCCCTCACCAGTCATGGGCATGCCAGCTTCTGGGACTGGTGTGGTTAAACCCCTAGTTGGGTCAGACTCTCAGCCCACATTCTCCAAAATTCTTTGCCTGCTCCTAATGCAGTTGTGAAGAAGAGAGAGAGGGAATGGTAGGTTGCTGGTAGGGCCAGAGGGAAGCACCAGATAGTGGGACCTCGGTCCTCTGAAGCCCCCGGGATGAAAGGCACTAACAGATTCAATCCCTCTACCAGCATTAAGGGTAATACCCCAGCCTCTGAAGCAAATACTTCCTGAAAATAAAGTATGACCTATGGCTGGTTTCTGGAAATTGAATGCATCATTATTTGGTGAGCAAGATTTCCAAGACCAGCTACCACTAATGTTACAGCGGGAATTGACAGGGGCTGTGTTTGAAAATAAGTGGTGGGATCATTTAAAATCTAAACTTAGGTCTTTTGCTGCTGATTTTAGTCACTGACTCAATCTATCAGAATTAGCGGCACAAAAGGCATGTGTAGAGAAAGTAGATTGGGTGATCAAATCTCTTGATAGTGGGGACGTAGCCTTAGCTAAGGTGAAACTGGCCTCCTTGCTTATTAAGAAGGTTCAAGTTCTAGAAGTTAGGGCTAGGTTAAAAAGAATGTCTTCTGAGACAATGAACATGGCTGCTGAAGACTAAGACTGAGCACTGTATTCTTTTGCTTACTAGGTGTTATGAGAGTCATGATATGGATGATGTGACAGAAGGAATTCCATGGGTTGAGAAGTTTATCACTTCCCAACTGATCCTGTTCCTTAAGCATCGGCTTAAGTCAATATTAGAATGGAAAGGAAATGACCCCAGTCTTGCACATTTGTGTCAAATGAAAGGTGCTGACTTGGAGTGGCATTTTGATGCCAGTTTGGGATTGCTGGATTGGCACATTGGCAATCCTGCCTGACATAGGCTAGTCTAGGTTTGTGTTTTTTTTCATCCAAGTTAAACTTAGCTCATTGGTCTCTTTTATTTATTCAGCCCCACTTAATCTTTCCTCCCCTCCCCTCCCCCATTAGGTGACCAGAGATGTCAGTTAGCTGGTAGATGCGGAATGCCTTTCACTTTTTAGGTGTGATATTTTTGTATTTGTTGTTGTGTTTGGGTGAAGGTGCAACTCTGTGAGTGTCGGGTCGAATGTGTGACATTTTGATTATTTAAATTCTACATTAATTTTGTCTGGTTAACTGATGTTTCTGACACATTTAGTGATTGTGGGGGGATTATTATTAATACTGTTTTGTTCTGTTTCATGCAAATAAATCTTGTTTTACATTGTAAATATTCATTGGCAGTTTATAAATTTTTAAAAGTTGTTTTTGTGTCCTCCCTCACAGACAAAATTGTATGTATGCGGACTAGTTAGGACTTCATAGTCTCTGAGCTATTATGGTGGTTGTAGTAAGAACAGTAAGTAAGAATGTGGGCATTTTGGTGCAAGCGTTATTGTAGTATATCTGGGTCAATGAATGTGGCTAGCTAAGTTTTAGCATGAGACAGATGAAGACCAGCCTTTTCCTTTCCCAATTACTGGCCTTGTGCCCTGCTTGTATGTATGTGTAATAAATATTAACATTTTTCTGTTGTTTGGTGAAGTGCTGTCACTCAGTTTATTGATCAATATCCAGTTTTAACAAAAATGATGAGACATGGTTTATTTTTCAAAGGCATTAAATGTTTGAAATGTTTTTTTTATTAAATTTACTTCATTATTTACATTATTTGCATTTGGACTATTGTCCTTATCTTTGTTGTTGTCACAACTTTCAGCTGTTGTACACTCTAGACTTCATCAGGTGTATGTCAATCTGGGTAACCTATTAGGAATTACAAGCTAAAACTTTTATTTAATCTAAGGGGATAGACTGTTCTTGTTCCAGTGCCAATGACTAGAGACATCCTTCGTTTTTATTTATATTTATTCACTTGAGTTGGACATTCATGGGTTTATCACTCCAACCATTATGATCCTGCATCATGATCAGAAGGTCATTAAGGAAGAATTCTGTGTCATAACATATCTGGTCAATTTAGATGGTTTCTGGGTGACCAACCTGTCTGTTGCTAGGTGTCTAGAGCAGTAGATCAATCACAAATGGTGTCATGCAATCTGCATACATGTAAGATTGTAGAAATATCAGGGATGGTTCTATAGAGCTGTGATTTTGTTGGATGTTGTCTCCAAGAGATGTTAGGTATAGCACTCAGCATCTAAGTATATATTCCATCAAGCTTAAACTGTATGGTTTTAATTTAATGTCCAGGCCATGGTACCACATAATAACACTGCCTGTACAGTGGCTCGAAAGAAACTTGAGATTGTCTGATAGATCAGATTTCCAGATTACATCTATTTGATTCAAGGTGGTCCAGGCTTTAGCTATGTGAATTTTCACATCCTTTTCAGTAGAATTTATCTTGCTTCATAGATATGAACAGATTTTATTGATTCACCTGAGAGAATTTGTATTGACCCTTGTTAGTTGAAGCCTATGAATTCAGTTTGAGGCATTGACAGACTCTGACATTATTGGAGGCATTTTGTAGATGATGTAGGGGTACTCTGTCATTGGTAATGGCATCTACAGTGATAGCTATGTCCTCTACATAGTCAATATCTGTCAACATTTTTTTGGCAGAATATCAACTTGAGAGTCTTGGCAATAAAGTAAAACCTAGATGATGATGCTTGTTGAGGGAAGTTCTCAATATGTTGTCAAAGGTGATAACAAAGAGAAAAGGTGCAAGTGTGTCAATCTGGAGGACTTCTGCTTTGATATTGAAGGAGCTAGTATCTTTATCTGGG
>OZ010599.1:45226564-45254064 GCA_963932145.1 Acanthosepion lycidas | reverse complement strand
ATAATCAAAATGTATTTTAATCTTTTTGAAGATAGATATATGGAGACTACTAAAGATGGATAAAGAAAGAGAGGAATAACTAGACACTACTATTCTCAAATTACACCTTTTATTGAAAGATTTAAGCAAATCATAAATAATTTGGTATGCATTTTAAAATTTGCTGGACTAAGCATGAGCAAATTTGCAATGTTTTAATCTTTCTTTTATCAGATCTGCTGTATCTTCACATGTAATATCAGATCAAACTGCTTTCAAATCACAAAGCAAATTTTTTTAGAAGGTTTTCTCAACATTTTTCTGATTTCACAGAGCCAAATTTGTTCAGACATGTTCAACAAAATTCATGTCTGGGTACAGACTTGACCATGAGAGTCACTTAATACTTTTTGGACTTGTCATTCTTGAGTTATTGTTTTGTTTTATGGAATACTATCCTCAATGAAATGTATGCTGCTTTGCACAAATTATTGCCAGTGAATATTAAGTGAAGTCCCTCATGTAGAATGAATATGAATTTTTGTGAACTGATATTCCTCAGACAGTCCTGAAACATTCAACAAACAAGGCTCCAAATTCTTCCCCACACTATAAACAAAAATCTACAATGTTTGATAATGATTTGCAGCCAGTTCAAAAAATTATTTTCTAGCCATCTCCAGACTGATATTCATCTGCTGTTTGAATAATGCGCACTCATCTGAAAAGATAACAGTGTGTCAAAACTCTAAGCATCTCTTCTTTATCTCAGTTGCTCTCTGCATTTTCAGCTGAATCTTTTTTTGTTAATATTAAAATTCACCTAATACAATACTCAGGAGTAGGGGGATTGCTGGTAAAATGATAATGATGAATTTTGTGTATTATATAAATGAAAAAAGAAGTGATAGAAAGTGTACATAAAGAGAATATGTAGGATAGATAATGATTAACACTTAACCATGAAGAGGTTAAGATTGTATTGTTCAGGGAAGCACCCACATGGGAGTCTGTTGCATAGAGTGGCAGTTCTTTGGGAAAAATCTGTATCAGTGAAACTTTCTTCTTATAGTTGAAATATTTTGTTTCTTTGTGGCACATTGTATACAAGTACAGTTACCCTCTGCCAATATATTAAAAAGGTAATATATATATATATATAATAATAGCTGGCCACTTGTATTCAAGGATACCCGCCTACTAGAGCAGCTATCCAATCCTTATTGCAGACGCTTGCTCAGACAGATTTATTTTTGCTCAACACCCACATAGCCCACCTGTGGTTTATACTGCAACTATGCTGAGCAGACCTTAGTTACAGTTTCTGGGAGAGAGCTTATTATCTAGCATGATCAACATTTTGAGCAAGGCCAACATGCTCAAGCCCTCAGCCATGCTTCATGCTAGCACAGCTATCACCGGCCCACAAGAGTTCCGTCTACACAATTTCACTCACAAGGCTTGGGTCAACCTGTGGTATTGTTCTCAGGCACTGTAAGTATACATACATACATATATATATATATATACATACATACATACATATATATATATATCTATATCTATATATATGTATATATATTGAAGACATCTAAAGTCTGAGTATGGACTGCTGAAAAAAGGAGAGTGTTCCACCCATTCACTACTTGCTGTAAGAAAAGAATATTTTTGTCTCTTCAGACAATAGGACAGTGGCTGAATTTTTAATGGATGTCCTCTGGTGGATTCATACTGGCTTTTAGTAAATAATTTCTCAAAACTTATGTTACCAATTGAATTTATTATTCTAAATACCAAAATCATGTTTCAGATGTTATGTTTTAAGTGACAAAAAGTCAAAACTATTAAGGCTGTGCATTTTTAATTTCAGTGTAAGGTGATCGCACACAGGAAGTATAGACTACAATTGGAAAAAAATAAGGATGATTTGACTGTGCAACATTGACTGCTCTAAGTAACTTTCTTCTACCTGCTTTTCTATAATAATCCATGTGATAAAATATAAATTAGGATCATTTAAACATATTTGGATGCACTTGATTGATTGATTTGTTTTCTATGGCTAATCAACTCTATGCAGGTTATTTAAAGTCAGAAAATATTTTTAGGTTATAAGAATTCTTTTTGGGTTAGTGCTACAAGCCCTACTAATTAACCCATAGCTTGGGGAGGAGAGGGGAATTCATACTTTTCTCAAGGGTGTTTGATATAAGCGAATATAATGAAACCTACAGGAATTGGTACTTGAGTCTCTGATTAACAATTCCAAAACATTATTAATTACACCACCTGCACATCCAATCTTATAACACCTAGTATTTCCAAGTGGTCACCCATTTAAGTAATGACCAGGCTCGACATTGCTTTACTTTAATGATCATATGAGAACTGGTGTTTCAACTGGATGCAATTGTACTCAATGATGCCTTCCAGAATGCACTACAGTCTCTCTTAGGTTGACTTGCCACTTTTTGAAACTTTGTGCAATTTGTACATATATCAATCAATACACCACAAACATAAAAAATACAACTATGAATATAGAACTATTAATAGATGATATAAAAATACAACACAGCATTCACTGCAAGGAAAGGATGTAAAATTCTAGAAGCCATTATTATATAAAAAAACAACACATTAAATAAAATATTCTTATCTACAGGAGATGGTGTCTTAAAGTGTGCATGAAATAATATAAAATGCATACAAAATATTTAATATGTATACAAATCAACCACATGTATAAAAATTGGATCCATGCTTTTTTGTTTAACTATTACATATGGTGTCACTTTGAACTGATTCTAATTCCAGCATTCTAAAAATTGCCAGAAAATCTTGTATACCACACTAACACCAAGTTCTTGATAACGACTGAGACAGTTGAACAAAAATAGAAGAAAACATGAACTTCAAACAGTTTATCCACAATTTTGATCCTGATATACAACAATATATTTGAAAAATAGTATAAATTAAACAGACCTTGTTTGAATTTAACAAAATGTCTTTCGATAATCAATTTATATATATATATATATATATATATATATATATATATATATATGTATTTTAAATAAAAACAGACGACTTTAAGGTACCATTATAATAATTTATTTCACCAGAGTCCTATTAAAAGGACGCCGGATCATCAGATAGCACTTCTAACAACGAAATAAAACGAAAAATTTTTCATTTCGTTGTTGGAAGTGCTATCTGATGATCTGGCGTCCTTTTAATAGGACTCTGGTGAAATAAATTATTATAATGGTACCTTAAAGTCGTCTGTTTTTCTTTTAAATATTAGCACTGGATTTACATTGAGCTCTCAGGATTTCATCCTCCTTGTGATTACCCATACGGATTACCAAGTTCTTCATAACTTAAATATATGTATATATATATATATATATATATATATATATATATATATATATATATATAGATATAGATATATATATATATATATACATATATATATATATATATATATATATATATACATATATATATATTTATATATGTTTAATACTTATGCATAATGAAAATGTTCTAATTTTAAAATAAATGACGAGCAATTAAAAATGGCTATCTTATAACTATGTAAAGTGCAAAATGACCAAAATGAACCAAACCATCCCACACACCAGTTTTCATACAAACAAGGTGATGCTATATATTTGGTGGGATTGGTAGAGAGTTCACCACTATGGATTTCTTCTGGGGAAAAAAAAACTGATTAAAATTAGATTGATTAAAAACAGCAATTAACAAAAAGTATTCAGAACTATGAGAAAGGGTATAAAATTCCATCAGAATAATGCTAGAATGTATGTTTCATTTATTACTGGGCAAAAATTATCTGAGAAATTTTCACTCTAACACTGTACTCACCAGATACTGTACTTTCACATCTTTCCAAAACTCTCTTCATGCAAAAAAGCTTCAATTCTCTGGAAATATATAAAAGATACATAGATTAGATTTTTACTGAGAAAATGGTTCCATAGCTGAATATTGTTCGTTAGAGGTTCACTAGGTTTAGAAGTGGAAATTTTGATCAAGAAGATCAAGAATGTTGTGAAAGGCCAACAGTTGTTGATGATGAGCAATCAAAATACTGATTAAAAATAATCAAAGTCACACATAGGACATCAAAGAGATACTCTAGATTTCTTGTGTGAGTGCTGTAATGAATTTGAAAATATTTGGATACATGAACATTATATTTTGGTACCTCACAATTTAATAGAAAAAATTCCATCTGCAATGTTTGTTCAAAAGCAACAAAAACAACCCATTTTTGAAAAAAACACACACAGGCAATGAAAAATGAATACTTTACAACAATGTGGAGTGAAAAAGAACCCATGGGAAATTAAATGAGCCATTAACTTCTAAAGCTGATCTGTGTCTGAAGAAAGTGATGCTGTGAATCTGTCAAGATTGGAAGGGCATTGTATATTATAAGATCCTTCCACAAAATCAGACATTGAAAAGTATTGAACTGATTAAATTCAGCAATGAAAAGTGTCCAGAAATGGCTAATCAGAAGGGTTGTCTATCAGGACAATACTAAACCTCACATCTCTTCGAAGACCTGTCAGAAAGTGGTTGGTTGAGATATCAAACAACATCTGCTGTACTCATCTGACTTGTACCTTTGGATTACCACTTATTTAAATTCTTAAAAAATTAACTTAATGGAAAGAACTTCCATTTTCTGGAAACTGTAAAGACCACTTAAACCAGTTCATCGCCCAGATGCCATATTCTGAAAGAATAGAATCATGAAGCTGCCTCAAAGATGGCAAAAGGTAATGGAACAAAATGGCACATATGTGGTTGAGTAAACCACTTTGTCACATAGAAGTGCTTCTGACTAATTCTGGCTGATAGATCAATGAATGCTGAATGCTTAAGGAAACAGCTAATATTGCTATTATCATTGACTGAAACTTCTAAGAAAACCAGTTAGCAAATTTTCCATATATATGTCAATGTTTATATATTCTTTGATTTAAATTCCTAGATGTTTCATCTATGTATTGCTTGTAACATATATTTGAGTCTATCATGTAAATTCCTGCTTCATGTTCTAAATTATTATTATTTTGTTTTATATTAATTAAATCTTTTATCGTTATTAGTTATAATAATTTTCTTGCAAACTCACTACAAACCAATATTATTACCATTTTTACAATGATTATTATAACAAAATTTTAGATTACTGATGAAATCACTTTTTAGCAGCATTTTAGCTTTTCTTAGAATTTTTAGAGACTTATCTTATCTTTTAATTAAACAACATATTTCCAATATACTGATGATAAATTATTAGGTTGGTGCAAAAATAATGTCGTTTTCTCACATAGTAACATATGTGAGAAAACGACATTATTTTTGCACCAACCTAATAATATATCTCTGCAAAGCTTTAGTAACATATCCTATATATATATATATATATATATATATATATATATATATATATATATATATATATATATATATATATATATTATATATCTGTCCCTGCTATTCGATTGCTATTTCCATGACAAATACTCAAACATATCAGTTCAAATATTTTATAGCAAGGAGTAGTCACTCCCAGTGACTCTATGAACTCATCGAATACTATAAAGAGTTCCATGGTATGGAGTCGTTTTAATAGTCATATTGGAGCCAGTCTTTATACTAGCTATACAGGTGTCACAGCAATAGCCTAAGCATTACGTATAGAGGCTACTTTAATGAATTATGTTATACCAAGTACAAGTGTGTGTCATAACAATAACCCTACAATCAGTCAGTTACGTGCCACATGTAATACATGCTTGGGCGATCATATATCTTTCGATACATGACTGATGATGCAGATTTTTTTCCTGCAGTAGGTTGCCATTTTCTTCTGTTGTAGACTGGCTAAAAAACCCAGTCTGTCCTGCTATTCAACCCATAGCTGGGGGAAGAAGAGATGGATTCATACCTTTTCCAAGGGTATTTGTGCATAAGTGAATCTAACAAACTCAACTGGAATTCAAACTCGACACTCGACGTTCTCACTTTGAGCCAATAGCCATTGCACCACAATGTACATCCACATCCTATCTACAATAGGAAGTTATAATACAATACATTACTTTTCCTCAACATCATGTTAAACTGTACTGATTTAAATTAAGGGTCTATTGAAAATCCACTAATATGTCAATGTACCAACAAATACTTGTTCCTATAACTAAATTATCCACTGCTTTTATTGTAAGAATTATTGAAACATAACTCTAGACTTTGCAAGATTGAATGTTAAAAATGTCATATGAATAATTTTGACTTGGTATTTCACTTACAGTCTCTGGTGCAGTCAAGTATTTCCTCTGTTTACCAAGAACAGTTCCTGTTCACTGAGGTGGCACTGGATCCAATCTGATCTGATATTAAGAACCTGTCCATATAGATGCCGCTCCTATAATGATGACGATCTGTGAAGCATGCAGAAATATTACGGTAGAAACCCATGCAAAGATATTTGCCACCTAAGCAGCCAAAGAAGATCAGCACATGACACTGATGGTGAACAGAGGTGGAAATGTAAGCGCTATGAACAGCTGCAGGGGACTATGATCTTATTTTCGGTAGCACGTAGCATGTAGAGAAAGATGTCAGTTGATTACTTAACTGGGCCTGCAAGGTGAGCAGGCTCTTATTCTGGTCAGCTGCCTGACTTTGAATTATTCTGTGATTTTTTGATCACTGAGGATCCCCGTCAGGCAGCCAAAATCTGCTTAGGTGTTATTACATAAACAGTGGGGAGGCTGATAGGCTCTGTGAGGTTTGCAGGCAAAAGACACTTCCAAAATTGCTTATTACACATAGACACTGCAACATCTCTATGATTGCAACAGACTCAAGATGATTATTTGCAGAGGTTTTGCTTAGTGCACAAAATTTTTGATAACTGTCAATCAGCTTTTTGGAACCCTACAGCTGCATTCCAAAAGAATTTATCACTTTTCACTAACAGGTTATCATTTTCCTCAATTAAATGATCTTAAAACCTGTCATATAGTGGCTGTGAGTTCAATCCCTGGACCAGATAGTGAAACACCTGTTCAACAGGAACAAACAAAAACTGCCATCACAGGTACAAAATAATACAATAATCAACAAATACCCTATTATCAACCAAACAATGGACACCTGATGATGACCAGTGATGGAAGAATGACTATAACATCTATATCAATCAAGATTAGAACAATAGTTCAAGATAATTAATTTATATCTTCAAACCTGATGGTAATTTTATAATTCATTTATTTTTTAGTAGATTCTTTTCTCTTAACAGTTGCCTTGACTAATCGTAAGCACATACATTACTTTTTATATTTTTATCACTCTTTTTGACATTTTTTTCAATAATGTTTTTTATCTTACCATCTTTCTCTGTTATCAGTTGGATGTATGCACACATAATTTTATCTATAATTGCGTCATATGAAATGTTACTACTTCTATGTGGCATGTGTCTTCAGGATATGAGTGATCATGTCTCTCTACAACTTCCTGCCCTTTGAGTAATATTTGTATCCTTACTATTGCTCCCAGTTGCTGTTCTGCCATCCATTTACACCAGCTTGTTAGGTAAGTTACTCACTGTTTCTTCTGTCCCTTTTGCCTTGAATATGTCATGTGAGTGTCAAATTCTCTAAGCTCTCTTTCCTCATTATGTATCAATGAAAATGTCTCTTTCTAATTGTAAGTATGTATTTTTTATTTCCATTATCCTTAAAACATCCTTGTTGGTCACATGCTCCATCTATGTTATCTTCATCATCTGTCTATAGAACCACATTGCTATTATCTAAAGTCGCCTCTTCATCTGTGAGGAAATTGTCCAGCATTCACTTTTCTTTGTTTCTAATAGAATTTTTCTATTTATTAACATATTCTTTAAACTGCCCTTATTTGGGGAAATTGAATAGTTCTTTTTATTCAGTCTTCCATAATTAACTAAGTGTGAATCAATTTTTATAAGGAAAATTAGAGCATTTAAAAATAATAAAAAAGTCACTTTTCCTTTGCAAATCATTGGTTTTTCAAAACAGATCATTTACTCACAAAAAAAATGGCATCAATATTGCAAACATATTATTCTTAATATTTGATTCTCAGGGGAAAAAAAAGTGAAGTTGAAAATTGATAAGAAGAGAAAGGAAAAATTATAAACCAACAAGCATATCAAACGAGATGATGATTGATCCAGTGAGAAACAGTAGTAGAAAATAGGAGAGCTTAACTCTAAAAGGTTCTAAAACAAATTAATTATACTCACAATGCAGTAACCTTTGATAACAAGTTTTGCTTGAAAGAATTCCAGTTTTATTTCTATATGCATTTAGAAGTATATTGCATTAAACTTTTCTTTTCAAACAAATAATTAGATAATGTCAAAACAAGACAGCAAAATGAAAATAGCATAGATAAATACTGAAAAAGTAATCACAGTTAATGACTAGTATATAAAAATATTTATCTCCCTGTATTTGTCTGTCCTCTCTCTCTGTGTCTCATAAATAATATATATATATATATATATATATATATATATATATATATATATATATATATATATTACCTAAATAATATTTAGGTACTCATATTTGAGTAGACACTCAGTTTAATTATTAAACAGCATATAAATTTATTTTTGTTTACTGGGATATACAAGGAATCTTATTTGAGAAAAATATGCCTCTCCAGCAGGATGAAAAGCTGTGTTCCACTTGGGCAGGGGTGTCCAAACTTTTTTCAAAGAGTGTCAGAGTTGATGAGTTGATGAGGGCCAATCATTCTGCTTGGCATTCTTTGAACCATTAAAATTAGATGCAAATCTTATGAAAATTTTATTGCAAATGGTATATTTTCATTTCTTCACATGGATGACAAATAAATTTAAACAGGTGTTGCCAAAATCACTCAGCCTGTTATATCTGAAGCCCATATAAGATGAAGTAAAATATGTCCGAGAAAAAATAACTTCCAGGAAGCTATAATATATCTCAGGTTAATCTTAAACATTACATATTATTGGTAATCAATGTTGTCTGACAACTTTTAAGTTAAAAACATATGAAAAAGAACATAAAACTAATATTCATCTTATTAAGAAGTAGAAAACAAAGTGAAAACAAGTCCAAGTGTCCAAATATATTTATAACTGATTTTGACCAACACAAAACAAATTTAATTCACTAAAATTTTAGAATTTATTCATCTCAGATGACCAAAACAAATAACTTCCCTGCACTAATGTGAAGGATGATACTGAGATTTAGACTGTGGTATGTAGGCTGATAGGTCTGGTTCAAAGGCAGTGATTTTAGAAATTGGCTGGAAAAGGACATGGTCAATATCGCACTACCAGAGGGCAGTCACACAGTGCTGCTGCCATTTTTTGGTGAAACATGAAATTGTGTTTCTTAGGTGTGTACTTTACATACTCTGATTGACAATACTAGCAGTCTGTAAGTGAAACATTATATGACAGAGGATGGGGTTCATACAAAATAACTGGCCCTTGGGTCAGACTTTGGACATGTCTGCACTAGGGGAAACCTTGATCAGATCTGACATGATTTGGACCTCTTGGCTACATTGATGGCTAAGCAAAGGTGAATAGTACCTTTACACCAAGATTTTTCTCTGACACAAAATAGAAAGCAATTTCTAAAGAAAAAGTGATGGAATTTTTATTTAATCAAACAGATTTTTATTACGTCAACATTATTTTTAGTGGATCCTCGAATATTCAGGCAGGTAGACAAAAATAAATATACTGTTTAATAAATAAATACTCAAATACAAATATCCACTAAAAATAACATTTAAGTAATAAAAATCTTACTTTATACATGTGTGTTTAACTACATATATATATATATATATATATATATATATATATATATATATATATATAGGACAATGGGACTTATACTTAGTTAAAACTTAGTGTTGTCAAAGGATAAAGTCAGCCTGGACACTTTGCCAACTACCTCCCCCTCTTATCCTTCCCTTTGTTTTTGTCGTTCTTGTATGTGTTATATGTAATAGGAGTAGGTAGGCTTTCCTACCACCTGGTCAACACTCCTCCCCTTCTCTTGGACATAAGAGGCTCACGCCTTGTTTCTTGTTTAGGAAGGGGTTCCCAGTACTCTCCCTCTCTCTATCTCTGGCCTCTGTACTAGTGCAGCTCTGTTTCTCCCGTGATGTGTGCAGTCTGTTGCATTGCCTCTTCATTCTGAGGGTACATGGTTGACAGTTCTCTGGTTGCTGTTTCTGACTGGTAGTTAGGAGCCCTAACTCTTGCATAATGTCTTGAGCGGCTGCTCTGATCAACAGTTGTATAATACTGGGGTGTTTGTAGTGCCATGTCATGCATGGAAAGGTGTCCCTGCAGTTACCT
This sequence comes from Acanthosepion lycidas, assembly GCA_963932145.1. NCBI lineage: Eukaryota > Metazoa > Mollusca > Cephalopoda > Sepiida > Sepiidae > Acanthosepion > Acanthosepion lycidas. Next base: position 45,243,608 of record OZ010599.1, on the reverse strand, counting down.
CCGGTGGGCAACCCTGAGGCCACATTATGATGCAGACTGTGCCAACTCCTCTCTGTCCACGTCACGGTCGATAATTGCCTGCTTTTTTACTTTGGGTCTTCTCATCTTCCAACCATAATTCCACATGATGACTTACAAAGAACAAAAAAGGAATCGTAAACCAGCCCCTCAAAAATCACTTAAACCCCTCAATATTTCGTTCTCCAACATCTGTGGCATTAGAACAAACTTCTGCAGTCTGGAATCTTTCCTCACTGCAAACGGCCCGGATATACTCACTCTCTGTGAGACCAACCTTGTCTCGTCTATCCCCTCCTCTGATCTCTCAATCCCAAGCTACCTTCCTCTTTTCAGAAAAGACTCTCTAACCCACATGCACGGCCTTGGTGTCTACATCAAGGACCATCTTCCTCTGGCCAGAGAGTTCTCTCTCGAATCGCCAGACCAGTCATACATGTGTCTCCGACTATCTCTTCTCAATGCAGTAAGCTATCTCTTCTTCCTTTACCGCTCTCCATCCATCCTCAAGAATGTGGGATACTCAATAGCATTTCTGACAGCATAGACAAGGCTCTCTCCCTCCACCCGTTTGCTCACATATTTGTGTTTGGCGACTTTAACGCCCATCATACCAAGTGGTTTAAGGATGCTACTACTGACCACGCAGGCATTCAAACACTTAATTTTTCAGTTTCTCAATCCCTCACGCAGATAGTTAACTTCCCTACTCATTTTGCCTTCAGCTGGGATGGTAAGGCCTCTCTTCTCGATCTGTGTTTTACTTCCATCCCTGAGTCTTGTAGTGCCACACAACTCTGCCCTCTTGGTAACTCCGATCATGCTGTAGTATCTGTTAACATCTCCTTCAACTTCACCCCTTGCAAAGAACCTCCTACCACTAGAACATTGTTCTACTATCAACGAGCTGACTGGGACTCGTTCCGGGATTTCCTCCGCGGTGTCCCCTGGAGTGGAGTCTTTAAGCTCCCCATCCAAGAATGTGCTTCTGAGGTCTCATCCTTGGTTAAAGCTGGAATCAACGCTTTCATCCCCTCAAGGAAATATAGGGTCTCCTCCCCCCTGGTTCTCTGCTGCTTGCTCAGCTGCCATCGCCCATAGGAACCACTTCTTTCACCTATTTTGTAGCGACGTCGGACTGCAATAGATGTCTCTTTGCCTCTGCCTGTAACAAGTGTAAGCATGTTCTCAACAATGCTAAGCCACTATTTGCTGCTCAGATGAAGGAGCGTATTGCATCTCGCAAATTTGGCTCCAAAGATTATTGGCGTCTCTGCAAGAGCGTATTGAACAATTGCAAACCCTCTATACCTCCTTTGTTCAACCAGTTCGAAGTCCTGACCTCCTCTGCCAACAAGGCTGAATACTTTGCTCAGAAATTTTCATTCAACTCGATGCTCGACTCTTCCAGTGTACCCATACCCGACTTCCCTCTTAGAACTGAGGCCCTATTGAGTGGGTTAAACATAACCCCAGCTTTGGTATTGTGCATTATCTCCAATTTAGACCTCAACAAGGCTAGTGGTGGGGATAGGATACCAGCCATTGTCTTGAAAAAATGCGTGCTGAACTGGTGCCCGCCTCTCTAAACTATATAACTACTGCCTCAAGGAATCTTGTTTTCCTGACTGATGGAAGTCCTCTTCAATTGTTCCTGTCTTCAAGAACTCTGGTGACCCCTCTGACCCTTCTAATTACTGTCCTATCAGTCTCCTACCCCTCTTTGGTAAAGTCTTCAAAGCCCTAATCAATACCGAAGTGGTTAACCACCTCACATCCCATGATCTGCTCTCAGACAAGCAATATGGCTTCCGCTTTGCCCAATCTACAGCTGATGTGCTTACAGCCATCACAGAAACTGTCTACCAAGCTCTTCAAAATAACAGGGAAGCTCATGCTGTGGCCCTAGACATCTCCAAAATGTTTGATAGGGTTTGGCATGCTGGCCTTCTTCGCAAGCTCCAGGGTTATGGCATTACGGGTCGATTGTTTGACCTAATACAATCATTCCTGTCAAACCGTGAATTGAAGGTCGTTCTCAACAGATTTTCCTCCAGTTCTTATCCCACAAACGCAGGTATTCCTCAAGGCTCCAGAGGCAGATATGCAATATAATTGGCCCTGCTCTGGCATCTTGTCTACAGTCACTTTCTCACAGACACGCCATCGCCTCTCTCTGTCTGTTTTACAAATACTTTCATGGCATTTGCTCCAAGGAGCTGCATTCGCTGGTTCCCAGACTTCATGAGTTCAAGTGCCCTACGAGGCTGGCATCCCACTCTCACCCCTTCACTGTTGAAACTCCTAAATGTAGCCGTCTCTTCTACTCCAATAGCTTCATGTCTCACACCTCTCGCCTGTGGAACTCCCTTCCCTATTCCAGTTTCCCTGAGAGCTATAATCTCCAGCTATTCAAATGTAATGTCAATCGACATCTCCAGTTGCCTTGAGCTATCCACTACCCTTCTCCTCATCCTTTCTTCTATCACTCCTATCTGATCTTGCTCCAAATTTTCTGTAACCCCTTGCGTCCTAGTGGCTTCTCGTCTTGCTTGGAGTGAAACGCTTAATATATATATATATATATATATATACACACACACACATATTATATATATATATATATATATATGTATATATATATATAGTCATCCACAGACAGGCTGTTTCATTGTTTCACAGCTCATCAGTGTGGCTAGACATCTCCTGGCCAATTTGGCATCAGTCAGGGATTCTAGCCCTAGGCTATTAACAACCAGCAGGGAGAAAGGCAATTTTTGTGTATTTATTTTATCATAAACATACCAGTGACCTAGAGAACTCAATCCAGGTTGGAGAGTCTTGTAATGTATATATACACATACACGGATATAGATATATACAGGATGCGATGGATAAATTGTCATCTGAATTAATCAAAAAGGAAAATAATACTGACATTTAATTTTAACAGATATATTTACCAAAATTATACAAAATATCTTGAAATACAAAAGAGTAAATTTAATCAATAAAATCACTGTTGGCTTCAACCATGGCCTCCAGACAACTTTGAAATCTCCTGTAACTCTTCTGGACAGTCTTCTTGTTTAAGCTGGTGAATGCTGCCATAATCCTTGCCTTCAGTTTATCTTTGGCATTACAAGGGGTTTACACTCTGAGGAGTTAGGTGGCCAGATGTAAGAAAGGATGTGTTCGCAGAAATTCTCTGACAGCCATGACTGAGTTCTCTTGCTTGTGTGGCATGGTGCAGTTAAGGTTTTCCAGCAGTCACCCACATGACCCAGGGTAGCACTACTTCCCTGGCTATTGACCTGATTGACTTAGAGGGATCGTTTTCAATGATGGCCTGGATCCCACCAACAAATTCTGGAGTTCTTTTCTTATCAGAAGTGAGTTTTCTAAGCTGCTGTACCTTTGTAATCACCATCAAACTCATCCAACTCTTTCCAAATCCTCTGCACTGTCTTCAGATTGACACCCAAACATGTTCATATGGGAGCTCCCAGCACAAATGCCAAGCAGTATAGTATGTTGTTTCCAAATTTCTAGCAGAGTGAATTGTGTCATGGTGCTCTTTTTCTCACAAAAAGTGCCCAACCGTCCCTACAATACTGGGCAGTCAACAAAATCAAAAACAAACAATATGCATGCATGAAATTAAAAATATAAAATGGTGACAATTTACACCTCACACCCTGTACATACACACACACATGCACACACATACATATGTGTGTGTGTGTGTGTGTATGTATGTATGCATTATATATATATATTATCCATGCTTGTCTAAAGTGTGGATAAGTTTTGACTTGCCCTTGTATATATATATATATATATATATATATATATATATATATAGATAGATAGATAGATAGATAGATAGATATCAAATCAAAAATCAAGAAATGCATCCCCACAAAAAATTCTCAGGTGTGGACAGATTTGGGGAAATTCTAAGAAGATACATGCCATCACTCCAGTGGACCACGCTCTCCTTGATAATAAAAATTTTTGTTTGTGATAATCATTATCAAATGTGAAGTTACATTAATTGGTGATGAGACAGCAGACTTTTATTATTTTAGCTGTTGGTAGAGAGAGACTTATCTTTGATTGTGTTAGATGCTTTTTTGGGAGATTTAGGCATTTTTCTACTGGGATGTTGGTGTAGAGGGATTTTATATCTCGGCTGGCTATGCATTCATGTTCATTTCCCTTAGTTTTCAACTAAGCTGTCTGAGTTCTTTATATGAAATGAACTGATTGGTCCAAGGAGAGGGGTGTGATTTTTTGTTATGGCTTTCACTCGGTGGAATGATGGCATGTGTTTCCTTAGAATATCTCAAATCCTGTCCTTTCCAAAATATTTTGTCCAAACAATCAACATACTTTCATTATATTGATCATGCTCTACTTAGATATCCTCCTGATACTGATTTAACTGACCTAGTAGATCAACTAAACAAAGTTGAAAACACAATGGAATTTAAATACAAAAAAGAACACAATTCCTTACACTTCCTAGATATCAAGCCACACTGCATTAACAACAGTTTAAAATTTGGTGTCCACCGGAAATCAACCAACAAAAACTACCTAATAAATTTCTATTCTCATCATAACAACAAAATAAAATCCAACATAATCATTGGATTCTACCTAAGAAGACCTCTAAGAATATGCTGCTCAGATTATTTACACAAAGAGTAGAAATACATTGAAAACACTTTCAAACTTCTCCAGTACCCTAATTATTTTATATTGAATGCAAAACAGAAGGCCCATAAAATATTCCAAAACAAAAAAAATAGCCCCTCTTGAGAAACCCAATAAATCAAAAAATATATATTATCCTGTCTACTTCTTCTATCACATCTACAAGTAAAAAAATCTATCTAAACTCAACATAAAAGTTGTTAGTACTACATCCAAAGCAAAAGATTTAGTTAGTACTAAACAAAACAATAAACTAAAACCTGAGGGAGAAGTTTACTCCATCACCTGTAATAACTGTTACAAAAAATACATAGGAGAAACCTCAAGGAATCTAAATAAATGATCATATGAACTGTTGTAGTTTTCACAGTGGAGGCTTGTATTTCAATAAGTCGTCCTAAATTAGGTTCGACGTACAAAATGTAGGAACTTGGAAATAAGAGTTAATGACGCAGCAATCTAGTTGAGATGGTTGGTACTTCAATGTTCGATATCGACTCACTCAACACCACTCAGCTACTGCTACTTATTATCTGTGGGAGAGTCTATTACAATAGAATAGATACTATAGTATAACATGAACACAGAAGGGAAATTTTACAAAACAATACATTAAATGCGTTGGTTACCAAAGATAATGATATTGACCGCAATTTTGACATAAAAAATGCTACTCTGGTCAAAGGAAAAAATAATTCACTATGACATAAATGTGTAGAGATTGCCTTAATCACAAGGTCATCTACAGCAAATTTGTGCCTTGGCTTTTACGACATTTCACCATTCCTGCTAATCTTCTAATATCATAGTGTGGAACACCTACTTATAAAAGTGATGAAAAGATAAAGAAAAAGACTGTAAGTGAATTTGATTGATAAAAAAAAAGTTTTTAAATTCCCAGCGCCCCCTGCCATTCATATGTGTAGTCCTACCAACATAACGAATTTAGTTTGATGAAGTCTTGAAGGATGAAATATGTCACTAGTCATTTCCCCAATACTGTTCTTGATATATAAAAATATATATTGTTATCTCATAAGTACATGTGTATATCAGTAGACATATATACATGCATTACAGGTTATGCAAAAATATTTACACTTTTATATTTATTCTTAATAATTTTATATTTTAGAGAATAAAACATTGTTTGTTATCATCCATTTTTAACAATTTTATAATATAATAGAAAAGATATTATTAAGTTATGGATTGTAAAAGTATGTAAAATATATCAACATTTTTGCAGAGTGCCTTGTGTATATTTATATATACATAAGCAGGAGTTAAAAAGTTTTCAACCTGACCAACTTCCCAAAATCTGCCGAAATAACAAAATGGCCAAACATAATTTTTTACAGTGGAGAAAAAAACATTTCAGTAACCCATTTATATACTATACATATATCATAAAAATACAGTTTTAAGATATGTATGATCAATATCAGGGATAGAGAATATGTAAATATAAAATTGAACACTGAGACTAACACTGAGCAGCAGCAGCAGTCTGTTCAATGTTTGAACACAATCTTCAGTCAATGTTTGTTGTGTTTTGGTTTTATATATGCTGGTCAATGGTGCATTATGGGTAACAAGGTCTATTGTATTATCCTTATATATATATATATATATATATATATATATATATATATATATATATATATATATAAAAGTAAACATAGAAGTCAACGCTTAGTGGCCTGACGATTGCATCTAGCATGAAACAGACTGTCACCTCTAAGTGTTGACTTCTATGTTCACTTTTATATTTACACATGCTCTATCTCTGATATTGAGCACTTTATCCCATAAATATAGCACATCTTAAGACTATATTTCTTCATTGTTATTGTTATATATATATATATATATATATATATATATATATATATATATTAGGTTGGTGCAAAAATAATGACGTAATAATGTCGTTTTTTGACGTTACGTCAAAAAACGACATTATTACGTCATTATTTTTGCACCAACCTAATATATATATATACATGTACACACACACACACACACACACACACACATATATATATATATATATATATATATATATATATATATATATATATATACAAGCTTTGTTACATTCAAGAGACAAGTTCTGTTAAATTTATATTGTATTTTTCCAATATTTGAATAAGATGCAAAATCATGGATAAAGTTCAGGGATAAAGTTTTGTTCTTTTTTTGATCATCACAGTCATTATCAAGATCTAGATGTTGTCAGTAGACTAGACAAGGTACCAACCATTCTTTTTATTCTTTCATTGTCTTTGTTCAGTCTATAGTAAAATGAATATGGCTAAAAATAAATTAATTAATAAAGTTGAGAGAATCTCTTAATAATTTTGGAGATTATTTGAACCCAGGTATTATCAGGTAGACTTGCTAGTAAAAGTTTGAAAAATAGGCAAATAATATTCTTTTGAGTTATGAGTATAAAGAAAGATTCGAATTGTAATGAGATTTGAGTATTCAAAATTGACTAATGTGAAAGGCAGAGTAAAAACCTGTAATCTCCTATGAAGTGGCAGGAAATGCTGTTAAATTATTGAAGGAAGTGATCTATTATCAGCTGCTCTGATCAACAGTTGTGAGGTCCAAACACAAGACTCAAGGTCTCCTCATTCCATTTCAATTCTTGGCAATTGCTAGAATCTGTAATTATAAAGGACAATTTGGAATGGTACCAAGAAAAGGTGTGGAAGGTAGGGAGAGTGGAAGCAGAGAGAGGGAGAGAGTAACAAGAAGAGAGAAGAGTGGAAAAAGAAAAAGAAAACAAAATATGTAGGGGAAATTATAAAAGAAAATAGTAGATAATGGTAAATCAGAGAGTGGGAGGACTCATGTGAACATGTATAGGAAAAGATTTTAAAGACTATGTTGAGTAAGAAAAACTTTCTCGTCAGAATAAAAAGAATAAGAGACTAAAAAAGAATGGGAAGAGGTGGAAAATAAAAATGATGAAATGTAGAGGAATAAGAAGACAAATGAGAAGAAATGGTGGAAGAAGTAGAAAAAGAAGAAAGTAAAAATGAAGAAGATGAATAAGAAGTATAAGAATTAGAAAAAGGATACAAAAATGAAGGAGTAGAAAAAGGATACAAAAATGAAGGAGAAGAAAAAGGGAAAAAAAGGGGGAGAATGAGAAGAAGAATAAGATGAATGAGGAGAAGAAGTGAAAGAATTTAAGATGAATATGAAAAACGAAAGAGAAGAAGAGAAGTATTAAGAAAATGAGAACAAATAAGAGGAAAAAAGAATGAAAGAGGAGGAATAAGGTTGAAGAGAGAGAAAAGAGGAATGAAAAATGATCTGGGATTAATTTTACAGAATGATTAATATTTGTCTTGATTGGATCAAACAATATTAAATGGTGAGTATATATGTAAATATAGGATGCAGAGTATTTGATGCATATCAAATCTTCATTAACTAAGAGTTATAAACAAGGTGAAAATTAAAAAGGAGAAATTAATACTTACTTTATTGAATGATTATAAATATCTAGATTTCTGTATTTTACCTCTATGGGCAGAAAAAATTATTTTTTCCCAGTTAAGAAAGCTATCATGTAAGTCAAGCTTCTTTCTGTTTTTTTTGGATTGACTCTTCTTGGATGATAGAGTAGTTGATTTTTGCTAAGAATTAAATGTGTTGTAGTTACACCTACATTCACCCTTGTTTGGCTTGAGAGTAGACCTTTATTCTATTTAGTTGAAGATTCTCCATAATTATGCTATCACTTTGGAAAATAAATACATTTCTTACTTATATATTGTATGCCTCTTTGTACAAGCTATTATCCAATTTACCTGCAACTGACAGTGTGGCTAATTACATCAAAACACATTGGCTTCACTATTGCAATGTACCTTACAACCTATAGCTACATTAATGATTCTATTAACATGAAAAAATCTATTCCATTCAGTGTCTATAGGTAAAGGCCAGAACTCAATCTTTGATGACGTTTGCATTTACTGAGTATGATTTTATAGGACCACTTTTCCTAGCCAAAGCATTAAAACCCTAAGAATAGAATTTATAGACTTGGACAATAAGTTATAGCAATGCGAAAGCAGATGAATATTTTTACAAGGAAAATAACTTTTGTGAAATTCTTAATATTAAGATAATGGTAATTTATTATCTAGCTTATCAATTTATAAATAAATAAGCAACTTTTTAAAAGAATCTCTTTACTATAGTTTCAAATCTAAATCAGCCAGGTGATAGATTTGGTAGCCTGGTGTTCTGACAGGAATACTGCTCATCTTGTTGAATTCACAGTTCTACATGAGAACACCATCGATGCAGCTAAAATCTGGAAAGAAGTGCGGTACAAAACACTGGTGAAGTAATGAGAAGATGCTGTGTGGCAGGTGAAACATTTTCCTGTTGCGGTTGGCTGCAGAGGATACATACATGCTTGTATAAAACACAAAGATTCATTGGAATTAAGCAGAGAAAAGTATGTGCACCCTTAAAGGATACCCAAGCAGCAACTGAAAAGTCAAGTGGATCTGGCTCAAATGAAATGAAGAATGTTGGCAAAAAAAAATGATCCCAGAAAGTATGTAAAAGAGTCAATAAACAGTAAACTAGTCAAACCAGGTAGGAGATCTTCATATGAGTGGTCAGTGCACAGTAAAATCTGTCAATTGGCAGGCCCTAAAATGGAGTCCATTCTCTTCTGCTGATCCAAGGACTGACTGGTGTCCAGTAAACAGATCCTTCATTTGGCAGCATTTACAATTTGGCAAGCTGTTCACAAATTCCTTTTTAAATATTTTAAAGACTGTGCTCTTATACTGTCTTGAATTATCGAATATTGCATTGTCAGCTGCTATTATTGTATTTTCTTGAATATTATTACATTTAAAAAATAATGACTGTGTTAGTATTATGACCTAGAGACATCTATCTTCAGGATGTGGGTGATCATAGCTCTCCACAATTTCCTGTCATTTGTAGGTGTTTGTAAATTCTGTCTTGTCACTATCTCTCCTAATCCTTGTTCTGTTATCCAATTACAGAGGCCCCATTATTTGCTGCTTTTCTCTGCCTCTCATACCTTCAGTATGGCCTGTGAGTATCAAATTTTTAAAGCCTTTTTCCTCATTATGTACCTAAGAAATTTCAACTATTTCTTTCTGATGATAAGTATAAGTGTCCTTGTTTACATTTTCTCTAAAATTTCATCATTGCTCACATGTTCATTTCATGATATTCTCAGCATCATTGTGTAGAACCACATCTCTCTTGCTTCAAGTCTCTTCATCTGTGAGGAGATTGTCCAACATTCACTGCTTTATAGGAGAATCGATGTTACATATTAAGTACTCTTTTCTTTGTTTCCAATGAAATTTTCCTGTTTCTTAATACTTTTCTTAACTTTTAGAAGGCTTCTTTTGCTATCACAATGTGCCTTTGGATTTTGGTGTTGCACTTGCTATGCTCCATTAAAACACTTCCTAGATATTTAAAGTTTTGTAATTGCTTGATTTTGGAATCTTCAATTTGTAATTTGCATATTGTGCCGTTCTTTTAGCTGACAACCCTACATTCTGTCTTCTTCTACGGAAATGAACAACTATAGGGCTTGGCTGAATTGCAACGAGTAATAGTGTTACATATGTGCTCTTCCTCATCAAGTGCTTCATATAGACCAACAAATACAGTCATTTTTTTACTAGTATGTCAGTTGATTTTCTTTCAAGTGACTCAGACTGTCATTCTACAGCCATTAGTAAACATCAAGGAAAGATTAAGCTAATGGCAAAAACTCAACTTGCATGCTTTTTACCTTGGGAAATCTATCTGTGAATGACAGCTGCTCTAGCATTTAAAAAGAGACAATGGTGTAGCTTATGTTCTATTTCTGATCTATACTGTTACCATCAGCTGTACAATTAGTCTTAGTAGGTGTGATGAAAAGAAACTGAAATTAAGATCAGAAATACTAGAGAAAAATTAATGCTAGTTAACAATATTTTATCGAATAATAAAATATTAAAGATAATATAACTACTGATACTATCAATGGATTTAGACAAAATATCAAATATGGACTTGCTGATAAAATAAGTAATAAATCTATAGACTGAATATTTGGGGAGAAAATGGGAACAAAAAGCACATTTATACAGAAAATCAGAAAGAGACAATTGAAATTTCTAGGATACAATGAGGAAAGAGGGCTTATAAAATCTGACACTCACAGGATATATTGAAATTAAGAGAGATAGAGGAAAGCAGCAAATAATGAGTTTGTGTAAATGGTTAGCTGAATAAGGATTGGTAGGGACTGTAAAAAGATAGTCATGGAGAGTCATGATCCCCCACATCCTGAAGCATATTCAAGAAGTTGGATTTGATCTTCTGCAATATTTGCTTACATACTGAGCATCTATTATACACAGGCCCAGTAGAAATTTCAAGTTGTTATAAAGGTTTGCCAAGGTAGAAAGGGATACAATAGCTTAATGTTTATTTTCAATATACCATGCTTATTAATAGCTGTGGAGTGACAGTCTACTGAAATTGGAATGAAGAAGAAATTATTCTATGTTCTGTGTCCCTTCAGGACGTAGGTGATCATGGCACGCCACAACTTCCTATCCTTTGTAGCTCTTAGCAATGTTTGTTTTTTACTATCTCTCTCCCTCCCTGTTCTGCCATCCATTTAGGCAAATATTTTAGGTAGGTTACATGCTGTTTTCCTTTACCTTCATGTCTTGTGAGTGTCAAATTTCCCCAACCTTCTTTTCTCATTATGAATCCCAAAAATTTCAACTGTCTCTTTCTGATTTTATATATAATTGTTCTTTTTGTTTCCATTTTCTTTAAAACTTTGTTGTTGCCTACACACTCCATCTATGGTATTCCCAGTATCCTTCTGTAGAACCACATCTCTGTTGCTTCAAGTCTCCTCTTCATCTCTCATTGTCCAGCATTTACTGCCATATAGGAAGATTGATATTACATAACATTTCAGCAATCTTTTGTTTGCAATTAAATTTTCCTGTTTCTTAATACTTTGTTTAGTTTTTAGAAGGCATCTTTTGCTATTCCAATACACCTTCTCATTTCAGTTTCAGATCTTATGTCATCCGTTAAACACTTCCCAGATATTTAAACTTCTGTATGCGTTGGATATTGATGTCTCCAATTTTTATTAGTCTAAAATTGATAATGACTTTGTATTCTATTTTTTAATTGCTAAGGTGCACTATGAAATTTCTACAGGACCTGACAATACCATTAAATAATTTAGTATCAATAGTTTCCGAGTTGTTATATAGGAATAAAGTATCGCTGCCAACACTTGAATTTGAACCTAGATCGTCAGTGAGCAAACACAGGAAATCCTATTATTGAACTCAGTAGATCATGTGACCATAGAGGAAATGCATGAGTAGGAAGTCATGTGACGTTTAATTGAGCATCATTCTAATCTATCTTCTATTACTATTTGGATCATTATTTCTACTCTATCACTATATGGACTGCTATTCTCTATACTGATCACTAAACGAATTACTATTTGAGCGACTATTATCAAGCAAGTATAATTAGTGCAAGTGATATTCAAAGACTTCAGACACTAGTATTGTTCAACGGCGTACTATAGTTGTATCTGCAATTACAATGTCTATACTTCAATGAGCATTACAAAAGTGACGAGTATTTGTTGACATCACAAAACAAGTAGTCAAGTAAAATGATGAAAATGAATTACTCAGGTGCCCCCAAATAAATTACTGCTATATTGATTGCACCCAATTTCCAATGTTCTATAATTTTTCATGCTGAGAATATAATGAATAGAACATGTGAGCAATGAGGATGTTTTAAGGGAAATGCAAACAAAAAGGTATACAGATCTTTCAAGTAGGTGGACAAGTGTAGAGACATCATGAGGCTATGGATTGAACCTGTTGGGTTTATGAAGACAACTACTACAAATGGAATCTATCTTGACCAGTCTACCACTTTATGCTCATCATGTTTCCCAGTGGCAATGTTCCACTTCAGCAAGATAACACACAATCTCTATTGTGAGCAGGTGACAGATATTCTATTGGCTTCCTCTGCTTGCCAGATTTATACCCAAATGAGCATGTTTCAGATCTCATTAAAATTTCCCAATAAACATAATTCATTTATGGACAACCCTAAAATGTTCCCATATAGATATACTTACACAAATCATAGACCCAAAAATGGATTATTGCTGCCATAATCCTTACTTTCCACCCATAACAGAGTTCAAATGCATTTACATGACCTTATAGGCAATAAATTATTTTCAAATCTACAGTCCCATTCCCACAGATGAAATATTGCAAGCCTATCACTATGTTATCACTGTTTCCATGGCAAATATTCAGATGAACTACATTCCTTAGTTAAACCAATTCAGACATTTATAGCTAGGATATGATATGCTATGTACACAGTCAAATCATCTTCATTATCTTCATATTCCATTAGTAAGGAGGAAGTTCCTCTTAGACACCTTTTTCCCAAGAAACACTACTTTGTGGAACTGACTCCTTAGAGGATCCTTCCCTGATCGCCACAATTTTAACCTCTTCAAGTCTCGGGTTAACTGTTATCTATCTAATATGTCCTCATAATCTACACTTATTTCCTCCTTTTACATTCATACAACAACCTCGCTCACTAACCCTTTACCTTGAGTGGCTCTTGAGCCTTTTATTGGGCGAAGTTTTAGTAAAAAAAATACTCCATGTGATTTTGTGTAACTATTCCTATTCAGATGAAGGAAGGAGTTATATGTTTATTAGGTAAAAGTCTCTAATTTTTTGGATATTTCAACTGAAATATCATTTTCAAGGACACCTTTGTAGTACATTGGTTTGCAAACTAATTCACTAATGTATTGAGTTTGACCGTCACTGCATCCTCCTTTGTTATAGCCTTGTGCCAGATTAAACTAAGCTTAGCAAATAACTATATATATAATTTTTAGTCTCAATAAATGCAAATGAAAAAAAAATGTTAATTTCAATAATATTTAAGATATAGAATTTTCAAATTTCACATTATTACATGAAAGATTTAAATGACTGAGCCTTTCCCAATAGTAATCTTCTTTTGTTTCAACTGAGAGAAAAAAAATGCAATCATGTAAAAAAAAGATGAAATAAGCAAACAAATTTTAAGGCTTAATTCTATGATTAGTTTTCTGAGCTGCCTGAATGCAACTAGCTTTGTCCAAAATACTGCAGCATTGATTTCATGAGGAAATTTAGTAAGTCTTTAATTAATTCCATGGAGAGGTTCCAGTAATTTCAACTGAAATGGCATTAAGAAAAACCAGTCCTACCATAGGTACAAAGATATAAATAGATTGCACATTTATTCAACATTCCAGATATTTTCATATCATTATTAAATAATGAATAAAAATCATAGACAGGCTTTTGAAATATGAGGCAATCTGAAACAATTTGAAGTAAAATTAGTTTCACCAAAACACCAACCACAAATAGCCACAGAAAACACCGTTCATAGATTTTTGATCAGAGTATTTTTACTTTGATATTAACCTTGTGTACATCTCCCACTGGTGATTAGGTGAAACTATAATATCAAATACTCTCCAACTGCTTCAATATTAGACTAGAATATTACATTTTGAAAGGGAAAAGTAAATAGCTGAAGTCATATTAAAACATTCTCATGTTGTTGAGGAAAGGATTTAAGCTACATGGCAGATATTAATCTAAAATATTGGTGGACCAGACTAGAATATAAGAAATTAAACGATAGCACAAAATTTAGAATATTTTTTTATTTTTTATGTGTATTAGTCTAAAAATGTTGAAGTATGATCAAGAAATAATGGTAGATTCAATACTGAAAAATAACAATAGAAATAATAATAGAAAACTTATGGAGCATTATAAAGTGCAGGCTCTCGAGGAAGCAGTTGAGCAACATGATCCATAAGTTTTCTATGGGGTTGAGGTCAGGAGATTGGGGCGCCCATGTCATAACACTCACCTGCTTCTCATCAAAGAATTCCTTCATCAATTTTGATTTTTGATAGGGAGCATTATCCTGCATAAAAATGAGCTTGGTGGGGTCGATTTCCACCCTTTCAGCAGACAAGACTCTAAAATTCTCTTGTACTGCTCGCTCCTGAGGGTCTTTTCGATAGGTTTTAAGAAACCAGTTCCATGAAAAGAAAAGCATCCCCAGAACATTATACTGAACGGATGCTTGACAGTACTTACTACTAAATTCAAAGAGCTTTCAAAGCTTCTTCTTCGGATTTTAGATCGCTTATCCTTTGAATTTAGCTCAACTTTCGTTTCATCGGAGAAGAGAACATTTAGTAAAAAAATCAGGTGAGTCACTTTTATCAAACAGCACTGTATATACGTAGTAAAAATGAAATACAAAGAAATCTAAGTACAACTACCAGTTTCTTGCTTGGTTGATCATCAGGCATATAGCAAAATCCCCAGGTTGGATTTTGCGAAATCATTTAAATATAGACAAGTCCTGTATCCTTTAGTCAGTGAGTAGGTAACAGTTTTACATGCAAATGCTTTTCTTAATATTTGCTATTCCACTTCTGGACTATTTCCACTCTTATCTTTCCACAAATAGGTGGGAAACACTGTATTACTGGCATACTTCCCTCTTGTAAAAGATGTTTTGTAGTTGTGGAATATTTGTTTCCACAGCCCTTCACAAGCATCCGATATATCTGTTCCACTTTTGGTCTTTATAGTTCCCTTGTAAACTGTCAGTAGTTAGACATTGTTCTTTCCAAAGGAGCAGCTATCTTTATTTTTGCGGTTACAAGATGGGGTTGAGTTTGTATCCTGCATGCACAGTACCTTCTTACTTCTTTTATTATTTAGATTATGTTGTCCCTGTAACAATGGCTCAAATTTAATGGTGTTCCTAGTGAATATAATAGTGACAGGAAGTGTCTATCAATAAGCTTAAAAAATACTTTTGTCTTTACATGTTGTATTGGGAATTAAAACAAATGATCTATTTTTTTGTTGGCCTTGCTGGTTTACTGTTCTTGAAATATAAATTAGCAGCATACCTCAGTCAGTTATGTGCCATGCATGATACATGCTTAGGTGATCATGTAGCTTTTGATACATGACTGACAAGGCAGATTTTTCCCACAGTATGTTGCCATTTCTTTTCTGTGGTAGATCAATTGCCATCCAAGGCTATAGAACCCAGTCTGTCCTGCTATTTACCCATAGCTGGGGGGAGAAGATGAGGATTCATATTTTTCCCAAGGATATTAGCACATAAGTGAATGTAATGGATTTGACTGGAATTTGAACTCAGCTCTCCAATTCCTCAATCCAAGCCGCTATCCATTATTCCACCAGCATCATATCTACTTTTCCTTAATATCATTTCATATTCTGGTTTTGCATAGTTAGAATTTGCAGCTAGTCTGTCACATACAGATTTTGGGATCTGTTTGAAAATAACAAATGAATGGCTTAATGATGTGTTGATATAAATAGAGTTATTATTTTTCTTTCTATATGGGTGGTGTACACTTTTAGTGGGATCAAATGCAATATCAAGGATGTCCACTTCTTTAAAATAATACTTAATTTCAATGTCAAAATAATTGCCTTTCATATTTTTGCTATTGCAGCCATTGAAATCATTAGGTCATCATTATGATATAAACTGGTATCTCCTTTGCAAACTATTTCTATTAATTTAGATAGCAGATAGATTCCAACCATTTCACATATTTTGACTATCAAAATTCCACATGGTGACATCAAAGCTGCCATGATTGACTCTCTTGATCCACATGGCTTTGTTGCAAAATAATATACATTCTCAATGGTACTTGATGATTTCTATCTGCCAATCATTGGTGTACAGTTTGGCTATATCCATAGCTTTATTAAATGTTTCTTCATTGACTGAAGGATAAAAATCATTGATATCAAACTCTATGAACTCACACCTTTTTTGCCTGCCTGTGATACCATTAAACCAATCAATGGCAGCTCTGGTACTTTTCTATTGATTGATTTGTAGAACTTTTTTCATAAAATCGTTTTAGTGGGGTTAAAAGCCTACATGAAAGATTCTCTTCAAAAATTCTTCTTTTGTGTTCTTTTAGTGTTATAAACCCAGGTAGTTTCATAAGCCCACATTCATATTCAAACATTAAAATGACAACATAAATTCTTTAATGTCTACTTCTATTTTTATTTCTCAAAGACCAACAATTCTATTTGATATAACA
>OZ010599.1:45181564-45221564 GCA_963932145.1 Acanthosepion lycidas | reverse complement strand
TCAAAACCTTAACTAAAAATCAAAAATCTTTGATTGCAGATAGTTTAAACAAAATTCTTTTCTAGGTAATCTCCAAATTAGTCTATTGCTTGAAATTTATGCAAATGAGGATTCATTGCACAAATTTTAAACAAAAAAAAAAAATTTTCTACACCCAAAGTGTATGTCCACCATCTTAAATGTCTATCTCTGTTGAATTTTCACTGTTTTAAGAAGTGGCTTTCTTCTGGTTGCTCTTCTATAATAACTCATGTAATAAAAATTCTTACATTATCTGTAGCCCTTCAACAGGGATATTTTTCAATTGTTGACTTGACATTGAATATACTTTTCAGTTCTATCTGATGTTGATTCAGTCCACTTTAAGATTGAATAACAATGTATTTCTTCAGTAGTCTAGTGGATTATAGCATTGGTTCATGCATTTGATGATGCACTAATTATGAGTTCAATCCCTAGGCCATGTAGTACCGACATAATCTCAGTGGAATCAGGGCAAGCAATAACTGAACAGTACTAAATAAGAACAAAATGAGATATTCTTAGATATGGATAACAGTATGAAAAAATCTACTGTCATAAATTAAATAAAAAAGTTAAGGAGAATAGTCTGAAGGTAAATAATATAAATATTTCTTTAAAATCTGACACTGCAAGGTATTGTGAAGTAATTATACAATGGTTTCTTTTGAATTGTTAGAGGAGATTTGTCAATGAATTTACCTTTAGAAAATGTGAAACCTGAGTAAAATAATGGTATTTATTTACTTATATCTCTCTAGTCACTCAGGTTAACTGCTCGGTAAGTACGGGTGCGATGGATAAATTGTCATCTAAATTACACAAAAACGAAAATAACACTGATATCTCATTTATATATTTACCAAAACTACACAAAAATATCTTGAAATACTAAAGAGTAAATTTATTCACCATTGGCTTCAACCACGGCCTCCAGACATCTTCAGAATCTCCTGCAACTCTTCTGGATGGTCTCCTTCTTTCAGTTCATCTTTGGTATTACAAGGAGTTTTGTTGATCTCTCGCTCAACAGCGACCCACACATAATAATCAAGGAGGGTTGCAGTCTGGAAAGTTAGGTGGCCAGATGCAAGGGGTGATATGGTTGCAGAAATTGTCTGACAGCCATGATTGGGTTCTCCTGCTTGTGTGGCATGTTGCAGAGTCCTGTTGTCAGACATAGGATGTTCCAGCAACCACCCTCTTGACTGAGGACAGCACTACCTCCTCCAGGCACTCGATGTAGGCCTCCATGATGATTCTGAGTCCCTTACCAACAAATACAGGAGTTCTTTTCTTATCAGAATGATCAGTGGGTTTTCTGAGCTGTTGTACCTTTGTAATCACCATTAGACCCATCCAACTCTTTCTGAATCTCCTGCACTGTCATCAGATTAACACCCAAACACTCTGAAATCTTTATGCTGGAGCTTCAGGTGCGAATGTTAAGCAGTAGAGCATGCTGTTTCCAAATTTATGGCAGAGTGAATTCCATCACAGTATTCTTTTTTCCACAGATGATGCTTAAAAACTGACCTTACTATACTGTGCAGTCGACAAAATCAAAAACAACCAACACGATATGAGTGAAATTAAAAATATAAAATGGCAACAATTTACCCATTGTATCTTGTATATATATAAATCAATAAATTTTCTACCATCCAGATATAACATATTTTACAAGTACAAAAATGTATTGAAAATGGAGGTAGATTAATGGCTTTCTCTCAGGATACTGTCTTGAAAGCTCAGAAATGGGCCATTAATGGCACATCAACCCCAACAGCTTGTACTAGAAGCAATTGTTTCATTCATGAGACATATTAGTCAGAGCTACAGCGAGATTCATTTTTAATTACAGTAAATGCATAAGGATAATTATATGGCTCAAAGTTATTAAGTGAGAAACAAATTTTGTTTTCTTTTCACAAATTAGACTCAAATTATCCAGGCAAAAATATTAAACTAACTTTTTTATCATCAGAAATAATCACAATACTTGAAATTATTCTTTATTCACGCTCAACCTTGAGTCACCAAACTACTATATATTAATATATATGAATGGACAACTGCATTATAGAGACCAATAGCCAGATAGAGAAATATGAATAGACTGAAATAAATATGTAGTAACGGAAAGCATTAGGTAGACATTAAGAATAATAAATAGATATATATTGATTGAAAAAGCAAGATAATTTATAAGAGGTGGAACAAGAGTGATATGAAAAAAGTGCTGGAGATAAGAATGAAAAGATGGAAACAAAAAATCAATAATGGGGAAATTGAGATAGGTAGATATAAAGTGATTCAAATAGATAGATAGATAGAGAGAGGGAGGGAGAGATAAGAAGATATTAAAATAGATAAATATGAATATACTGAGATAGATAGATATGAAGAGATAAATAAATAGATAAGAATATACTGAGTTAGATAGATAGATAGATAGATAGATAGATAGATAGACTGATAAAAAGAGTAGCATAGATTATAATGTAGACAGATGATGTCAGTCAAAGGCCTAGATCAAAATTTATAAACCCATTTTCATGTAGTGAGCATGAAAAAGCAAGAATCCTCTTCAGATTTCAACTTGAATATTCTGTGGCCAGATGTAAGTATAGCCTAAGTATATAAGTGCTGTTATTGTGTTGTTTTAGAGCTTGCAAAGTGATTGTATCTAAGGCTTTGCCCTGTATACTTTCTATCGATTATGATGCAGTGTCCATCAGCACTTGTCCCACTAGAGTCAGGCCAAAGCCATAACTGACCCTCACTCCAGTGGTAGCTGCTGAAGATTTCACTTTGTTTCTTGCCATTCCATCTGATCATTTTATGTATGGGTGAGTGCTGTGTACACGAATATTAGATATCTCCTAAATTATGGGCCTGTACAAAATCAGTGATGTTTATGTCAGCATTTTTTCAGTAAGCAAACAAGCACAAGATTTTTATAGCAAATAAAGATTTTTATAAATCTCGTAAGAGGCTATATTTCCAGAACTGCCAAAGTGAAGTGAAATTAATATCAATTGATTACAAAAGACTTTACCGCATCATGATTGATTTAATTATATGTGGTTGGTTTTAAAAAAAACAAAAAAAAAAAAAAAAACAACATACACATAGGTATAGGTTGACTGATATACACTGATTAATAAATAAACTCATGCATATTACAGATTTTACAAATGTATTTATTGATGCCACATTTGAGAATCACTATTCAAAATTCTGGCCTCTAGCTTATATTCAAATTTTATCTTCATACAAGCAAAACAAACACATTACTGTATTATATAAAGTAAAGCAGCTTGATCATAGAAGCTCGTAATTATGGAAAATAAAACATGTCACCTAGTCACTTCATTTAAGTACATGTAGTTGCATGGCCTTGATCAGGAAACTTTATATAAAACAACTTGTGCCCTGCTGTCCTAGGTTTTCATGCAATTAGCTAATTTAGAATAAGGAAATCTCAACCCTAATTCAACCAGAACAATAAAAGCCTGGATTATTATATTACCATCTCTACTACAGAAACAGATGTTCACTGGATGTTTCTGAAACATTTGTTTTATTACATACCAATTTTAGCTACAAAGCATTAATAATGGAATCTAGTTTTAGTGTCAATCTTATTAGATCATTGGAATTTAATCACATGGCTGTTTTGATTGATATATTCATAAACATAGCACTGTTCATATCTTTACATACAATTCCAAGTTGATAGTTGATTTGGGAATTTACAGATGGAGTAACACCCTAAAAGATGAATATTTAAAAAAAATATGATGCATTACTCTGAAGCAAAAATACATGAAGACATACACATAACTTAATCTCTCTCTTTCTTACACACACACAAAAAAACAAAATTAAGAATAAATGTAAGAATGGCTGTCAATTTCATGCTTTGTCGATCATCATTATGCACGCAATGATCACCTTAGCATAAAACTAGCAGTTACACTTACATTTATCCTTAATTTGTTTATAATAGTTCAGCCTCTTTGACATTGATGCTGTTTTTAAAACCAACACTATGTAATAGCATGTTTAGTGTTATCATTAATAACACTGTTGTGCAATTATCTATTAGTATTGCAGTTCTCTTGTCAGCATCCACCTAATAAGCTGAGAAAGTGACATAAAGACTGCAGACAATATAACATGCAGCTATTAGAATTAAGTTGTGCAGATTTCAGTTATTTAGTTTCAAACAGATCAGACTGGCTGTGTCTTGATCATGAGGGAATTAAAGATTTTCATGTCCATCAGACCAAAACCATCAGAAGGGAAGCCAGAAAAATGAGGAACATTTCTGACATAGAGTTAGCTCCAAGACATATCTGTCCAGTGCGTAGATAGGTTCTTCTCTCCAGACCAGGTCTTGTTAACCAATGAAAGTGCCATAGCCAAAATGGACAAGTGATATTGCCTGAAATTAACCAACAGCTAAAACTGACATGCTCCTTGTGTGCATTTAATGGCTTGAAAAGTCATCTTCATTCTCATGGTAGAAACATTCTTTGACAATCTTTTGCCAAGGAGAAACATTGGGCCTGTATATCACATTTGCCTGTTTCTTACTAAAACAAATGCTGGTCTCAAAAATCAATTGTGAACTCATGAAATAGCTAAGCAATGGTCCAGTTAAGAGATGCTTGAAATTGAGTAAACAGCCTATATATATATATATATATATATATATATATATATATATATATATATATATATATATATGTATATATATATACATATATATATATATATATATATATATATATATATATATATATATATACACACAAAACAGACATGCTTATGGAGGTGTGGAGGCCTCAGACTTATACATACACCCACACGAATATACACACTTACACACATCATACTCACTCACTCCCTAATGTGCCAAATGATAACACACACCCACAGCAATACGCAGGCTTACACATATAATACTCACTCACTCCCTAAGAACCAAATAACACACACACAAACATTAAACAGAGACACATCCCCTCTCCAGGACCAATAAAACTGTCAAAATGACCACGGGAATTCAGAGAAGCATAGATCCATCCAGCTCTTATCTCAAATAACTTAAAAGAGACTGTTTGACCAACATAAGGAATGTTAAAAGATTCATGTTAAAAAGATAAAAAATAAAAAAACAAATGAAAACTAGAGACAAAAGTTCATTTTCTCCAGCAAGACATTCATTTCTGTAGTTTACTGCTACCAGCAAGCAGAAATATTTCTCCTCCCGATGATGGCCATTTTGGTCGAAACTAGTCGAGGAATCTAAATGGAATAACAATAATAAAAAAATGAAAGAATATTAATCTACAACCCAGTGTGTCTGAAGATTTTAATTTTTTAATATTTTTTTATTGTTCAAGAAAAAAAAAAAAAATATATATATATATATATATATATATATATAGGATTAATACAAATAAAATTTGTCACTTGGCTGATTGATATTATATTCAGAAGCTCGACTCTTGAGTTTCGTACCTAAAGTTTTCAATCAACTCTTCAGGAAGTTTCCCCAATTAATTGCCGCTTTTTTCATTTTGCTTTTTCTTTATAGTAATTTTAATAATGTAATCAGTCTATAACAGTTGGGATGCTCTTATTAATGTTAAATTGATTTTTGTTTCTTTGTGTGCATATGTGTTTGTGTGTATGCATTTAAATGTGTATGTGTATATGTGTCAAATGTGTTTATGTCTCCTTTTTGTCATGTTCTTTTTTCTTTATATTCTCTCCCTATTCCTCTCCATTTTTTTTCTCTTTTGGCTCTGAAAAATAATGTAAGTATGATTTCCAGTAACAAATCAGAAGCTTTTTTAGGTTTTTAGAGAAATTAATTTTCTCAAATTTTCTTAAGCTAGGGTTATTTGGGAAATATAGATATATTCTTTTATTTATTTCTTGTTTGATTAATTTTTTTAATTACCTGGATTGGCAGTATCTTCAATATAGGGTGTCAACTATGGATGTAAAACTGTATTTTTTGTTGTTTATATATATATATATATATATATATATATATATATATATATATATATATATATATATATACACACACACACACACACATATATTTGGTTTCTAAAACTAATTAGTTGCAATTTTTCCTCTATGTATATTAATGCTATTGGGGTGCCCTTTTTATAATTTCCCATTTGATTTTGTTGAGTATATTGTTTTCTTTTTTGGGTCCATGTATATTTTGATAGGGTTGTGTTGGCATGTTTTTTTCTGCCAAAGGACATTATGTATTTATAATATCTTTCTTTTAGAGTTTTTTTCTGCAGCACCTATATACATTTTTTTGGTTGTGTTATTATTACTAACTACTATTAGTAGCTTTGTATATTATGTTATTGGTTAAGCATTTTTTAGTAAGTGGAAAATTTTCTTTGATTCTACAATTACATTTGATGGTAAAAAGAAATCTTCAGCAGAATAGCTGATGGTTAAAAATAATGAATAACCATCATAATAAATAACCACCATAATAAAAATAAAAATACCCACTATTTTATTAGGTTATTTTTATTGCGGTTGTTGAATTTGTTGAAAGTCTTTTATTTATAGATAGGAATATATATTTGAATACAGTAGGGGGTAGTTGGAATTTTTTTGTATAGTGTGTATGTTTTATTGTTAAGGTTATATCAAGGAAATTTACCATTTTTGGTTGGATTTTATATCCATTGTAAAACCTAGGATTATTAAAGTATTTATTTTCTGATTATGTCTGTTGTTCTGCTGTTACAATTTTGTATTATTAGTAGTTTATAATTTCTGTATAAACCTATATTTTCTGTCAATTATAGTTGCTAATTTGTTGATTATATAATCTTGTTGCTTCTGCACTTTCATAACTACCCATTATTACACCAAGTTTATTGTTTTGGCTCATATTTTTTTTGTTCTAGTATAGATCTACAATGTTTTATTATTTCTATTTCATTGTTGGGGATATTCATATGATGTTTAGTTAAGTTTAGTGTATTATTTAATGTGTTTGCTTTAATAAATGGGTAAAAGTATTTTATTACAAATTGTGTAAAGGAATATTTCTTTTTTTTGTTAATATTAAAACAATCAATTGTTGCTTTTGTGTTTTCCATTGGATTATGTTTAACATTTTCCTTAGATTTGAGCATATTTTTTTTTGTATATGTTTACTTATTTTTTCAATGTTGCTTTTTGTGCATTTTAATAACCTGCATGTGGGTTTGGTCATGAAACTGTCCTTATGGTCTTTTAATTTTATAAATGGTTCTATTTTGGTTAGTTGTTTTATTCTGTTGTCTAATTTTAGTTTAGTGGCCATGATTTTAGCTTCTTTATTTATATCACTTTCTATTTTGTTATTTGCTGATGACTTTATGAATGGTGACATAGTGGATATGGAAATTAGTTATACATATGTTACTATCATCTAGTGGTTTTGAGCTCAGTTACTGGAACAAGTAGGGAAACTGGTTCAGAAGGAATAAACAATAACTTGTATCACAGGGACAAAATATCACAAACTAGCAGTAGAGCCTGGCATTGCCCGGGGATGTAACAGTAAGAGATAGATCAAGTATCAACCATCATAAAGACTGAAAAATAAAATTGACAAAGATTATTGTTTAAGGTCTTAATTAGTTTTATTTATTTTTTTTTTTTTACAAATTGGTCAAACCCAAACTCAAACAAAAACATTGTTTTCAATCGTTATGAGTCTACCGATTGAATAGAATTTTATTATAAACAATTGTCTTGTAAATGGAATTTTTAAAGCATTCTGAATGTAAACATAAAGAAAAAAGTGTGCAAGATAATAAGAAACACTACCTACCAAAAAAAAGTGAAGTTTTGTTGAAAAACGTAGGAAATCTGATCCCATATATAAACGAACACACACACACACACACAACCTGGGTTTTATAATAAGTATAACTCGATATGAGTTGTCCCCCTTTCATTCTCGAAACAGTGATGCCTCTTAATTGTGTTTTCAAATTGATTTCATGCAAAAACAATTGTTTTTCCAATTTTTGTCACTGTCAGAACCACTGCAAGGTAATTTTACGTAGTCCTGTGAAATTTTGTTGAAATGGCTGAAAAATGTAGGAAATCCGATCCCATACAGACACACAACCTGGGTTTTATAATAAGTATGATAAACAAATATCCCATATTAGCCAAACACTGGACACCTAATGATGGCCAGAGGATACTTGCCTAAAATGTAGTGTCTGTAATAACATCTATAACCACTAAGATGAGAATAAATAATTCAAAATAATTAAAGTACATTGACAATTACTAAGCTCAGAAAATGAAATACTAAATTTATTTATTTATTTTAAATTTTATTTCATTTTTTTAAATAAGTTTTTTTTATAAGTTTATCATTTTCAACAATGTTCTCTGTTTATCTCAGTTTATTACTTATTTGAATATTTAATGATACAATAAAATGGATAAAATAATTGATGAATATTTCATTAAGAAAGATTACATGCAATTAATTAAATTCTTAATTTAAATAAAAATAGTGAATTTCAGTTGTGTGTTTGCTTATGAACACAATGAAATCAAGGAGTTACATAAGACCGCAGAGAAAAATCAACACTAAACTTTAACATTAAAAGGTCGATAATTTAAGTAGTCAGTTTAGTTTTGATCAAATGAATTGCTTTGATAATTCAGTATGTTTTTGTTCAACATGAAAAATCAATTTTATTCATATTATTCTTATTATTTTTAGATTACATCAGAAATGGCAGATGTTGATGGGTAAGTTATTTAAGATAAAATCTTTTTATTTAAAAAATGTTAAGACTCTTTCTTTTTACATAGCCTGTGTTTAAAAATAAGCAAAGAAATTATCACTTACTGTAGGAAAGAAAAAACTTGATTTGTTTAAAACATGGAGAAATGAGTGAGAAATAGTTTCTATATACAGACTTTTCATGCAGAATTTTTAGAGTCAAATATAACCTAGTAAGACTTGCTGCATGGATGGATGGTTGGCATTTAAACCAGCTCTGGCATTACCTTTTCTGGTGGTGAGAAGGGTGACATATCACCTTGCAGGATGAACATGTCAAAGGGTAGATGAGCTTCTTATAAGAGGCAAAAGCCAACAAACACACACACACACATACACATATATATGTGTCTGTGTGTGATAGTGGGATATAGAATCTGAACAAAATGTTTGATAAATCATACAAAGTGGAAAACTGTTTTATGCATTTCACATTCATTAGATAGGCTTCTTTGAGTCACACATACATTTCTTTCATTCTAACTCAAAGAAGACTATCTAATGAAGGTGGAATTCATAGTCTATAAAACAGTTTTCCACATTAATTTAATCATATATATATATATATATATATATATATATATATATATATATATATATATGACCATTACCGCTTATAGAGTAAATTCCTCCTTCAAGTTTTAGCTTATAGTTTTGTTTAGTATTGACTTTTATTGTTTTAGATGTAGTAGCAACATATTTTATGTTTAGATAAGTTCTTTTCAATTGTAGTTGTGATAGAGATAGTTGGTAGGAGAATATATGTTTTTGATTCATAGAGTTTGTCAGGAGGGGCCACTTTTCCATTTTGGAATATTTTAAGGACTTTTTGTTTTACATTGAAATGAAAAAAGAAGAAATCTAAACATAAAATTTGTTACTACTACATCCAAAACAATAAAAGACTTAGTCAATACTAAAAAAAGTAGGCTAAAACTTGAAGGACGAATATAAATATATATATATATATGTATATATAATTATTTATTTAAAAATTATAACATAAATATGTTATAAAATCACTACAAAAATAGCCATTTTGTTTCAACATCTCTGGTGTCATATCAAGTGATGATGTTGAATGTTCAATCTACATTCAACATCATCACTTGATAAGACACTAGAGATGTTGAAACAAAATGGCTATTTCTGTAGTGATTTTATAACATATTTATAATTTTTAAATAAATAATTATATTCGCTCTACTCTGTATTGAGCACTCTTTTAAGACTAGTAATTGTTGGTTATTGGAATTTATTCCATATACACCAATCATATATATATATATATATATATATATATATATATATATACATAATAAGTCATGAAAAACCTTAAAATCTATCTCAGTTATAATTTATTTCATGAATATTTTTATATTCATCTCTTCAGATCAAACATTTTTTTGAAATGGAGTTAATCTGTCCAGACAGCTAGAAAAAAAGGGGACAGGAAAAAAGAAAAATGAAAAAGAAAAAAAAATTTAGAGAGAGAGAGTGGCAAAGGAGAAAGAGAGAGGGGGAAAAGAGAGGGAGAAAGTGAAAGAAAAGAAAGGAAAGAAAGTAGAAATAACTGATGAGCCAATAGCAAAAATAAAATAGAATGACCTAGTAAAACGTTTTTTTCTTAAAGGGCTGAACAAGTTAATATACTGGGTAAGGGAGAGGGTGATCAGGATTAAAAGAGTTACAGTCATATCATTTTAGAAAGCAATCATCATTATTATTCCTGCACTAACAACATACATCTTATTGACTAACACAACAGCCAAATATTAAAACATTCTATGAGAGCAACACACCAGAAAACAAGCCGCTCTTGTAATTGTAATTAAAACTGGGATGGATTTTTAAGGTTTTTCTTGACTTATTATTATATTGCTCTGTAACTTACATTGAGTTATCTTTGGATTAATGTCCTCCTTGGCATTATCCCTACCAATTACAAATTGGTATTATATATATATATATATATATATATATATATATATATATATATATATATATATATATATTTCAATTAAAAGGTGCAATTATAATTTATAAATTCATGAATCATTCATACAAAAAACAAATATAGAGGTTAATGATTTAAATGGCGAGAATACATCGTCGCAAACAATATAAATAAGATACATCAACCCCAAACCTGTATATGAATGATATGATCCCTGTTTACAAATTCCAGTTGCATGAGGTCTTTTTAATTTTTTACAAGCTTTTGTCTGTTCCTACAGACATCATCAGGTATGGAAATAGATTTTATTCTTGTTTTTACTTCTTGGTAATAAGTGGACAATGAAAATAGAGATGTAATCCGAAAAAATGCTATGAGAAATGTGTTATTGTTTTGGAACGTGCAGTCGCAACGTTGAGTTTGAATTTAAATTTTAAGGTTGTGCATTTTTGTACAAATATAGCAATAAGAGAATTCTTTTTTACTGGTAGATTTTCCGTCAATATGGCATGAACTATATTGTTCAATAATTACAGTAATGTCACACTTATTATCCGAAAGTTGCACGTTGGATCAGTTATTTTAATTTCAATTAAAAGGTGCAATTATAATTTATAAATTCATGAATCATTCATACAAAAAAACAAATATAGAGGTTAATGATTTAAATGGCGAGAATACACAGACGAAAGCTTGTAAAAAATTAATAAGACCTTATGCAACTGGAATTTATAAACAGGGATCATATCATTCATATACAGGTTCGGGGTTGATGTATCTTATTTATATTGTTT
The DNA here is from genome assembly GCA_963932145.1 of Acanthosepion lycidas. Lineage (NCBI taxonomy): Eukaryota > Metazoa > Mollusca > Cephalopoda > Sepiida > Sepiidae > Acanthosepion > Acanthosepion lycidas. The sequence goes on along the minus strand of OZ010599.1, from coordinate 45,209,932 downwards.
GTGACGATGTATTCTTGCCATTTAAATCATTAACCTCTATATTTGTTTTTTGTATGAATGATTCATGAATATAATATATGTATATATATATATATATATATATATATATATATATATATATATATATATATATAAGGCTACAATGGGACCTCAAAACTTGAATGACAACCTTCTTAAAAATGGTGTCATGATAAAAACGCTATGTGTATTTGACTACCGTGCATGTCTGAGCTGTGTATCCGGAAGAGAATCTAGCCTTGTAAAACCTTGCCACAAATCATTACGACAAATCCTCTGTCAGGCAGGTCCCACCTTGCTGTTTACAGGATTAATCCCAGTCTTGCCTAAAAATAATGAAAATATGGCTATGCCTGTATGTATGAAATGTATTTTTTAGGTCTGTAGTGTTTATACATGATCAGACTTCATTTCTAAATATTCTATAGACATGAATAAAAGTGGTGAAATTGTATGCTCACTTACAGACAGTATATTTATCGGTTTATATCCTATCAGGTAGATAAAAGAAAAAGGCAGAATAAGATGATGAAATGGTTGCCTTAGTGACAGGCACAAATAAACTCGCAATTAATAAAATCTGAAAACATAAATCCAACACTTAATGACATTTTGATAATTAAGTAAGTCACATTAACTTCTATGAATAAAGTCTAGAAAAAGAAATTATAATTATGTTAGAAAGAAGTGATCCTTTCAATAATTTGAAAGACAGAGCATCCATTGACTGTCAGGAACATCTGTTGTGAAAGAAGCATTTTTCAGAGAAACTGTCATTTTGTTTTCTACTTGGTTCAAGTTCTGAACCTGAGGTCAACTGCTGATTCTCTAAAAGACTGTCTGACAAAACTCATCAGAGCCATGGGAGGTTTGAATTTATATATTGCAGAATGATGAGATGACAAATAATGAAAGCCTTTGGCTGCTGGTGCTTAGTTAACCAGGCTTATTTATTGGACTTGAGGAATGTACACTTCTATTCCTGCCCAGCTGATCTCCTACAGTTGGGTACACTAATTAAAATAAGAAGATTTCGTTTCTTGATTGTCACACGTGGCCGGCTGAATCGACAACGGATCAGCAACTAAATGATGAGAATTTAGAACTTTGATGTTACCGACATCACCATCAAATCGGATCATTAAAATAGTGTAAGAGATGCGTGATGCCATTTAACCTGCCATCTTCATCCTGCTTCGATGCTTTTGGCACTTTGGTCTTTGTGCCATTCACGTGCGTATCAATCTACATCATTTCACTTTCTATCCAGACCAGCCGTTCTCACTAATCACTTGTCTCAGGTTTTTTTCCTGCTTTAAGTGAACTTTAGGATTTTATTTTTTTTTTCTCTGAGCTGGAGTCTTCCATAAAAACTTGTTTTTCAGTAATCACTAGAACCTTCAGAAAGTGTTGTTATCAAGCTGATTCATTTTCATGCTATTACTTTTGTGTTGTAGATTATGATAATGAATCTGGTTTTATGGCACAAGATTCTATATAATGGATATCTACTAAGTTTATCATAAGTATGGGACACTTAGTGAGAATTAAACTTGCTTATATTGGCTTTTAAGACTAGCTTGCTAACCCCACATCCAGGATGAGAACTGAATTCATATCAGTAATAGTCTGCAAAAATTGCTTCTAACCCTTACTCTACAGTGAATAATAAAATGTATGTCTGAATTTCTGGGATGAAGAATTATTACTATTGACACTATTTATGTTTGGACTATAATGTTGTGATAACAACAACAAAGATGAGGAAAATAATCTGAATGTAAACAGTGTAAATTATTAAATTTATGTTTTCAATTATTCTAACCTTCAAAATACTACTGAAAAGTTATACTTTTGAAAAAAAAAATAAGCTCACATTATGCTTTATCTCTTTCTTCCTCTATGTTAGGATGTCCGTCATTTCTATCCTTTGTAGCTCTTAGTAAATTATGTCTGTTTGCTATCTCTTCTAAACCCTGTTCTGCCAATGATTTACACAAGCTCATTAGATAGGTTATACACTGTTTTCTTCTGTCTTTCCCTGTGAGTGCCAAATTTTCTTAACCCCCTTTCCTCATTATGTGCCCTATAAATTTCAACTATGTCTTTCTGATCTTAAGTATAAATGTCCTTTTTGTTCTTATTTTGTCATTGCTCACATTCTCATCATCCTTCTGTAGAAGCACATTTCAGTTGCTTCAAGTCTCTTCTTCATTTATGAGGAGATTGTCCAGCATTCACTGCCATATAGGAAGACTGATATTACATAACAGTTCAGTGCTCTTTTCTTTGTTTCTAATGAAATTTTCCTGTTTCTTAATACTTTGCTTAGCTTTTGGAAAGCTATCCTAATGTGCCTTTGGAGTTCATGTTGCACTTTCTACCCTCTGTTAAAACACTTCCCAGATATTTAAACTTATGCACTTGCTTGATTTTGGAATATCCAATGTAATTTGCATGTTGGACTCTCCCTTTTTGTGAACAAACATACATTCTATCTTCTTGCAATTGATATTTAGTCCCTTCTGTTCCCTTTCCTTCCCTACCTTCTGTAAGAGTTCTTGTTCTTTCCTTTCTATGTCTGCTATGAAAACTTTGTCATCTGCATATCTTATATTGTTAAGATTGTGGCTGCCAATAATGAACACTGGTAGGACTTTTAATTCTCTCAGAATGGCTTCACTTTATAGTTTGAATAAATTCACTGAGAAGACACATCCTTGTTTTATATCTCTTTCTATTTTTGTATATTTACTGAATTCATTTTGCAAGCATTTTGCTTCAGTATAAGTTCTGCATTATTCTAATATCCTTTCTAAATATGTCAAGGTTACTTAGGAATTCCAACTGTTCTTTGTGACATACTTTATCAAATACTTTTGCATAATCTATAAAACACAGGTATCATGCTAAATAGTCATTTCATTTGTAGTGATATCCCATGTATATATCTATATATTCATCTGTCAATCAATTCTTATGAGATCCTAAATTGAAAAGAGGAATGTATTCTTACATTACAGAAGATGAGACAAAAAAATTAAATTTGTTCTTCATAACAATGTTTTGATGAATATATTAGTTACAAAGAAGATGACAGGTACTACACATCTACCAGAAATGTAATTATTCAAAAATAATTTAATTTTGTTAAGATTGGTTTTAGTAGAAGCATATTTGTTTTTGAAACTAAGCTATGATAGATTTTACAAGTAATGTTACTTAAGGTTAAATTAAATGATTACAATTTTTAACCAAATAAAATGTACAGAATATTAGAAATTAAAAATTGAAATGCTTTTTTAACTGCTATATCATCGTACATTGAAGAATATACACTATACTCTCTGTGAAGGATAATTTGTCACAAAACTGTCAGTGTCCCTTTACAGGAAAGTTATAATTCAAAACTCTAGATACTTGAACAAGCCTGCTCCTTTGATTAAAGAATAAGAATATACTTGACAAAAAATTGACGTTAATTGTAGCAGATATCAAAAACTAATTTCTTAATACTTAAGAATTAGGTCAAACAGTTTTCAAAATAGGCTTAATATTTAGAATTACTCAAGGAAAGATGAACAAGATTACAGTAGAAAAAAATATACATTTCGAGCAGACACTTATTTTTCTTATTTTTCTCCTTAGAAAAAGAAGATAATTTCAACAAAGAGAGAAATTCAAAATTGCTGCTCTTGTGCTTACAATGCATTTTTTACCTATTCCTTATTTTCTTGTATTTCCAAGTGAATTGTTCGAGGAGCTGCCAATTGAAATAATGATACTAAAAAGGAAAATAACACCAACTGCACTATTGCAGAAATTAACAAATTCAGTTATATTTCCTACATCTTGCTTTTTGGTAGAGAACACAATGCCAAATTGTTACAGCTTAAAGTCTCTACTCTTTGCATCTTATTCAAACATAGTATTCTCCAGAATATAATCATTTTCTATCACTTAAAACAACTTAATCTTCCCTGACTAGTAATAGAGACATGAATCATTATTGCTTCTTATATATTCATATCTTATATGAATAGAATTAGAAAGATTTATTCAATAAATTAAGAAAAGTTCAAGTGACTTATCCAGTTAGAATTTTTTAAAATTTATCTAATATTATAGCGCTAGTTATCTACTAAGTGTTTTTTGGCAGAAGGTCGGCTAACCTTAAAGAATACATAAAATTCTTGTAATTTTACATATTTTCTCAGTTGTTGTTGTTGTTGTTGTTATTATTATTATTATTTCTCTATTTATATAAATACTGTTTTTGTTGATGCAGTTAGCTTTTAGTGAAATTTTGTCATTCGTCAGACTAACTGTGGCTGGTGCGAGAGGGTTAAATACTTAAAGGGATCTTATAATTCAATTGGCATCAGTCATGTGGTAACCACCATATTTTGGAGGGAAAAACAAAACCAGAGTTGCTGTACCCTTGCTTAGAAAGAGGGCTTAGCAGGACTTATACCAACTCAGCTGTCTCACTTGGTTGGACTTTTACCTACTCTTAAATTCTGGTTAGACAGCATATACGTATTTTTCACTGTTACCATTTTCTTCTGGTAAAGACAACTGATCCTTGAAAAGTGAATTTATTTCAGTCTCTACAAACACCATGAAATACTGAAAGAAAAACAAAGGTTACCGGTTGCTTATGCTAATACAAAACAAATTGTCCAGAATAGCATGAAAATTCAAAGGTGACCAATGTCTGCCATCTAACCAGAAGTCCCACCAAGCTTCTTTTCTAAAGTGAGACAGTAGAGTTTGTATAAGTCCTGCTAAGTTTTATTCAATAGAGATATATGAGATTTTATAAATTTTTGCATCTCTAAATGAAAATGTATCACTTGTTAGCTCTTATCATATAAAACCTCATTTCTGCTTTTATGGATTTTTAAAATTAATTGATGCTATAAGGTATTAAAAAGTGCCCATTTGTAAAAACTCGGATGATTCAGAAGGGAATTACGAGTATTAAAAACATTGTTCAAACAATCTAGGATATATTGATGATTGTGTCACTAAAATAATGTTGTTCCCTATTAACTATCTCACCAGAAAAAGGAATGTTGTTTTATTGTTTACATCCAAATTGTCAGTAATGACTTTAATGCTAGCAGAACAGAAAACATAGGGTGAGAGTCACAATCACAGAGAAAGGTGGAGCAGAACAAATCATAAAAGCTGAAATAGAATGTTAAAACTCAGTATTCATGAACTTCTGTTTTCTTTACTATGATCACTCCCTTCCTCCATTCCGCTCTCTTTTCCATCATAAATAGTAAAGCAGTAATGTCCATTATTCAGCATATCATGTCAAGCTTGAATAAAGCAATCTGACAGTAAAAATGATTCATTAATGTCTCTCCATTTATTAAGATGTACAGCATCTGAAAGAGACCATAACCTACATTCTTAATGTTTGGGGCAAATATGGATTTATTATAGAATTATTGCCATTTTATTTTTATTATAACAATAAGTATTATAATTATGAGCAAAAAATGTTAGGATTATTTACAGAGGGACTGGTGCTTCCACCTACAATCAAAGTGACACTTCCCAACTAACTGCTTAAGATCAGTGTAGCAGACATACACTCGACCTAAAACCAAGCTCTCACTCCTTGACCGTCAGTTTAGGGTCAATGTAGTAGCTATGCACTCTGGCTAAGATCAAAGTAACACTCCTCAATGATCTGTTTAGGATTAGTAATTCTGCCTAGAATCAAAGTGTTACACACCAACATTATAACATTAGGATCATTATAACAGCTGTGCCTTCAACCTAAGATCAAAGTGTCACTTCCGACAATCTGTTTATGATAATTAACATAGCTGTGCACTCTGCCTAGGATCAAGGTGCCACTTCCTGACTCTCTGTTCAGGATCAGTGTAGTAGCTGTGCACTATACCTAGGATCAAAGTACCACTCCCTGACTCTCTGTTTAGGATCAGTGTGGTAGCTGTGCATTATGCTTAGGATCAAATGTTATACTCCCAGTCATTTCTGCTCAGAAGTGTGGTTCGTGAACAGTATCATACAAACACTATATATATATATATATATATATATATATATATATATATATATATAGTGTTTGTATGATATATATATATATATATATATATATATATATATATAGTGTGCAATGGGTAAATTGTCACCATTTTATATTTTTAATTTCACACATGCATATTGCTTGTTTTTGATTTTATCGACTGCACTGTGAGAAAAAGTGCACCATGATGCAATTCACTCTGCCAGAAATTTGGAAATGGCATTGTATACTGCTTGGCATTTGTGCCAGAAGCTCCAACACACTCATTTCAGAGTGTTTGTGTGTCAATCTGAGGAGAGTGCAGGGGATTGCTGTGTCCCTAAAAGATATACTCATAGTGATGAAAACCAAATATTCAGTCAAAATTATGGTGTTTGGAGTGATCACAAGTGATGGCAATGTTATGTCTTCATTCATCTTCTCACAGGCTTCAGACTGAACACTGAGGCTGACATCATGTACCTTGAGGAGGGAGTGATGCCTTGGGTCAAGAGGGTGGCTGCTGGAAGACCCTATGTCTGACAACAGGACTCTGCACCATGCCACATAAGCAAGAGAACCCAGTCATAGTTTTCAGACAATTTCTGTGACCACCTTACATGTGGCCATCTAACTCCCCAGCCTGCAAATGTACATTTTCTTTAATTATTTATCTTGCATATACAGGCTGCATGACAAAACAAATACCATTTAAAAAAAAACAAAAAAAACAGCATCTATTCAAAAATGGGTATCCACAAAAAATAACATTTAAAGTAATAATATATATATATATATATATATATATATATATATATATATATGTATGTATGTATGTATGTATGTATATGGACTGTGATCAAATATAAATCAAATATGGATTGGAATATAACAGAATGGTAGGATAAGGAACAGAGGAAATGTTTATAAATCTAAGTTTATAATCAAAAAGTGAAACTTATTAGATTTATAAACATTTCCTATTTGTTCCTCATCCTATTATATATATATATATATATATATATATATTTATTTATTTATTTATTTGCATGTATGTATACACATACATACACACACACACATACATATGTATGTATATATATATATATATATATATATGTATGCATGTATATACACACAGATACATGCACACATACATACACACACATATAGATATTCATGCATATTGTGCTTTATATATATGGATTATTCTTATCATAATTATTATAAAATGAATTAGCATCTAACTTGAAGCAAAGCTATCAGAACAATGAAGTTATTTTGCATCACTTCCTATTCATGACATGTTTTTGTGCACCTTCTGTTTCAGAGAAAGAAAAAACTTATTCCTTCATTCTTGCAGTGTGATTTCTGATTGTTGATTCTTTCACTTGTCAATCATTTGGGCTTGTAATCATCCAGTGATTTAGCTTGATTTTAAATTTAGATGTTTGTCATTGAATAACTTTCATTGATTTGGGTAAAAAGTTTTGTTGCCATCATTCTTATGACTACATGAAAATAATTAAAGAGCATATGTTAAAAAATATCAGGAAAGTGTGAATGAGAAATCTTTCTTAATCTTCTTATATCCAACATCTGTACAAGATACTCCAAGACCATAGTAGATTTGTAGCCTAGTGGATTAAAGCATTGGTTTATGAATTTAGTGACATAGTAATTGGGAATTCAATCCTGAGGCCAGGCACCGCAGACTTATACTCAGTGAAAACAGGACAAGAAATAACTGAATAGTACTAAATAAGAACTAGACAAGAAGGAGAACTAATCTATCACCACAGGTTAAATAAAGGGTTCAGTTTAAAGTTTGCTGAAGGAAATCTGGTTTGCCAAGAACCTAATAAAGCCTGCAGGACACAAAGGCTAAAACATTGTAATAAGAAAAATACAAATGAGTACATTTGTCTTAATGTCAATAATGATAATTCTTCATCCCAAAGTTCAGACAGGAATACTCCAAGACATACTAATTTCTAAATATCTACTATTTACCATCCAGAACATTCCATCATAACTAGCTCTCATATATATATATATATATATATATATATATATATATATATATATATATGTGTGAAAATATATAGAAAATAGGAAAGAACTGGTTAGGTAAATAATCCAAAGTTCTTTAGTATTTTTGTTATTATTTTTAAAAAATAGTGCTCGATACAAAAGTAGAGCATAAATATAATTATTTATTTAAAAATATGATTCCAACACACTACATAAGAGGTCTCATGTTTCAAAACAAGAGCCAAAAACTTTAATATAATTATTTGAATTAAATTGAGTTAAAGTAAGCTCTGTTCCATCTTCAAGCGAAATATTTTTTGGAATAACTTATTTCTGAAATTTACGTGTTTTAATAGTATATTCACAATTGAAATCAAAATTTCCATGGTAACAGCCAGGGCGAATTGTTTAAAATAGTTAGGGGTGTTGAGTGTTAATAATTTGTATCAGTATAGAGTTACTTTCATAGATGTCAAGTCAGGGTAAGGTGGGGGTGTCTAAATTTAAAACGGAAGATGTTTTCGCCAAGTCTGGTTTACGTGTCTATGGAGATTTATTTATTTTTTTATTTTATTTTATTTCTTATGAAAGGGATTTGTGCATATAAAAACTGCCGTAACAATTGTTTTTTGATGACTTCATAAAGGGTTATCTTTTTTTGTAGGGTATTTAAACTATTTATTTGGGCTATAGATTATAAAAGTTATTTTATTGTATGCTTGTTTTTAGCTAATTATTCAGTGCATAGATCTGATGATGTCGACAGAAAACCGTTAACTATATATATAAAAGTGGACATTGAAGTCAACACCCAGAGGCAACAGTCTCTTTCATGCTAAATGCAATTGTCAGGCCTGATGTTAAGCACTTTAACCCATAAATATAGTATACCTTCAAAGTATATTTTATCATATATAAATGTGTGTGCGTGTGTGTATATATGTATATATTTCTTATTACTATAAATGTATTTAGAGAATACACGTATTTGATATCCCTGATTTTTATTTTCTTAAACGCTGAAACCTGTTTAGTTTGAGGAGTCCTTCTAAAGAATATGCCTACAGCAATCTCTCAAATGTGTTCTCTTTTCCATCAGGCGTTTCTGTAGGTAAAATATAGTGTTACCAATTTGCACATCAATTTGGTCACAGAGGCCACATTGACTGACAATATTTTGAATTTGGCCAAATTGGTAGCAGCATGTTTTGGTTATAGAAGGGGTTTCCTTAATGGAAAAGAGGAGACAGGTTTGCTTCCTGTCAGAAGCAAAAAACTAAGATAGGGCGGAGAGATGGCTTTATACCTTTCCTAGGAGTATTTGTGCTAAAGTGAGTACTTCAAAGTTTACTGACTGAACTGACACTTGCTCAGGCACAACTGTTTGAACAAAGTCAGTTCAATCAGTAATGTGGTCATGATGACTTAGGATTTGCCCCTAGCACTACAATCATCAACAGCTTCTGAACAGTTCAGTCGATTCAATTTCACTCTCAAGGCTTGAGTCAACAGTGCTAGGATTGTCTCTCTGGACCAATAATATCCTTGTGATCAGCCATAGTGAGATTTCAACCTGGGTCTTATGGTTGAAAACCAAATGTTCTAACCATTTGGCTATGTGCCCAAATAATGATTATGTAAAATATCACAGGTTTGTAAACTTATTTCAAAATTTGATCAGATGGTTTTCCTTGTCAGTTTGGTTCAAAAAGTAACATTTCCTTCTGTTAAAATCTTTCTGTAGTACTCAACAGATTTCAATCACCAAATTCAAATCTTACAAATGAGAACTTAGCAGAACACAATGATTTATCCTTTTTCGCAAGTCTTGCTTTTAAGCGAAGACATTGACAAACCAAAATAAGACATCAGAAAACAGATTTGTATCATCCAATTATGTTTTATTCTTGCAATATGCTATTCTTGCAAAAGATAACTGATAGATAATAATATTTTCTATTCTCTCAATATGAAATTTTAATCAAAAGTTAACCTGTAAGAGTTTGTCAGAGTTTTATATTTCATTTCCGGTTTCTTTCTTTCTTTTTTTTTTCCCCCAGAAACCAGTCAGTCAGATTCTCTCGCTCTTTGGAATTTATCTAAATGCCTGCTTAGTTCTTGTTCTTGAATCGATAGGGCATTCATGTAAAATTTCCATAGCAACAAATGAGAATCAGATTCAATAAGAAAGGAACAAGTGTATCCATTTGTGCAGGCATTATAGACTGAAAAAGCTGTGCAATGTCATTAGAATTCTCATTCCATTGGCAAAGCAGGATATGTGTTTGTGTCAGGATTACTTACTAACCAAACTGTCATTTACTGACTTGCAGTTATTAATGTTCTAAACAGATTTCATTCTTACATCATCCTGGCAGCCTATGGATGTTTTGATGACAAAAAAAAGAACTGCAGTTATCTGCAATGTCACTTGTATCTACAAGCTAAAATCAATGATGTACTCTATTAATTAAATTCATTTGAAAAACATGATTTTAAGTGAAAATCAAGATTAATTAATATTTAATTGAGTTTATCAAGGGAATTCTGAAATGTCAACAACATCAACCCATAAACTTAGATTACAATCTAATTTAATCTCATATAAGTAAAGAATAAATAAGAGGTTTGATTGACAATTTTCAGTTTCTGATAATGTTTTAGTAAAGAGTTTTTTATGTGAATTGATGATAGATTTGTTATCTGCAACTATTTAGGATGTCAGATTGTTGATGATATGTTCCAATGGAGCCTAATACAAAAAATAAATAGTTTATTTGTAATGTACTCTAGCACAAGACTGCAGCAGTGGAACAGCTGTAATAATTAAAGGCACTCTGGAATTGGGCTTCAAAACAATGTGCTAACCATTATGCTATGGTAAGTGTCCAAGAAATTATATTGCTATTTATTTTTTTAATTATTTATAGTATAATTTAGTTTCTTTTGTCATGATTAAAGTTTAAGAAATGACAAGTAAACAATTCAATGCTTGACAAAGAACTAAGTTTAACAAAGAAATCAGTATGATAAGATCTAGAGGCAGACACAGGAAGTAAATTAACTTTGAAAATAAATAACAAACATTAAAGAGAAATAGAATACATTTATGTCTTAATAGTGCCACTTAATATTCTCCTAACTGGGATCAAAGACTAAATATTATTTTCACTTTAATGAATTAAATTATAAAGCCAACATATCTCCAGGAACTCAAGTCCCTAAAATATCCACTTTAAGAAAATAATTTGAATTATTTTAAATAAACATGAAAAACTAACACATTAGTTAGCTTTTGGTATCAAAGAAAATAAAATTTTGTTTTGATTTGCAAATAGGTATTTAATTTGTGAAATTTTATTAAATATCAATTCATACTTTATTTTCTTAAGGGTTGTCATCTTGTAGAATCAACCAAGGTTATATTTATTTTCTGTTTCATTTTAATATATCTTTATAAATTTTATCTTTATTTTAAAATTATTTATTAATTGATAAATATGCATCTGATATGTTTTAAGTTAATTTACTAACTGGGGAAAAACTGTGTGTATGTGTGTGTGTGCACACTTTCACTTATTTCTCAACAAAGCCAGATAATTGAAGATGTTCCTTTTTACAAATTGACAAATCTATTTTTATTCGGTTTTCCTTTTATTAGTCATAATACTTGTATTAATAAATCAAGATTTATTATGGGTCTATACAGAAATACATCAATACATCTTTATCCTTTCTTGTCTTCTGTTATGTGCTTATGTGCCTCCAGGACATGAATGATCATGGTCTTCTATGACTCCCTATCTCTTATAACACTAAGCAATGTCTGACTCCTTACTCTTCTTTCAGGTTCTACAATCCATTGTTAGGTATGTTATTCACTATTTCCTTCTGCTTGTCTTGCCTTCAACATACACTATGAGTGTTGAATTCTCCAAACCTACCTTCCTCATTATATATCCTGGAAATTTCAACTGTTTCTTTCTGATCCTAAGTAAAAATTTCCTGTTTAGTCCCTATGAAGGCTGCAGCAATTAAAACAATCTTTTATTGTTACCAAGGGTCCCAATGTATACCAAGAAAATATTTCTTATACCCTTACAGCACCACCAATCCAAGCTGTGGATACAAAGCAGGATGAATCCATACTTTTCAGGCTAAATTTCAACCCCACCATCCAAATGCTACAGCAGAAATCAAGATGCATCAGACCAGTTTTTCATTCTTTCGTTGTCCAATGTTTGTGAGTCTTAGCAAATTGTAGCTTCAGTTTCTTGTTTTTATAAGACAAGAGTAACATTCAGTGTGGTCTTCTGCTGTAGCATATCTGCTTCAAGGTTCAACATATTGTGTTTTCAGAGATACTCTCCTGTATATCTCCATTGTAAAGAGTGGTTATCTGAGTGAATGTTGTCTTTCTACCAACTTCAATCAGTCTGAACATTCTCTTCTGACATCTTTCAACAACAAGGAATTTTTGTCTACAGGATTGCCTTCACTGGAATTTTTTCTTTTTCTGGCCATTCTCTCTAAACACATGAGATGCTTGTTTGTGAACATCCTAACAGATCAGCAGTTTTTGAAATACTCAGACCCACCTATCTACCAACAACCACACTCCATTCAAAATCATTTAAATTACCTTCTTTCGTATATTAATACATGAAATGAAATTCAGTAGGTTGCTATTGTAATTTTTAAATACTTATAGCTAGTAAATATTGCCTGATTAGAAATTTGCATAAAACAGATTTGTTCATACGTACTTAATTACATGGCCAGTGAGTGTTTATGGTAAATATATAAAATAAAAAATGACATTAAATAAGATATTCTTTAGTCTAAGAAACAAGGTTTTGAATATTTTCAATAATTGACGAAAAAATCTAACAGAAGAATTTTTTGCAAAATCTGTTACAGAGCTAAAGATACTGACATTATAACCAGTTTTTCATTCATTTCTTGAAAGATATCTTCAGATACAAAATTCTTAAACTATAATGTTCTCTAACATAAACAGTAAATCATATCATCATCTCATCTCCTCCAGACATATAATGTATGTTTTGTTCATAAGAATGACCAGAGAGAATTGTTGAAAGCACTAGAACCAACAATAAGAACAATTCCTGCATAGTCTTGAACCAACAACTTCTTCTCTTGTACAAAAGCAAGAGAAACTACATAAAATTATTACTTGTCTGTCATATACAATAAAACACCTCACTCTTTCTCAATATATATATATGTATGTTTGTGCAGTGTATATTTGGAAAGCAACCCTTCTTTTATAGATGTTTGATAGAATGTGACAGACAAGAAAAAATATAAAACTTTTTATTCATTTTTTCTAGAATGTCCACATTGTTTATATCTACAAATACTCTATCCCTAATAATGAACACTCTTCCATCATAAAAATTGTAAACTTTTAAACAATGTAATTATGTGTGTGAGTGTGTGTTTGTGTGTGTGTGTGTGTAGGATGTAAAATAATATCCAAAACAAAAATGGAGATGATGAAACAAAGTGGAAAATCTTATAAATGATGTTTTTCACTGACATTTGTTGGTTTTGGCTTCTTCAGGTCAGAATGAAAGACAAAATTCTGTCTAAGAAAAATGCATTGGGATTTTTGTAGATAAGAGGGTCAATAAATTAAATTAACTTATCAGATCTGACAACCAGAAACCAGAAAGTTCCTGTTTGTTTGTTTTACATATATATATATATATATATATATAAAAAACAAACAGGCACTTTCTGGTTGTCAGATCTGATAAGGTAATTTTATATATATATATATATATATAAAAGTGAACATAGAAGTCAACACTTAGAGGTGACAGTCTGTTTCATGCTATGTGCAATCGTCAGGCCACGTGGCCTGATGATTGCACATAGCTATCTAAGTCGCCTCTAAGTGTTGACTTCTATGTTCACTTTTATATTTACACACACTCTATCTCTGATATTGAGCACTTTATTCCATAAATATAGCACACCGTAAGACTATATTTCTTCATATATATATATATATATATATATATATATATATATATATACACACACACACACACACACATATATATATATATATATATATAATGTATGTATATATATATATGTATGTATATATATATATATATATATATATATATATATATATATATATATATATATAATTCTTCCTTCTTCCCCTCTCCAACCTGCTTTACTATTTGTTCCCCATCTTTCTTCTTCTTTGTTCTTCCTGTCTAAAAATTATTTAGGAGGTGAAATTGTCTGGCCACTTAAGTGAGTACACTTGAACCTAAGTAAATTATTAAAGATGATTTTAAAAAACAACCTTATCCCCATTTACATTTCCAAGATGGACCTTGTATTAAAATTAAAAGAAACCTAATTCTTTTGTAACTAGCGATGTGGCCTGATGAACCAGGAAAAATATATTTTCTGGGGAAATAAATTATAGTCATGGAAACTTAAGGTTGTATATTTGCTCTGGTTTTACATTGAACTCTCTGGATTACATCCTCTTTGGCATTATCCACACAGATTACCTTATATATATATATATATATATTAGAGTTATTGGTGTCTGTTGGATATATATCAACCCATCCCAAGTAGATCTTGTATGCCACATTGTGCTATTATTGTTTTTTGCTATATTATGTATGGTCCTGGTTTTATTATTTACATTATTCGGACTCATCTTTTTCACCATATTTATCACAACATTTCGGCCGTTGTATGCTCCGGCCTTCTTCAGGTGGTTGGAATGTCGAACTGAATCCTTTATTTCACTCACTGGGGTAGACTGTTCTAGTTCCACGTGCCATGTTTGATGGATGTCAGTTATCAGTTATCTCCTACTAATTTCCCACTGCCTTAACCGGGTATTGAACTCACATTCTTTAGGTCCTGGATCTAACCAACGCCTTTATCCACTGTGCCATGTGTCCTTGAGGACATCTGGGTATGAATTTCTGAGTATTATAAACCTAATGTCTTCAGCAACCATTTTTACCAGTGCTCATATTGCAATTTTGCTGTTATCATTCATTCATACCCAGATGTCCTCAAGGCAGTTGATAAAGGTGTTGGTTAGATCCAGTGACAGGACCCAAAGAGTGTGAGTTCAATACCCGGTTAAGGCAGTGGAGAACTTTCAGAGGGAAATTAGTAGGAGATAACTGATAACTGATATCCATCAAACATGGCACGTGGAAGTGAGAAAAATAAAGGGTTCAGTTCGATATTCCAACCACCTGAAGAAGGCCGGAGCACAGAACGGCTGAAACGTTGTGATAAATATGGTGACAAAGATGAGGACAATAGTCCAAATAATGTAAATAATGTACATAATACCTCATCTCAGAAATATAGACAGGTCCTGGTTTTAGTTTGTGAGATTAGCACATTCTCAATGTATTTTCTTCCCAATGAATCATTTTCTCTCCTGATCAGACTGGCATTTATTAAGTTGAAATTGTGGTCAGATGAACTTCAATGAATGACCAGTAAGTTTAAAGTGAGTGAATTGCTATGAAGCATATCTCTGCAATGCTCATATAGCATTTTTTGAGTTTTCTGGATGTTTTGCAGATGTACATCATTTTGGGCATTTTGTATAATCTTTTTGTATATTCCTGCCTCTGTCCTGTTGCTGCTAATTATATCTATTATTAATTTTAGACGTGTTGTTGATGAATTTTAGATGTTGGTGGATGTTATGGAGTTGGTAGGTAGAATTATTTATCTACTTTTGTTATGGTTGTTGGGACTATTATTATTTGTGGATTTTGTATTTTTCTTCTGTGGAATCTGTAGGCTTTGTGTTTCATATTGTGCAGGAAATAATCTGGCTATTGGGGAAGTTTGAAAATGTTTTCAATGTATTTCTCTTCTTTGAGTGTGTCCTGGTTAAGACGATAAATTACGTCTAAAAACAAGACCAACTGATCAGAAGGTTTTGAGGAGCGTGGAACCACCTCCTAATTGCTGGTGTTCCCAGGTCCACCATGACCCATGGTGGTAGCATCTGTTAGGGTTCTAACTATGGGCAAATAGTTAACCCCCAAACTGTAATCAAAACATGATGAAAGTGAAAAAAAAAATAGGTTTTAATACCAGAAATACTTTGTAAAAAAAATTATTGCAGCAATACTTTTTTTTAAAACAATAAAGATATTACCAGCAATAGATTTTTTGAAGAAAAAATATTACCAGAAATACATTTTTGAAAAACAAAAAAATATTACCAGTAATAAAAATTGTTGGCATTAAATAACCCATTGAGGTTGATATGCCATAAAACAAACCAAACCAAACCAAACCAATCTTCTTTGGGTAGGAATTAGGGGCTACAGATTCTAAGAGATCTTAAATAAAAGCCTATGATTTCTCCAGATTTTATTTTATTGTTGTGATGGTAGAGAAAAAATAGATATCTACTCAGAGTGGGTTGATTTAAAATCCAACTGACACCAATTGTAAATCTGAGTATTTATCAATACCTTCATGTGATATAGAATTCAGCACAACAACGGACATTTACTAGTAAAAAAAATAAAAAGATACATGTAGAAACCATATAGTAACCACAGACATTAGGTAATGTCCTAATTTTTGCCTTTAATTACAATTGGTCAATGCTACTTAGGGGATTTACAGTCAAGATAGAGTCAAAATTCTTGATGACATTCTTCAGCCAAAAATAGGATAATGATTCTACATATGTTTTTGTATATATAAATTCAAGCATGTACAGACAAAACATTTAGGTTAAGATAGATGCCAAGGTCATTGTTAAGCTTTATGTGGTAATTTTGCTTAAGCCCAGTTAACAAAACAGTAGAATTGTAAGTAAATTATAATAAAAACAATGTTAAATAAACAGTGTACCACACATATACATATTAATAAAAGAAATGACAAGAAAAAACTTTTAATGTTGACATGTTTCATCCCTTAATGAACTCCATCAAAGGCAAAATGTGTAAATTTTGCTAAGAAATCTGTCTCTATATACACAGAAAAAAGTAACGTTGAGAAAAAAATTCAAATTATGGTGGACACTAAGTGATGTAAAAAGGAAACTATGGAGGATACTAAGTGATGTATAATTATAGTTGATGAAATTCCCCAAGGAACAAAATGTGTCAGCATAAAAGACTTTCCTCCTATCATATTGCATTTGCAAATACATTTGTTTATATCTGAATTTTTACACACATAAAATCTATGAAATTTTGAACACTGAACAATTTCATAACATAGTTATTGCTACAATATATATTTATAAAGATAATATATAAGCTGGATCTGCAATATTAATTGTCCAGACCTGGAATCTTCAGTCTTCCCACTGCCATAACATAGCTTTTCTGTGCCTTTTCTATAAATACTTTCACGGTAATTGTTCTGATGAACTTTTCTATATGATCATTGGGGTCTCATTTTTTAAATGTTTTTATTTTTAATCTACCCAGACAAATTATACATATAAGAACTATTTAGGACTATATAGAGACACTGAGGTATTATGGTAAAAAGAATGATAAGTAAGAATGTGTTGTTTTGGTATAAGGAATACTGTGATATGTTTTGGTCAGTACTTGTGGCTGGCTAAGTTTAAGATGAGACAGACTGATGACCAGGTTTCCCCTATTACCCTTTTTGGCCTGTGTGCCACATTTTTGTATTATTCAAAATAAATATTACTTACCTCTATGGTACCTAGACTTTATGAATTTAAGCTGAGTACTACATTGTCATTTTGCAGTTGAAATGGCTAAATGAAACCATAAGGTTTATGTTAATTTCTTCTCTTGCACTTCTCACTTGTGAAACTCCCTTCCAGCTTCTTGCTTTCCAGTCAACTTTAATCTTCATAAGTTTAAATACAATGTCAATTGCTATCTACTGTCCTGATTATTCTTTTCTCTTCCTGCTCATTAGCAATGTTTCTTTTCTTAATTCTTTCACACCCAATAACCCCTTGTGTCTTAGTGGCTTGCAGTGAAACTGATTAAAAAAAATCTGATGAAGAAATATAAATTCTTTCTTTTAATTTTGCAACACTACTGTATTTCAGTTAGCTTAGTTCGTATAGAGTAGGTTAAGAAAATCAAATAGATAGTTCTTATTTTCTGTCTTCTTAATTCCTGTTCTTTTATTGTTCTCTCTCCTTAATAATGTTTTTCTTTTTCTCATAATTTCTAACACTCAGTAGTCCTTGCATCTTAGTGGCTTTATTGCCTGGGGTGAAATGATTAAAACAAAAAAAAAAGAAACAATAATTGTGCACTCAATACTTAACAGGATTTTAAGTATGAATGTATGCAGGCTGGTGAAAAGTTATGATGATTGCAACAAAGTGAAAAGCAAACAAAAAAGAAAGAAAAGGAAAGTCAAATGGTATGAGAGGAATTGAAAAAGATCATTAGAAACTATGCGTTTCTGACAAAGTGAACAAAAGTTGTGTCCAAACATAAACAGAAAGTAACCAGGCAGTTTGTTAGTGCACTTACATGATAAACATGTTTATTCAAGCTAACAAATAGACTCACCACTAGCAACAAATGACACCTGTATAATCTAAGGTGAGTGACTTTAGGTAGTGATTGTTCTGATAAACAGGATTCACCTGAGAGGAAATCAATTTCTTGCTAACAGAAAGATTTCTTCTTATCAATATAAATAACACTTGATCCATCTCAGATTTAAATCTCCATTGAAACATGCAAAGTTGACAACGGGAACTGTGTAATGTGGAGTTAAATAGGAAAAGATGACAGTGGGGGGGATGGGATTACCCATTTCTTTCACTTTATCGCATAAAAAATAACCAAAGATTTTGCATAAAAAGACAAAATTACACACATATACAGTGTGTATAAACTAAACCTGTATCATAATCAAAAAGAAAGGAATTTAATTTAAACAACAAATTTTTATTTTGGGGTACCTGAAAGAGAGGTAATAGCTAATGAATTATTCTGTTTGACTATTACTAGTGAGTAGTGAGTTCATTTCTCATTGGATTCTTTGTAAGGTAAAATTATGAAATAATAACAAATGTTTTATTTTTCCAAATAATTTTCTTTCTTCTCAATACACTTAAGTCAAGGGTAAATATTAATCCCATAGATAACACATTATATAGCAAACACTTCAGACTAAAATTTAACTACATGTCAGGCTGCAGACTTATTGATCTACCTTTGTATATCTGTGCACATTTTATATTTGTTTATGCATATACATTTATCTATAAAACAAGATATATCATTATATTTTTTTCTATCATTTTGTTTTATATATTTCCATGCACATGTGTTTGTATGAGAATAATCTGGTATACTTTAGGTGATTTCAAACATCTTGTCAAAGTTTTAGTTCAATACAAGTCAATTTAATGCAAATTTCAAATACTTTTAGTACCCTAAAGAAAGCATAGTATAAATCAAGGCATTTAAAATAAAGGATAGCTTTAAAATGATTCTTATAATTTCAAATTGTTTATTTTAATGGATATATACAAGCCTATTGCTCCATAAATATATGCAAAGAAATATGTTACCTTTTTCTTTTGACTGGTAGCAGGAAAAATATTTCCAATTTCTATGAGAGGGAAGAATTATAAAGTGCTGAAAACCTCAGTCTGATAATATCAAAGATGATTGATAGTCTGTTATATTTACCAAAGCAATAAACTTAAACATTGGAGCAATTCTTTCTTAGAAAGAAAATTTAACTAAATTTTTTTCAAAAGTGACTCGTTAGCCAAACACCTGGCTTTCTAAACAACTTCTCTGTTCAAAACAAGTTTCTACAAAGCTTAATCTATTCATAAAAGGATTAGCAATAATAAAGAGAGGCCAAATTATTTTCCCACCCACCTGTGTTTTATTATCTGTCTCTATTTCTGAGATGAGCTATTGTAATTGTTTACACTATTTACATTGTTTGAACTGTTATCCTCATCTTTGTTGCCATCATCACAACATTTCAGCTGTTGTACCATCCAGACTCCTTCAGGTGATTAGAATTTTGAACTGAACCTTTTATGAAAAATCAGGTGTGGCTGACTACATATGGAAGGAAAAGGGATATCACCACCCCCTGTGGGATGAGGTTGAAATAACAGAGAGAACATCACTGGAAAATATGAAAACTTAAAGAATCAGTGCATATCCTAGGCCACAAAAATCTCCTAACCCAGCCAAGCATAGAAATGAACACAATACAGAAACCATTAATACAGAGTCCTAGAAAAAAAACAATAATAACAAAATTACAATATGAGCTCTGGTAAAAATGTTACTGAGATATTAGGTTTATAAGACTCAAAATTCACTCACTGATGTTCTCAAGGACATATGACCCAGTGGATAAAAGTGTTTGGTTAAATCCATTGACTTGACCCAAAGAGCTGTGAGTTCAATGGTTACAGCTGAGGTGGACAAAAAAATTTGGAGAGTTGAGTTAAAAAGAGATAACTGATACTAAGATATGTGGAAGAGGCATGGCACATAGAACTAGAACAATCAATCCTGGTGGATGATATAAAGGGTTCAGTTTGAAATCACCTGAAGAAGGCTGGAGCATGCTTTGTAAGTTAGCAGTTGTTTCTTTAATATTAAGCTCTGAGTAGAACAATTTGACCCAGAAGTGAAAAAAATACATTGAATGTTTTACATGTGTGCCCAATACAATGGATTACTTTTAGATACCTACAAGAATGCACACATATAAAAATGAATGTTTCCTGGTACAATATGTGTATACATGATGGAAAATCAACAGCCTAAAGATATATTTCAATTTTCTAAACATTGAAAATACAGATAATACATCTGGATTACTGCAAGTGATCTGCATGTACAGATCAGTATATGAACAAGCTCCAAAATAAGGTGTATATCATTGGGACTAAATTCTCATATTAATATACTGTATATACTCATTGGATATACAGTGTATAAGGCCTGTATTTTCATGTGCATACAATAGCACAGATGGTAAATACAATCGACTGATATATTATTCTATGACAATTATACCTGTTGATACAATACAGCAACAGTTGTAGGTGGGTTAACTAAACAAGTCAGATGTTCTTACATCATAAACAGGAATATATATATATATATATATATATATATATATGAATAATAAAATATATATGGGAAAATGATATATAAATTTTTCTATATCAGGAACAATTTTAGGGAAATATATGACAAAGTGGAAAAAGATTTTGCATGATATGTTTCATTGTTTAGGAGTTCATTGGACTATAGTGATGTTTACATTGATGCAACTACACATATGCATGAAGGAGAGGCAAGTTTAAGTTTAATTTTTTTTTAAATTATATATATATATATATATATATATATATATATATATATATATATATATATATACTGAATTTGTAATCTCTCTTGTTAAATCTGTCATAGGTAAAAGTAGAAATATTATTCAAGTATCTTAGTGACATTCTTCAAATCTGAATTATTTGGTTCATCCAAGATTGGGTTTTCACTTTTCTGAAACTCATTGTCTGGGTAAGTTTCTTGGCATACATGACAATAGGAGATTTCTTTCACAACACCTCTTATGCGATTGCACTTTTTGAAAGTGAATCAAGTATCTCTGGTTTGAGCAACAAGATGATACTTGTACATTTGCAGACAGGAAAATTATCATAGCTAAGATAATATTGATCCAGATCAAGTCTGCACCATCAACGAACAATCAACCAGGATAGGGTGATGGACAACAAAAAGGCAGTATGTTCAATTATATCCATAAAAACTGGGAACTGTTATTAAACTTGCAGAATGAAGTGGCTTCATTTGTTGAACTGGCTTAAATTAAGGTGTTTGTTGCTATGTGATGTGGAAATCATTCTTGACTGGAACTAATGTTCAGACTTCATTACATATAGAATTAACTTAAATAACAAGTAAATAATCCTGCCAAGTGAGTGTGAATATTGCAGGAATAGATTTGCTAATATTCACAATTCAAACAGATCAGGTGGACATTATGCAGTATTTTCTCAGATAAGATCTTTGTATCAAATAGATAGATGGATAGCAGGCCACAATCAGTTGCTTTAGGAATCAAGCAATTTTCCTTCCTAACTCTTTATAGATTATGGCCATTCCTAACAGTCTTTCTTTATTCTCCTTCTTGTTCTTATTATCATTATATAAGCTTATATAGTAAATCAACTCAAGTTTAAGATATTTATTGATATCAGTTGATTACAGATTTTAATGTGATTTATTTCAATAGCATTAAATTATCCTGTTGTGGTTAAATAGCAGTGTAGACTGAGTTTCTCTAGACTTGTTTGGTAACCAGTTTTGGAAAAAAGATAATTCTGAATTGAAAATTGTAATGAAAGGAATGGAATGGAAACCAACCCCACCACCTTTCCAAATAACAATCATGGCAATACACTATTTACAGATATTAAAGAAAGGAAGCTATTGAAAGACATGATGCCTACATTCTGAAAGCATAAGGCAAAAAAGAAAGAAATTAATACATTTCCTACAAGGCTTTATTAACAACAACTTAATATTATTTATATGTTATCTTCAAACATGTTTATTTTCTTTGAAACACATTGCATTATTTGGATTAAAATTTCACTTGATTCTGTTAACATTCAAAAATATATTTTTATATTCTTTTCTATTTGGACCAGCATATCTGTCTTGGTTGTTATGCACACAAAGTTTTGGCTCAGGCACATGACCTAGTGGATCAAAGAATTGATTAATACATATTGGATTCTCTGGCAATTGGGAGTTCATGCCTGAGTCTAGCACTGCTAAAGAATTACAAGCTCTGGTTCAGGAGAAAAAACCAACAAGCAACGTAAAGGTGACTAAAACTGGTGAGTACTAAGTGATACCAAATATCCTCTAAGCATCAAAAGCGGAATAAAAACAATATAGCCTCATGGGTTGAATAAAGAGTTCAGTCTGCAATTCCAAGAAGGTTACTGGGTATCAAAATAGACACCTGAAGAAGGCTGGAGGGTACAATGGCAGCTGAAGTGTTGCATGTATAACAACCAATTTGAGCATATTGGTGCAAATAGCAAAGCATATAATAACGATAATTCCTCATTTCAAAAATTTAATCAAAAATATATAAGCAAACAGCTTTCTTTAAAAAATATATTAACTGGTAGAGATCATTCATATATGTCAACAGTTAATGATATTTTGTCATTTTCCCCAAATTAGAAAGAAATAACAGATGTTCATCATCTAAAAAAACTGCAATACTATTATATATTCATCAATTACAAATTTGTTCAAATTTCTGATTTTTTTTTTTTATCATTTTACCCCAAACAAGGTGATAATGCCACTAAGATATAAGGAGTTATTGAGTTTAAAAGAGAATGAGAAAACTTTAGGAGAAGGAACCAGAAATACAATCCTAAACAGGAAGCAAGGGATAAACCTCTATTCTTGTTCAAAAGGCAGGGAAGGAGTGTGAACCAGTTGATAAAAATGTATATTTGGATGTGTGTGTGTACATACAGAAACATGATCTAAGTAAATAAACATCATTATTTTACTTAGAAAGGGCATTAAATAAAGATTGATAAAAAAGATACTTGTGCAGGCGGGACTCCTTTTCCTTTATTCCACTGTGCTATGCATTCATTTCTTTGCTACAGCAATTTGCATATGCTGTAAAATATTATCAGTGAAACTGTCATAATTAAAGCATTTCATTTATGTTACATATGGACTATTGTCCTCATCTTTGTTTTTAACATCACAATGTTTCGGCCATTGTGCCATCTGGATTTCATCAGGTACTTGTCAATTAGATTAACCTTCAAGGGATTCTCAACTGAACACTTTATTTAATCTATGGAGAAAGATTGTCCTTCTTTTGCCGACCATGTTTACTTGATGAGATATCCCTAGACATATAAACATCTAATAAGTGTAAATAATGTAAATATTATAAAATTATAATTTTTCCTCTCAGAAATTCAGACAGAAAATAAAGCTGTTAAATACATTCAAACATTAAGCTTATTTTATATTTATTTTATATATGTATTAATATTATAATCTACAATATTTTCTAAATATTCAAAATATACAATTAATAAATTTCCACATTGCTAACTTTATATATAGCTTACATCCCTTTACTCACTTGATGTGATCTAAATGTTCAGGACAGGACAGAAAATGGCTTAATTTGAATAACTCGGCATTTTTTCCCATTTGTTTCATCTTCTCAGCTGTCAGTAGCAAAATCAATGTTTCTATGAATTATGCTTGTTAGGATATTTTGATGTATTTTTGAGTAAGAGTTTTATGGTACATGCCTTTCTAAAGTGCATTACTGTTGCAATCAATACTCAGATTTAAAACACTAACTCCAGATGTTGCATGGTGATTGTTTCTTCCAGCAATTTATATAAAACATGACAAATTCTAAGCTAGCTTTTTTTATTCCAAAATTATTTCTATCCTATCCTAATAGCTACAAATTAATTAATCAGAAAAAGAAAGATAAAACATAAGAAACAAATACAATGAATACAGGCTGACCATTATTAATCTGGCAACTTTTAAATCAGTTCAGCTACTCATCAGGATCTCATTTCCAACATTTTTAAGTCACCACAACAATTTATCACTACTGTTTTGGAGATGCTAGTTGCAGCTTCAACTGATGCCACAAGTCAAAAACACTGGCATGTCCTTCCTATTTATTATTCTATATTTATTATTATAGAATCTGCATGAATGTGCTGCAAGCAATAGTTTCAATGAAGAGATGAAGTGTTTCTTATTGTGTAGAACACTAATTATGTATATAATATATTCAGTTGAATTTTGGAAACAGCTTTATAATATAGTGTGTCTGTGAGAAATGTCTATGTAACTGAACAAGTTTCCATATGGGAGACTTAGATCAAGAAAAGACATTAGGTTAAAAGATCTAAGATTACATAATTTGATTTTCCAAGTGGATATAAGTGTTAGTTATGCAAATGCAGTTTACCTGGTTGTCCTGAATTCAATCCCTGGGTCAAGCAGCAATTTTCTCTGATTCAGTGGAATGAGTAGAAATAGAATCACGAGGATAACTTAACTAAAGTGAATTAACTAATACAAGATATTTAAAGATCTTCTTGGGATAGATAATTTAATTAATGTTATAGAAACAGACATCTTTATTAAAATGAGTTCAAAATGGACAGGGAGAAAAATACAATCACCATAAATGGCAATTCAAAAAGAAAATATATATTTATATGAAAGGGGGGAAAAAAATGAGAAAAACTGATCGGTTCTTGTTCTTCTTTCATCTGAGCTTGATATGTGATACCTTCTCACATGGACAGGAGAGAAAGAAAATCTATTCTAGTAGATTAAATAAAAGGTTCAGTATGGAATTCTGAGGAAGTTAAAGAATATGACAAATACTTGAAGGAAGCCAGTTCAAATAAATCAATGTAATAGAATAATAACAATGATAATAATAATAATCTACTGGCAATGAAATTCTGCTGGAAAGTGGTGTATGATGGCTATCAATATATTTTACAAAAACATCTTAAAGAGATTTTTCCAAACTTGCTTATTGTTTTCTTCAAGCACAGCGAACATATCAGACAAATTTTAGCAAATACAAACAATCATATTCAAAATATCATTTGAGTTTCTGATCATTGTACTCAAAAAATCTGTCATAGGATGGGAAAACCTTGTTTGTTATTCAACAATATGAATCAAGTCAATTCCATCACAAATTCTTAATTAATATATGTCTTATCTTGGTGAATTAAGATGGACTACAGTCAAGGCGATCTTTATACCAGGCCAAGCAACCAAGCGACTTAGGTTCACGATTGGAGGCGGACATGTGGAAGCCTAAATTACTACTAAATAACAATTACTGAAAGCATTTTTAGCAAGGAACTTGTTAGTAATGTCCAGTAATTAGTTAATTAACAACTATATATAATATTAGGAAGAATTTTACAATTATTGATTTATTTCTATAAATGCAAATGTATAAAGAAAGAATAAAAATACAATAAAACAACTAAATGTACAAAAATCACTTTATTGACTATAAATTAAACATTTTGATAATAAGGAGTTAATTTATTTATGCTAATTTATTACAGAAAATATAATTGTATAATACAATCAGAAAGCAATTTCAGCATTTTACAAAATTGTGTATCAACATAGATTTTACAAAAGATGTGAATTTCAGAGAAATAATAATTTTCATAATCTTTACAAAATTTGTGATTTTTGTTACATATGCACAATTTATTTTCCCAGAAAATAAAGAATATACTTATTTTGCAATAATAGATATTACCAGGAGACAGAGTTTTAAGAATTAAAATCAATTTACATTAACAAGAAACACAAAATTAATTTGGGGAGTTAACTAATTACATATAAGTAAAAAGAGGAAAAATAGAAAATAAAAAATATCTCGTATCCCTGTGGTATCCAGTGGAATTTTTAAATTACCACAATCTATTTCTTTCAAAAATGTTCATATTCTTGATAATAAAAACAAAGATTATTAAAGATTTCCTATTCTGTTGGATAATCATTTCTTGTAACAAAGCCTGCTGTATACAAAAGTGACATTTTAATATCTTTATGGCTTCTATATTCAAGGTCTGGTGAATTTTCAAATGTTTGGCATCCCACCTCATCCAGCATCCATTTTGAGTAAGTATGGCCTGGATCAAAGTTGTATTCTTTGACATCAACATTTAATTTAAGAAGTAGTTTAGTTTTGTCAATAAGAAATTTTTCAGTAACATTTTGAATTGTTATAAAATATGCACCTCCAGAACTTTGTCTTAATTTTCCAAATTGATTTACTAAATAGTCTGTGGTCAATTCACTAAGTATAACAAAATTAAACTCACTGTTTAGTAAATATCTGCAAACATCAATTAATCCATTGCAAGTATGTTCAATGGCTAAACTAGTATCTGTTGTTAATGATTTCATTCTTTTTCTTTGCTTTCCTTCCATTCTTTTTGTCATTTTCCTAAAATTAGAAAGAAATAACAGACGTTCATCATCTAAATCTGATATCACTTCTTTCAGTGGATTATTTTTCTTAGTCAGCATATATTTATTTGACACAGACAATTTTCAAAACTTTTAAGTCTTTTTCAATTAAATTAACTGTTTCTGCAATATCCTCTCCATTTAATAATAGGTGTGTTTAATGGCAGTTACAATTGGAAACATTTGGTTTCTCAACAAATTTTGGGTAAATTGTTATATTAGTTAGTTTTGACAGCTTGACAAATTTGAGTTTTTCATACTCAAAAAGAATTTTTAGATTTCCTATTTTGCTGTCATTTTTTATCTTCAAAATAAAACAGTAATTCAAAAGTAAGTTCAGTAATCCAATTATTCCAAATATTTTTTAAAAGGTAGACATAATCAAAAAGTAAGTATAAGCTATTTTTAGATATCCAAGGCTTATTAAAAACAGTGTCAAACCTTTTGAAAAAGATTGATGGGTTCTGTTATTGTCACATGCAATTGCAATTACTTGACCATTTAATTGTTTGATTGCATCAATATATATATATATATATATATATATATATATATATAATTATTTATTTTAAAAAATTTATAACATAAATATGTTATAAAATCACTACAAAAATAGCCATTTTGTTTCAACACCCTCCGTGTCTTATCAAGTGATGACGTTGAATGTAAAATAAATGGTTTTAAAAGTTTCAAATTAATTAACAATCCTTCGCAAGTGGAAAACGTTGTTACAAAGGCTAGATGGACCAATCAAAACATAAGTATAGGAAAATTCAAAAAGCTTGACAACGAAGTCATATTATAATATCTATTCAGATGTTTAAAATATGGGTAGTATTAAAAAAGAATTTATTCTAACCAATAATTACTAAATTATATGATAAAATTTAATATTAAAATTAAAAAACAAATAATTTAAGTTTTAAGTTTACAACTATAAAATTACTGAGGAGAAAAGAAGAAATATATGTGTTATTCAATTTATTTCTTCATTGAAGTTACTTTAGCTAATTTTATATCCGGTCCTTTGACAATGTATACATTTTAATCCTAAGAGTGTGTGAATGGGGTCCTAAACTTATGTGTAAAACAAACGCAATCAGATTATAATATATAAGCACCCAGACATAGTTATATATA
>OZ010599.1:45176564-45179064 GCA_963932145.1 Acanthosepion lycidas | reverse complement strand
ATGTTTTTTAATTATTTTCTCTAGGTTATCTGCACAACTATAGCTTAATTTAAGGCTATTAGGATTAAATATTTTACTAAGTGGGTTAGTTTCAGGGTTAGGGAAATGTTTCTTGATGAGGTTTAGAAACATACGTTTTAATTTAGATTTAACCATTATATTGAAAGGGGGAGTGAAGCAGATGATCTTTCTAGATCTTCTTTTCTTACTATGGTTGTAATCGACAGGGTTTTTATATTGAATAGTGATATCTTTGTATCCACTATTTTTGAGTGCAGAATTGTAAAAATCATGATGTTTATTAAAAACATCTTTGTTAGAAGAGTTAGTGCTAATTCTAAATCCAATGGAAGAGAGTATATGTTTGATAACTGAAGGAGGATGTTTGGAATTTGGATGTACGTATATCGGGTTGGAATTAACCTTCACATATGGTTGGAAAGAGTTGCTAGCAAGGTCTAGGGTGACGTCTAGAAAATCCACTTGTTTAACATTAGTAGTGACTATTGTCCTAAGACCTAAATCCTTAAATACCCTATGGATCATTTTCCTAATATGGTCTACCTTAATTTTAGTGGAGTTTTTAACAACTAATAAGCCATCATCTCTATACAATCCTACACTATCGGAATCTAGACAATCAAAGGCACTTAAATTATACAACAGAAATAATCCAACCAGGTCAGAAGCTTCAGCAGAATCCAGAGAACTCATCGAAATGTCAAAATTGTTGTTGTAAGACTTTTTGGTCCACTGTTCATCCTTGTAGATTAGAACAGAATTTTGGCATTTCATGATGATGTCCACTTCACTCTCAGAAATATTAGAGTATTCCCGGGCGAAATCCAAGGCCAAAGTGAAAAGATCCTTCGATATAGAGGGATAATAATCGATAATATCGAACTGTATGAAAGTACAGTTGCCCTTATATTGGATGTTATTAAACCAGTTGATAACATCAGCTGTTTTAACCCACTGTAGTAGTCCAAGGTTTGTGTTTTTAATGGATTTGTTGGTTCTTTCTAAGATGGTCTTACTAATTCTACTGATTTCCGGTCTAGTAGGGTTTATAAGCCTAGTAGATGGCTTAGTTTTGAATTCAGGTTTATGGTCTTTTAACAAGACATAGGCTTCCTTAGTTTGTAGTTTGCCGACCCGATCACTAATCAATAGTTTATCAGTAATTGATTTACTGATACTGTTAATGCTATCTATTTGGTTGAAGTTATTTGTATCAATTTTTTTGTAGTTTCTGGTTAGACTATCCCTAACTAATGTATATATACAATAATATAATATATATCACCAGATTTATTAATGTCCTTGACGATACTCTTAAGATTTTTTTGGAAGGCATTTTTGTATTTATAGAAGGTTAATCCCTTGACGATATCCAATAGTTCATTTTCAAAAGCAGATAATTGCTTAATAATTGGTGCAGTTTTTAGGCTTTTAAAACCATAAATTTCACGTTCACACAATGGTTTCTTGTTTAGAAGAAAGAAGTAAGCTTTCCATTTCATTCTTCTGATAAGGTTTTCCGTTTGCTGTGTTAGATGGACGAAATAATCCCTTTTGTTCGTGGTGGGAATGTTCTTAAGTGATACTCCAAAATTATATATATATATAAAATTTTCTCATATGAAAAAATTGCATCTTCAGTTTAACCATATGGATTGAAAATTGATTTTTTATAGTTTACCGATGTATGAAGGAGGCATGTTGGAGTAATGGATAGTGGCTCAGGTTGAGGAATCAGTGAGTCAAGTTCAAATTCCATTCAAAGCCATTTCATTCACTTACATGCTAATACCCTTGGAAAAGGTATGAATTCTTGTCTTCTCTCACCAGCTATGGGTAAATAACAGGACAGACTAAGTTCTATAGCCTTGGATGGCAGCTGGTATACCACAGAAAGAAATGGAACCCTACTGTAGAAAAAATCTCCCTTGTAAGTCATGTATCAAAAGATACATCATTGCTTAAGCATGTATCATGGATGTCACATAACTACTGATGTACAGATTAGTTGCACTAATTGAGGGATTCCTGTACTGGACAATTTCCTCACAGATGAAGAGGACACTTCAGATAAATGAGATGTGGTTCTACATAAGGATGCTGAAAATATTGTGGATGGAACAATAAAAAGGTTTTTAAGGTAAATTGAAACAAAAAGTATACTTATACTTATAATCAGAAAGAAATAACTATCATAGATGTGGTTCTACAGAAGAGGGATGAGAATACCATGAACAGAGCAAGTGATCAATGAGGAAGTTTTAAGGAAAATGGAAACAAAAATGATACTACTACTTAGAATCAGAAAGCAACAAACATCAGAGATGTGGCTCTACAGTGGGATGCTGAGAATACCATGGACAGAGAATGTGAGTAACAATTAAATTTTAAGGAAAATAGAAACAAAAAGTACACTTATACTTAGTATCAGAAAGAGAAAATTGAAATTTCTGGCACACATAATAAGAAAAGAGGGCTT
>OZ010599.1:45141564-45171564 GCA_963932145.1 Acanthosepion lycidas | reverse complement strand
GATTTTTACATGTCTTGGATTATGGTAGAATCAGGCACAGCATCCCTCTCTCTCTCTCTCTTTTAAAGATTCAAGCTTGCATGTGTATTCGATTATAGTTAGGAAGATGGCAAATGCAGAGAAAATGAATGAAGAAATTTGTAGTTTAATATGGCAGCTTGCTGATAATTTTACTAAAATCATATAAAGCAGTTAGAAGATTAATAAAAGTTAAATCTTTTGTTGTGCATGAAATGATATTAGAACTTTGGTGAAGGAAAATAGAAGTGTAAACAAAAAATCTGAATTTACAGTCATGTCAAACCAGTCTTCAAAATATGATTTAAGATGTTTTAGGCTTTGGAATTTTGTAACAATATGTTATGATAAGAATTTTGAAAAAAAATCTCTGCTGTCAAAACTTATGCTAAATAAATCAAGCAAAATATGTTTAAAAAATTATTTTTGAAAGATTGTTTGATTTTACTGGCTAAAAGAAGTCAAATGAGATCAAATGATATGAAAGCAAAACAGTAGTGTAGAGAAGATTCTAAATCATTGGCATTGATGTATGGAGGAAATTATTTCCTATCCACATTGAAATTGTCTATTGCTCTAGATAAACTGGAAGCAAATAAAAAATAAATAAATTTACTGGGAATGATGTGTGTGCAGAATTATATAATGCATTAAGACAGTATATATTTTGTGACTAATACTTAAGATTTAGGCTCATGCAAATCTAGTAATAGGCTTAGGACAAATGAGCAATGTAGGTTATACTTCTTCTTCTATGTGTTATGGCCCTTCAGAACATGGGCAATCATGGCTTCTTCTTTGTCTTCTATGTGCCAAGGCCCTTGATAGCTCTCCACAGCTTCCTATTCTTTATAACTCTTAGCCCTGTCTTTTCAGCTGCAGGAACAACTAAAATGGATAGTACATATGAGTTGAAGGGAAAATAATGATATAATCAAGATGTTGAATTTCCACTTTACTTCAAACAAAAAGGAAAGAAGCCACCATCAATACTAGAAAGAATGATAGTGGACTTGAGAAATCTATTTTGCTGAAAACTTTTAAGTATTAGCATTAAAGCTGTTCCATCAATGAATGCTGAATGCTTCCATAAAAGGAAACGGATAATATTACCATTACCATTTTACTATTCTGCTCATTTTATATTCAGTCATACATTTACAGCACGTTAAGTAGGTTACTTGTTGTTTTTCCTCATTCCTTTCTTGCTTCCAATAACTTCTGTCAGTGTTAAATTCTCCAAGACCCCTTTATTCCTTATGTGTGCCAGAAATGTTCTCTTTCTGATTCCAATTACAAGTGTCTTTTTTTGTTCCTATTTTATTTAAAACTTTCTCGTTATTCATATATTCCATTCATGGTGTTCTCAGCATCCTTCTGGAGAAGCACACCTTTGATACCTCAAGTCTCCACTTCATCTATGAGGAAATTGTCTAACATTTATTGCCATATAGGATCATTGATATTTTATTAATTATTATTATTTATATTTTATTATTAAGTTTATTTTATTAAGTATAAACAGATAATGTAACAATTTATGACATAAAAAGTATCTTCTGTCTGTATCTCTGAGATGAGATATTATAATTACTTGCATTATTTACACTACTCAGACTTCATCCACATCTTCATTGCCATATTCACAACATTGCAGCTGTTGTATGCTCCAGCCTTCTTCAGGTGATTGGAATTTCGAACATGGACCATGTTTCCTTGAGGACACATGGTCCAGTGGATAAAGATGTTGGTTAGATCCAGTGACTAGACCAAAAAAACCAAAAACTTGGAGAGTCGGGTTAACTGGGGGTGTAATCATATGTATAATGCTTTTCTCTGAAATTTAAAATGCAAACTTGAAAATAATTTTCATAAAGTATTGATAATTATGATCCAGTAATTAATTTATTTTTAGTAGATTTTTAAATGTTAGGTGTTTTTTGTTGATTTTTTTTTTATTCACAGTTAAACAACTTTTACGATAACATTTAAAAAATGCCTCCAGTTCTATATGGTGTAGATAATTTTTATTTGATTGAATCTTTCTTCTTATTAATGGTACAATGATTTTGGCAATAAAATTTTATTTTATTTTTTGTTTTCTTGATTGTTTCCAAAATATTTTGTTCATATCTATAAAATTAATGACTATCCAGTGTCATTGAAGTTGCCAGTGAATCTGAAATTACTGAGGCTCAATCTGTGTTGTTTGCAGCTCAGGTGCTAATTCCCATCTATCTGTAATTGCTCTTTACATATCATTGTTTTGAAAAGAAGCTGGGATGTATCAGCAGTCAAATTACAAGCACTAGCAACTTTCTACTTTCTGAGTTTGAATTATTCTGAGTAGAATTTTAGATAACTATGAGAAAAAGAATGAAAAAAGTTATAAAGAAAATTCCGAAGATATGTAAGCAGAATATCGACTGTAAAAAATGTTTTTCTCATTCTGAAATATTTCTGGCATTATTAAAAATCCAATCCCCATCAAAAAAAAAAAAAAAAAAAAAAAAAAAAGAATATTCTGTTAACAAGTGAGTCCATAACTAATCTAATAAATGGCAGGATTTATAACTTGAATCTGTTCTGTGGAACTGAAGCTGCAAGTGAAAGCTTTTTACAGATTAAGGCACCATTTGTGGAATGACTCAAGAAGTAGTTAAATCAAGATAACTCCATTTGCCAATCAGGATTTACAGACTTGGGTCTTTTTTAGTTTTCTTAAATTGAGTTTGGCTGAAGACATATTTACATTATTATCAGATTATTGTTAGGCTTTTTTTAATCTCTTGCTTTACCACACTTATTCACATACATATATAGGCATGCATATACACATGCATATATATTTCTATGATAATATCCAGAAGTATATATCATCCCTATATATTTGTACATACATAAAATAAAAATTTCTAATGGATGTATATATATATATATATATATGTATAGATTTATGTATATAAATAATACATACATATATACACACACACATATATGTATGCATGTATGTACACATGTAAAAATTTCTGCTCATATTGTAAACATCTCTGCATGGTATATAGAGAACTATAGGTACATATGTATGTATGTATGTATGTATTTGAAAATACATATGAAAACTGATTCATTCACACATACATATCTGTATACACAGAATGATTTAAACCAATATTCTGGGGAATATTATATATATATATATATATAGGGTATATCAAAAATACTTTTAAAATCTTTGGGGGCTGGTTCCTCAGACCAAAACAAGGACAAAAGTCCATATTAACATATATTCCGCAAATCCAGGATTATCTCCAATACCCTGTTCTTCATGGCCAGGTGTACGAACAGAACACAATTTTCACTGATGCATAGTTTGTGGTGCCACAGCCCCTGTTTCAGCAACAAACAGCAGTAAAGGTTGGATGTCTCAGCTGCCTTTGATCTGGAAGCACAAACTGATGCAGCTGTGCAGCCTCTTGTCTATTACCAGTGCAGCCATATGTAAAAATCATAGCTGTCTGCTCATGATATGAATATCCTGCCATTGTTAAACAGAGCACTTCTCAGTTAACACACTACTGCACACATTAAACATTGAAGACAAACTAGCCACAAATATACGTGAATAACAAATGTAACCTGGTATACATGGCAACTTAGTGACATCTACTGTAAACTTTCTTTAAACTTAACACAAAAGTTAAGGATTTGTGTACATATGTTTATATGGACATTTGTCCTAGTTTCTGTGAACCCGCCTCCAAAAAAAGTAAAAGTATTTTTAATACACATGTATATATATATATATATATATATATATATAAATATATAAATATATATATATATATATATGCATGAACATGCACACACATACACACACACACACACACACACACATATATAATGGACTCTTCCATCAGTTTTGATGTATGAGGATTTTGACAACTTAACCAATTGATTCAGTTATGAATTTCGTGCAATAATCTTATGTGGCACTTGAAACCTGCAAGTGATTTGCAAAGGAGGCTATATAAGGAGCAAGAGTGAGTATTGTGGGATGAGGTCACTGTTAGACTGGCTGACCTTTTAGATCTTGCTCTAACTTCTTAAAGACAATTCAGACTAGCAGATTGAAAACCGCTGAGTCCACTAAAACATGTTGATCTCCACTATACTCGCTCCAAGGCTAAGCATGTTATAAGGTATATTAATAGCTGACAAGTTGCTCTTAGCTTATCTTTGTATTTATGCCATGGTCTTCCTGATCTAACTGGCTGTACATTAGGATCTTGGGTATCCTGTCATCAGATATTCTCAAGATATGATCAGTCCAACGCAACTGAGACTGTAAGAGGAAAGTCTCCAATGTTAAATAGGTCTACATTGAAGGCTAACTCCACAGATGGCATGAAGACAGCTCTTATGGAAAACATCCAACTGGCGTATATAGTCCTGGCATGGACTCCACGACTCTGAGCCATACAAAAGGATGGCAAGGACAACAGCTCTGTAAACTTGAATTTTTGTATCCAGTCAGATATCCTGCTCATCCCACAAGCGATGGTGAAGTTTGCCAAAAGCATTGGTAATCTTAGCAATGTAGTCCATGATTTCATTATCTAAAGATCCACTTTGCTACCAAGATAGGCAAAAGACTTTACATAGTTCAGGGCTTTGTCTTCTACATTTAATGGTCTCTCTGGAAATTTGTAGACTGGTGTTTTTTGTTTCACACCATGGAATTTCTTTGGAGCAGGACAAGGTTGGTGCACTACTTCAGTTTTGTTTATGCTAACTGTAAGACCAAATGCTTTCCATGCAGCAGAGAAACAATTTAGTAGATATTGGGCCTCCTCAAAGGATGTTGCAACAAGAGCAGCAGCATCAGCAAACACCAAATCATGGATAATTTGTGTACAAGCGCTGATGATTGAAGATCCACCAGTTGTTTCAAAATGAAACTTGACGCCACTCTCTGTATCTGTAAATGCATATTTCAGCATCACTCAGAAGAAAAGTGCAAAAAGGACTGGGGCCATGACACACCCTTGCTTGGTGCCGTTCATGACATCAAAGTATTCTGACATCATACCATCAGACATGATATTAGCTTTCATTCCTTCATGAATGGAGATGATCACCTTTAGCATGTTTTCTGGGGTGTTGAGTTTCCTCAAGACTTGCCAAAGAGCCTTTCGGTTCACAGTGTTAAAGGCCTTCATCAAGGCCACAAATACCATGTACAATTCCTGGTTTTTCTCACAAAACTTCTCTGCAACTTGACAAAGAGAAAATATCAAGTCAATGGTACCACAACTCGACCATAAACCACACTGCAATTCAGGATAGATGTTATCAACAAGGTGCATAATGATTCTGTTTAGAATCAGTCTAGCTAGGATTTTGCATGTAATTGAAAGGAGTGATATCCCTCAATGATTATCACAGACACTCCTGGTAACCTTGTTTTTGTAAAGGTGTTTGATAGAGGCATCTTTATAATCCTGTGGGACACAGCTTGACTTCCATATCTCCATGAAAAGAAAATGCAACTTTTTTACCAACTTGCATTCAAATTTTGAAGATCAAAGATGACTGGAAAGCAAGAAGCTGGAAAAGAGTTCCAAAAGTGCAAGAAAAGAAACTGTTAGCAAAAAGCTTACAGTTACATTTAGTCATTTCAACTGTAAAAATATGAGACCTTGTTGCCAATCTAGTACTGCACTTCAATTCATAAAGTCAAGATGCCATAAAGGAAAGTTCAATAAAAAAAATTAACATGAAAGTATATATATATATATATATATATATATATATATATATATATATATGTATGTATGTAGAAAGAGAGAGAGAGAGGGAGGTTTAACCCATGTTTCCTGTTTAGGAT
Organism: Acanthosepion lycidas; assembly: GCA_963932145.1. NCBI lineage: Eukaryota > Metazoa > Mollusca > Cephalopoda > Sepiida > Sepiidae > Acanthosepion > Acanthosepion lycidas. Next base: position 45,165,656 of record OZ010599.1, on the reverse strand, counting down.
TGTGTTTCTGGTTCCTTTCAAAGTCTTTTTCATTCACTTTCACTCCCAGTAACCACTTGTGTTTTACTGGCCTTAACATCTTGAATTGATTAAATATATATACACCCTTCTGCAAATTAATTGAAACAATTGCTTTGGTTTCCTTTCTTTCACCATATGGTCAGTTTTAGACCCACTGGAGTGACATGGTGTAATTGATTTCTATTTGGTGTGCAATAATATAAATCTATTTTCAGGGTGTATGATGAAATTTGTTTGACCTTGAAAAATACTGCATCATCTGTGATTGCATCAGATTTTCATCATGCCCAGACACTATTGTCTTGACTGTCGATTAGTTGTCCTACTGCCATTGTCTGCAATGGATGTAACTCCAAGGATTTAATTATAGTGGTGAAGGCTTTGTGCAGAACCAACCGCACTTTTTGAATGGTCAAATACTGCACTACATGCCACAAGGTCTGCAAACAACCGTTCACAGGTTTTGAATTCAGAGTTGTACTTCTCCTAGACCAGTTGCCATCCAAGGCTATAGATTCGACTGAAATTTGAAATCAGATTTCCAATTCCTCTATCCGAGCCGCTATCTACTACTCTGTCGTGCATCCATATATATATATATACATTAAGAAATGGACAAAGTCCAACAATTTATTTATTAAAGACATTTTTATGTTTAACGTTCTTTTTATAGATACAAGTATTTAAGTAAATGCTCTGTTTATAATAAACAGTATTAAATAACATTTACTGGCCTGAATGTCCGAGAAAATTTCATAGAAAATATTCGTCCTTTGACAGGATTTGAACCTGCATCCTATATGGAACCGTCATTTAGCCGTATAGGATGCAGGTTCGAATCCTGTCAAAGGACGAATATTTTCTATGAAAATTTCTCGGACATTCAGGCCGGTAAATGTTATTTAATACTGTTTATTATAAACAGAGCATTTACTTAAATACTTGTATCTATAAAAAGAACGTTAAACATAAAAAATGTCTTTAATAAATATATATATATATATATATATATATATATATATATATATATATATATATATATATATATATGCTTTCATAATTATGGTGCTAGTGAGCAAATAAAGTAAAATATTTTTAGTCAGGTTAATAGAATTAGCATTATTTCTTGTTTTATATCTTTCTAGAGACATGAAACCATATTTATTCCTTGAACATTACTCACTTACGAGACTATGCCACTTTGTGTCCTTCACTTGTTTTGAATGATCTTTCAAGCACCTGATGAATATTCATGAACATTCTCAAATTTAAAACCTTGATAAACCAATAACATCCTTGCTTTTGTACATAAACAGATGCAACAAAATAAATCCAACATTTGCCTTGATAAATTCCCTCAGAGGATGAAATGTGTCAGCTAAAAATAATTTTTCCTCTTGTCTTTTTATTTATTTTTTCCTTTACAGATACACTTTATCTGAAAATAATTTACAGTGTGTGTGTGTGTGTGAAAAATCTGTTTAACAGATTAAAAGTAAAGAATGTTTTCATATTTATGGTGTTAGTAAACAAAAAAAGTTAAATAGTTTCAGTCAGGCTAATGGAATTAGCATTATTTATAGTTTTATATCTTCATGGAGGCATATTTCCTTATACCCTGTTTATCTAGATATTGTCTTACTGGAAGGTCATTTCAGCATAGAAGAAAAGTGCAAATAAAAATTTTATAATCTGTTTTTACTATGGTTAAAATCTATATGGGCATCAGTTCCCCCAAAAGTTTGAAGCTCTATTAGTAACATTAGTAATTCTTTTATATAACGTATTTTCACACCATTTCAATCATCCAATAAAAGATATTGGAAATATTTAAAAGCTATTTTACTTTTTGGTAAAGCAATCTCATAGAATTGTTTTATGCTACTGGAGATAAAGATAGCAACATAGAAACAGTTAAGGCATTAGGTTTATACAGACTGAGACCATATCTGACTATGGTTTTCAGTTTGTTTTTTTTAATATAATTTGGTCAAACTAATAAAAATATGAAGACAGTTACAATCTATCCCAGAAACCTAGCCTAACTGCTATATGAGAATTAAACATTGAATTTGTACTTTTTCATTCCAGTAGCAAGGTGTTCATTTGTTTTCCATTGGAAAGACACAACCAGTTAGCCCCAAATAATGCTTTCCTCAAGACAAACACACACTCATATATATATATATATATATATATATATATATATATATATATATATAGAGAGAGAGAGAGAGAGAGAGAGAGAGAGAAAAAAAGGGAGAGAGAGAGAGAGTAATACAGAGCAAGGTAAATCGATACAGCCAATCAATACTTTACAAGCAGATCAATACCCCAAATTAGCTTTCAAAACATTTTCTCATTTGTTGACGAATGAATGAAGAGGGAGATAGGGACCAAGACATGTGGTAAAGGTGGGGAGTTGTTGGTTTATATTTGGCTATTGGATACGGTTACAACATTTGATGGTGTAATCTTCTCACTAGATTTTGTTAGAAATGGTCTAAACACACAAGCATATTGCTGAATTGCATACAAATGAGATGGGTTTTGATTAAAGAAAATGTTGTAATCAATGAAATGGCTCAATGTTGCATTAGACTTATTTGGCAATGGTTTGTTTTAATGAGAGCTGAATAAATTAAGTATTTTCATAGATTTGAAACTATTGTTAAACCTTAGAAGCCAGTTTATTAGAACTTGACATTTTCAGAATGCAAAAAAGATATTTTTTCCACTTTTAAACAAGGTGTTTTTATTATTAAAGATTGAATATTATATTGCAAATCTCTTTTAGAAAAGTTATGCTATATTAATCTGCCTGTCTAGAGATTAATTTGGGTAAATTCAAAGATTTACAAATGTGGTGATGTTCCCAGTGGCATTTTCAAAATATGCCATGTATTGTCTGTATGCTATTTGGGTTAACATGAAGTCATTATGAGCAAGGGTTTGAATGTACTGACCTTATTCAAACTGATGATAACACCAGATTATGTGCTCTCTCCCAGAAACTGCACTTAAGGAACACTCAGTATAGTTGCAGTATAAAGTGCAGGTGGTGTCTGTGGGTGTTGAAGAAACATGAAAGTACCTGAACAGGTGTCCACAATAGGAATTCATTAACTACAGTAGAAAGGAATACTGGGATATAAGTAGATAGCCATACTTATATGGTAAGGATACAGAAGCAGAATAATCTAATTGCTAAGTAATATCATAAAGTGACTTTGAAGCTAAAGACTTCATTCAAACTATATTAATCTTCTTCCTTGTGCCATGTCCCTTCAGGATGTTGCTGGTCATTGCTCTCCACAACTTGCTATCCTTGTAGCTCTCAGTAATGTTTGTCTTTTTGCCATTCCTTCCAACCACTGCCATCCATTCGCACAAGCTTGTCAGGTAGGTGGCTCACTGCCTTACCCAGAGAGTGCCAAATTTTTTAAGCCCTCATACCTCTTGTATCTGAGAAATTTTAGCTGTCTTTTTCTGATTCTGAGTATAACTGTCCATTTTGTTTCATTTTCTTTAAGACTTCTTCATTGCTTGCATGCTGTGTCCAGGGTAGAACAGAATCCTTCTATAGACTCACATTTCTGTTGCCTCTAGTCTTCTCTTCTTTGTGGGGAGCTTGTCCAACATTCACTGCCCTATGGGAAGATTGATATTATATAGCAGTTCAGTACCCTTCTTTTTTTCTAATGAAATTTTCCTTTTATCATAATCAGTCAGTCAGTTATGTGCCATGTGTGATACACACTTAGGCGATCATGTATCTTTTGATACATGACTGACGAGGCAGATTTTTTTTTTCTGCAATAGGTTATCATTTCTTTCCTTGGTAGACAAGTTGACATCCAAGGCTATACAACCCGATCTGTCCTGCTATTTACCCATAGCAGGGGGGGGGGAGAAGAAGAGGATTCATACCTTTCCCAAGGGTATTAGCATTTAAGTGAATGTAATGGACTTGACTGGAATTCAAACTCTGCGCTCTAATTCCTCAATCTAAGCCTCTATCCATTACTCTCTAATTCCTCAATCCAAGCCTCTATCCATCACTCTCTAATTCCTCAATCCAAGCCTCTATCCATTACTCCACTGGGCCACCTGATTCATGATACTTTACTTAAATTTGGAATGCATTCTTTCTATTTCAATGTATTTTCAGATTTTGGTGTTGCATACTTCTGAATTTGTTAATAACTCAGCAGAAGTTACATATTTCCCAATCTCCAGCCCATTACTTGATATTTGTTATTTGTCAATTTAACTACAGTAGTTTATGGCCAGGAGGCATGGTGGAGTAATGGATAGCAGCTCAAATTGAGGATTTGGGGAGCCGAGTTTGAATTCCAGTTGAACCCATTGCATTCACTTATGTGCTTGGGAAAGGTATGAATCCTCTTCTTCTTCTCCCACCAGCTATGGGTAAATAGCAAGACAGACCAGGTTCTCTAGCCTTGGATAGCAACTGATCTACCACAGAAAGAAATGCTAACCTACTGTAGAAAAAATCTGCCTTGTAAGTCATGTATCAAAAGATACATGATTGCCTAAGAGTGTATCACGCATGGCATATAACTGAGTTTATGGTCAACAATTCAGTGCTCTGACCATTGATAAAAAACATTTTCATAGGACGAGAAGGTGGATCCTGTTTGATGAAGGTATTGAGTGACTGTCTTCATCACTACATTCAAGACTATGTAATTTCCATAAAAGGGTGGCAAATAATTTAGGACTACAACAATTTTTATTTTTAAATCTATAACTATGAATATAATAGATGAAAATTCATCTCTTGAGTGAAACAAGATATTACTCAATGGCATGTGCTGTAAACGATAAATATCTGATCTATCTGAATTTCTTACCATTTTGTTGTCATTCAGTGATATTTTATTTGCAAAAGCAACCAAATCCATTTCCCAAAATTTAACCAAAAGACCAAACATCAGAATTTATCTTAATTACCTCTTAGCTGTGTCAAGAGCTTTACTGTACTCCTTCATGAATAGATATTTTACAGTTTCAAGTTATGTCCATTAAAAACTAAGTTCTCTTTGTATTATATAACCAAAAGCCTCTGTCTTTTGCTATAATTACTGAAGTAGCATTTATCTGTTTTACAAATCAAAGACCTCATAAAAATCAGTAAAAAAGAAATCTAACAAGAGAGGCTATTACACAGTGATATTGATTGCTATTTAACCACAGCTATAACAGTTTGTCATCCATTGCTCAAAGCTAAGCCACCATAGTGTATATCAATTTGTCGGGCTGCATGAAAAACAAAAAGCTTGTAATCTAGATAAATGCTACTTTCAAAACCAAAGTCAATCCTAGGATTCATACTTTAGAAAGACAAGCCTGCTACTCCAGATTCCAAATGTGAACACAATAGTCAACATCTTCGGGCACTAATTCCATTGCCTAAACATGGCTGCTTCCTAATTGAATCAAGTCAAATCTTCAAGAATAGAACAAGTGCTTGTGTTGGAATTTGGGCAAAGATTCCACTTAATGTGATTTAGGTTCTAAGGAAGATGGAGGTTCTTGAACAGTGACCAAGGGTCAACAAAATTATCTCCTCACCATCATTTTTTATTTTTATATCTTATTAATTATTATTATCCTAATTCTTGTTTTATATCATCAGTATAGTGAATGCTGTTTTTACTATCAATACCATTCAATTCATTTTTATGCCATCATTATGTCCTACTTACTTGTACTTCTGATCTTCCATAGTCACTTATGCTGTGTAATGATTACAAAAGAAATGTACTCTGCTCTATGATACCTGTTGTTCTCTCTGGAACAAACTATATACCATAACTTGAAATAAATTCTTCCCATTTTTCTTTCACTGAGGATAAGTGACTGAGGCCAAAACACTCTGTGGATAATATGAACTCAAATCAGCTGGCCAGAGTTAGCTTAGGTCTTTGTATAGGATTTAGTGTTCAAGGTATTTCAGTTGTGAGTTATTTTAAGTCATCATAGGATTCTATAGGAATTTCTAATAGGAAAAATGTATTTATACTGCCATTCTCCTTATTATCCTTAAGAAAAAAACCTGTAGAATAATTTTTGGTATCATAACAATCTAACATTGCAAACTTAAAATACTTATGTTTCTGATCAGTGAAGAAATTATGTAATAATTATTTAGTTATATCTTTTGAAAAATAATAATTATTACAAATCAGGTTACTGTTAAGTGGAAGAGAATGAGAAGACTTTAATAAAGAGAAAGGACAATAAAAGAACAGGTTTCAGGAAGACAGAAAATGGTGGATGACATGGCATTTAAATTTTTGAAGATTTTTTGGGGAAGCAAGAAATCAGAAGAGAGTTCCAGAGAGTGTAAGAAAAGAAACATTTAGTATAGAACTTATGGTTATGTCTAGCTATTTCAACAGTAAAATAAGGAGACTTCATAGCCAATTGTGTAGTAGACTTAAATTCACTTAAATTATACAAAAGGCACAGGGAAGCTATGTAATGATGGTGGGAAAGTGACTGAAGCTGAGATGCAAGGTTAGGACTGATTCTTTTTTGGATTTTATCAAGAATATTTAAATACATAGCAGAAGCACCAAACCAGATGTGGCTGCAATATTCAGTGCATATGGATGAATGGTAGACTAGTAAACTAGTAAATTTGTAAAAGAGATTCTGGTGGGAAAATTGTCCAGCACAACACAGTGAACCAACTTTCTTAGCAGCAGACCTGTGTGTGTGTGTGTGTGTGTGTTTTTTTTTGTGAGCACAGTTAATATGTATTTGAATGCATTATCAAATATAATTATCCGGTGCGAAAAGAAATCATGATGACAAAAACATTTTTATTTATTAAAAGTCTGTTGGTATTTTTCACAATAATAACCTAAATTCTAAAAATACTTACAATATCAATCCCTGTTTCCACTAGATGAATGCAAATTACAAATATCTAAATAAGCAAATAGCAAATTTCTGATTGTAAATATATATATATTGTGTATGTTTAGCAACATAATGTTTTTGAAGTAGATCACCTATGCTTGTAGAGGTGAATTTGTACATTATTTTCAAATAATAGATGATGTCAATAAGTATAAAACTCATAATAATAATAATAAGACCAGAAAAATGCTTACCTAAATGAGGATGCACCACCCAAAATCAGACATTGATAGGCTGTATGTACCAAGTATTTTAGGAGGCCGAGGTCTAATACAACGTGAACTAACAGTAAAAACTACAACAATCAGATTGAAAGCATACCTCTCAAAAACCAACGACCCTCTACTATAAATAGTAAAACACCAAATCCACTCTTAAACAAAGAATCTATACCCTTCAAGAAAAAGCTTAATATACCATAAACAAAAACCGAAATGAATAGCATCTACGCCAAACAAATAAAACAGAAAGCAAAACAACTTGGCCAAATGAAATTACGAAAAAAAAACAAACTTAGAGGACAAGGCATTGCACAGCAAATACCTAAAAAGAATGAAAATAGCAGATGTGGACCAACAGAAAACACATCAGTGACTAAGGAGCACTGGTCTGAAAGCTGAGGCAGAAGGCCTAATTATTGCAGCTCAGACCCAAAGCTTTGCAACCAGATCCTATCACTATCATGTAATAAAGGATGAAACTAATCCAAAATGCGGGATCTGCAGAAAATATGATGAAACTGTCAACCGTATTATCTCAGGATGCCTGGAACTAGTAAAAAATGAATATAACCACAGACATAACAAGGTAGCAACATAAGTGCACTGGAAGATATGCAAAAAGCACAAAATCAAAATCACTGAGAGATGGTATGAGCACCAACCAGACACAGTTTATCCAAAATAATTATGTAACTATCCTCTGGGATATGCCTATTCAAATTGAGATGGAAATCAACAGACCTGATATTATAAAAGACAAAGAATTCAGAAGGTGTATGCTTATTGTTATAGCAGTACCATCTGAGAGAAACAGCTCCATGAAAATTATTGAGAAATTGTCCAAATACAAGGACCTGGAGATTAAGATTAACAGGATGTGGGGGATGAAGACTGAGACTGGGCCAACTGTAATCAAAGCTCTGGGCCTCATGAGAAAAGGAATGGACAATTTTACGAACTATCCCAGGTAACATCAATATACAAGTTGCTCAGAAGATTGCCCTACTAGGAACATCCCATATACTAAGAAAAGTGCCATCAATTAAATGATAATTCTCTTATAGGGCCTAAGGACCTGGCTCTACAATATACAAAGCAGGAAAATAATAATAATAATAATAATAATAATAATAATAGTAATTATATTCCAATAGACTCATTGAAGGATTCCTTGGTAGCCCATGCATTAAAGAAATAAAAAAAAATGTACTCACAGGTACAGCCCACACCTTGTGAAAGGCTTTATCTATGTAAAATATGTGCAATTTTTTTTTCAAAACTGCTCAATGGAAAATGTCATGATACCATTTCTGACCTTAGATCTCTAGTCAGGACCCAGAAAGAAATGAATATACACCAGAAACCGAAGGAAATAATAATATTAATGACAACAAAAAATCTAAAAGAAAGTGAAAAGAGAAATATCTCAATCTTAGCAGAATCTGAAGAAGTTGTGAAACATGAAGGTGACAGTCATGTCAGTCATTATCAGAGCACTGGGAAATGATATGAAGCACTTAAGAAATTGAGATATTAGATAAGAGAGCAAGATGATAATAAACACTGAGAAGATTGCCAGTGTACCCATTCTGTATTAATAATAATAATTGAGATATAAAATCATATCTTGGTGATGGTGATATCAATTATACAAAAGCTGATAACTATAATTAGACTGGGTTGGTCAAAAAGTTTGCACTGTGTCATTAGATACATTTAATTTTTAATTATCTGAATTCAAAATGATTGTTTTGGATTGTAAGATGACAGCTGTCATACCAGCATGCATTATTTTTTTTTAATTGAGAGAACTGCTGTGTTTTTGTTCATTGATTCTAATATAGGAGATGGAACAAAGTAAGCAATAATTTTGGTATATTATGCTTTTCTATTTTAAGAATGTTAAAAATAAAACTCAAAGACAAAAAGAAATTTGTTTATGAAGATGCTTCATAGTCACATAGACCAGTTAAAGGTTAATAGCAATTTTTTATAAACAAATTTTGACTATTGGAAACTGAAGGAAGAAAGCAAAACACCTAAGGTTAAATGGAAAATCCTCAAACAAGCCAGAATTTGCAAATCTCTGAACAAACCTTGTTTTTTATGTCTGCAGAAAAAATATGTATTATTAAGCTTTTGAATAATAGTCATTTTGAAACTACCATATTTTGTAGGCACATTAAAGATCAAACATTGCAATCTTGTTAAACTTTTAAATTTATAACTCACCTCCTTTATATATTTTCTACCTTCTTATATACTTTTCTACTGATCTGTCGTAGATTATGATTCTAAATTGTTTCTGTACATATATAATTCTAGCAACTGTATCACATAAATTGATTTATATCTATACTTATTCTACAAGTTTTACAGTTCAGCATTAGGTCAAAATTTGTTTATAAAAAATTTATATTAATATTCCATACTTTATATGACATTTTAGTAAAAAGATATGTAAAGTATGAATGTTATATCTTAAACTCTGAACTAAAATTTATTGTAAAAAACTTCCAAATAACTTATGTATTTAACATACCAAAAAATTGTACACTTAAATGACCATTTATCAATTTACGTACTATATTTATTGCAGAACAAATAACAGAAACTTAAGCATAAATCTGCATAATTCAGCTCTGGTTTGTTTTTAAGATCCCTGACCCTTCATCGGTAAAAAAGCGTCTTCAATTACTACTATAGCCATCCCCTATATTAATTTTTCCTTTCTCCTTCATTTTTTTTCCTCTTTTTTTATTTTCACCTTTTTCTCTCTTTCTCCTTTCTCTTGGGAGTTTTGGTGTATTTTGCTTACTTTCTGACCATTTCACAGTATCAAAAGGTGTAGCAGATACTTTTGCTTTGTTTTAAACTTTTAGGGTCAGGCCCTTGTTTTAACACGTCAACATTGTTTCAGCACCCAAACTGCTATCAACAAATGATATTCTCTTACTCTGTCACCCTCTTTCCCTTCCTTCTCTTTTCTTCCTTTTCTTGACTCTTCTCCGTTTCCTCTTGTGTTTCTCCCTAAGGTTTTTTTTTCCCATAAGTAGATTGCTTGTAAATAGAATTGTTCATAACCATTTTTGGTTCACACCAGTCAGAATGTAGCTGCATCGAAACAAGAGTGCATCTTTGTAGTGAGCAAGTTGTTTTTGTCTGCATGTATAAATTATAATATATATATATATATATATATGATTTTATTCTGTATGACATGCAAAGTAGTGGGTCTCACTCTGTTAAGCTGGCCCATGACATGTTAGTAAGGGCTTGGAACTAAAAGTTTTGTTTCTCTTAAACTAGTTCTACCAAGTTGATAGTTCTCTGTCAAACCAAATATTTTATGCATAGGTCAGGGAAAAGAGATGGATTCAAGCTTTTGCCAATGGCATTTCTGCAAAGTCAACACAATAGATTAAGACACAATTTGAATTTGAACTGCTGATTCAATTTTCCACATGGATAACTGTTACACCACCCACATCTCTCTCTCAATATATATATATATATATATATATATATATATATATATATATATATATATATACATACATACATACATACATATATATAGGGTATGATAGGTAAATTGTTATCATCTTATATTTTTAATTTCACACATGAGCATTGTTTGTTTTTGATTTTGTCAACTGCACATTATAGTAGGACCAGTGGGGCACCATCTGTGAGAAAAATAGCACCGTGATGCAATTAACTCTGCCAGAAATTTGGAAATGCCGTGCTGTATTGCTTGGCATTCACACCAGAAGTTCTATTATGAATATTTCAGAGTGTTTAATTATCAATCTGAAGACAATGTAGAGGATTTAGAAAGCATTGGATGAGTCTAATTGTGATCATGAAGCTATGGCAGCTCAGAAAACTCACTCTGATCATTCTGATGAGAAAAGAACTCCCAAATTTATTGCTGAGGGTCTCAAACTCAACACAGAGGCCTACATCAAGTGTATTGTGGAGTTAGTGCTGCCCTGGGTCAAGAGGGTGGCTGCTGGAAAGACCTTATGTCTGGCAACAAGACTCCATGCCACACAAGCAAGAGAACCCAGTCATAACTGTCAGACAATTTCTGTGACCATATCACCCCTTGCATCTGGCCACTCAACTCCCCAGACTACAACCTCCACTTGATTATTATGTGGGTGCACAGTTGATCAAAAGACCAACAAAACTCTTTGTAACACCAAAGATAAACTGAAGGCAAGGATTATGGCAGCATTCACCAACTTAAACAAGGAGACTGTCCAGAAGAGTTGCAAGAGATTCCAAAGTCATTTAGAGGCTGTGGTTGATTTTGGCGATGTTATTGAATAAAGTTATCCTTTAGTATTTCAAAATAATATTGTGTAATTTTGGTAAATATATCTGTTAAAATGAGATGTCAGTGTTATTTTAATATTTGCATAATTTAGATGATAATGTATCCATTGCACCCTGTATATGGATAGAAAGATAGTGTAATGTTACATTTTTAGATCTTATTAAGTAACAGTTTCATGGTGATCAATCATGTAATAAAATCCATCAGTACTTTAATAGATCCGATCGTCAGACACTTAAAATGAAGTCAGTTTCATTATCCTGCCAGTATATGTTACTGTACACAGCATTTCATGGGTACATATACTGAAAGGATAATGAAATTGAAATCATTTTAAGTGTCTGGTGATCATTTCTGTGAAAACATAGATGGATTTTATCATATGCTCGATCAGTATGAAACTTTTAGTTATGCACGTGCTGGTTATATTTTTCCAAAAAATGTAACAGGATATTGAGCACCGTATTCAACAAAATCAATGATAATTCATATTTAATTGACATTACATTTCAATTATATATATATATATATTTATTACTTCAAATATTTTTTTTAGTGGATACTTATATTCCAGTAGACACTCCATTTATTTTAAACAGTATTTGTTTCATCTACTGGCCTACATATTCAAAAAAATTTAAAGAAGTATTTGAACCTGTGTCCCCACTCAAAAGGAGGAACCATATTCTAATCCAGTATGTTTCTTTGACCATTTGGCTACAAAGAGCTTCACAATCAAGCATAGTTCTATTTGCTTTTAAATCATGTTCACTCAGTCAGATTTTCTTGAAAAAAAATCTGCTTAATTTCATATCCAAAATGTAAACAAAGCAATTATTTAATGGATTTTATTTTTCAATCCAATATAGTTTTATCACTTCAAACATTATTTTCAGTGGATACCCATAATTTGAGTAGATGCTCTGTTAATTTTAAACAGTATTTTCTACTAGTCTGCATACTCAAGAAAACTTAATAAAGAAAATGCACCCTCTTGCAGGATTTTAACGTGTGTCCCTGTTTGCATATCCATAGAGATTTTTTTTTTCAATATCACCTCAAGCAATGCATTAAAGCCACTAAAACACAAGGGGTTACAGGGTGTGGAAGAATTAGGAACAGAAACATTAATAATGAGTGGAAAGAAAGAAAGAAGAGTAATCAGGACGACAGGAGATAGCAATTGACATTGCATTTAAATTTTTATAGATTAAAGTTGGCTGGAAAGCATGGAACTGGAAGGAAGTTCCACAAGTGAGAAGTGTGAGAAAAGAAACTGCTGACATAGAACTTATAGCTACATCTAGTCAGCTCAACTTTAAATTGATGAGATCTCGATGCCAATCTAGTACTGTGCTTAAATTAAAAAAAGTCTAGATACCATAGCGAAGAGCTCATCCAAACATTTAACATGAAAGTATTTATAAAAAAACACAGAGAGGCAACCTTATGGTGGTTGGTAAGTGACTGAAGCTTGAACTGCCAGATCAGGACCAATAATATTGCTGATTCTTCTTTGGATCTTATCAAGGAGCTCAAGGTAAATAGCAGGGGCACTGGGCCATATGTGGCATCAACGTTTTAAGCATGGATGATTGGTAGACTTATAGATATGTAAGATTGATTCTGGAGAGAAAGATTGTCCAGCATGACACAGTGAACTGACTTTCTTAGCAGCTGAACTAGCAGTTGGTTCAATATAGTCTTTCCACTTCATGTCAGCTGAGAACGTTAGCCTGAAAAGGCGCAGTGAGTCAATATTCTGGAGGTTACTATCAACTATTTGCATCACATAAAATATACAATTTTTCATTTCTGATAGTCAAGCTTCAAATTTTAAAAAATGTCAAAACGGGCCTTAAATTGAAGCACAACTTTTTGAAATTCTATGAAATTTGTTTTGAATTAAATTAAAAAGTTAAGGTAACTTTACACTATATTATATATGATGTGTACACTAATAACTACCAATTAATCCTCCTCCATTTGACATTGAAAGGATCACTTGCATCTCATCTTTCAAGTAGCTTTCAGAAATGACTATTTTGTCATCTTCATTAGAAAATCTTGTTATTATTTTGCTTGGGTGCTGAGCAGATGGTGACATTCACATCAGCAGCAGCTTTCTTTGTTTCTTAAGTGGACAGAACACTTGTTCACCCACTTTATAGTTTCTGCTTTCTCATTTGCTCTCTTTCTTTTTCTTTTATACAACCTTCAGTTAATTTTCAACAACTGATTGTATTGACACTTAAAAGCCCAACAACACATCTCAGAAGCCATTGTGTTGCTCGCATTTTTCTGCAAACATGCATACAGACATGCATGTACACATGTACCTTAATGTGAATTTATTTCTAAGCATGGACATAGATTTATTTGCATACAACAATAAATTTGTAGTAAGAACTGTCAAACATGCAGACCCGCTTTTACTTTTTTTAAATTTTGCTATATTTATGCAGAAAGTGCTCAATATTTGGGATAGAATATTTGTAGATATAAACAGTGTTGTTATAAAAGTAAATACATTTCAAACCTTAATCCTCTTTGCATGAGATTTATATATAAGCTATTAGAAGCTTATAAAAAGTAGGGAAAGTGGAAAAAATGTTTTTTTTTACAGTTCTTTTTTTGGTGAAGGATAACACCTGAAAAGAAATTATAAAAGTTTTCAAAGAAATAGAATTTAAAATTGACATTAAAACAAATTTAAAAGAGGTGAATTTCCTAGATGTAAATTTTGATCTTCAAAAATGTATATATCAACTATTAAAAAGAAAAAAACAAATGACAATCAGCTTTATGTACACATTTTTTCCAAACATCCATCTACTATAATCACACAAATCCCACAGATCAATTCATCAAATGAAAGTATTTTAAAAAACAATTATGAAACAGCACTTTGGGTTTTGCACAAAACTAACATTCACAAAAAATAGAACAAAATGAAATGAAACAAAAAGACAGAATATATCTTTCAACTCACCACACAATAAAAATATAACAATGCATAGGCAAAATATTCAAACATATCAAAAAGTACTTCTCAAATTCAAGCAAACTGTGAAAAAAAATATTCAATAGATATGCTACGAAATTTAGCTATAGCTTTGGCAAATGCATACAACAAATTATTAGGTTGGTGCAAAAATAATGTCGTTTTCTCACATATGTTACTTTTATATATGATTTCTGAATTAATTCATTGATATGTATAGGCATGCTATATATAATTTTGAAGCGCGTTTTTCGCCCTATCGAATCGTGTTATTCGTTACCGTTCTCAATCTCTTCATTCATTTTTTTGCACGCTTTTCGACAGCATGGACAAAATTCAAATCCGCACGATTTTCTTGTTCCAGTTCAAACTAGGCCGAAATGCTGCCAAGACAGCTCATGATATCAATGATGCGTTTGGCCCAGGAACCACTAACGAACGTGTGGCACAACGGTTGTTCAAGAAATTTCGCAATGGTGACGAGAGCCTCGAAGATGAAGACGGTCATGGTCGGCCGATTGCGGTTGATAACGAACATTTGAAAGCCTTAATTGAAGCCGATCCTCGCAAAACCACACGAGAAGTTGCTGTTGAACTCTAGGTCGACCACTCAACAGTCGTTCGCCATTTAAAGCAAATAGGGAAGTTAAAAAAGTTGGATAAATGGGTGCTGCATGAACTGAACGATAATCAAAAAAATCTTCTACACTCCTTCTGCGCAACAAAAACGACCCATTTCTCGAGCGGATTGTGACGTGTGATGAGAAGTGGATCCTCTACGACAACTGGCGACATTCGGCACAGTGGTTGGATGCTGAAGAAGCTTCACAACACTTCCCGAAGCCGAAATTTCACCAAAAAAAGGTTATGGTGACTGTTTGGTGGTCTGCAGCCTGTCTCATCCATCACAGCTTCTTGAATCCGGGCGAAACGATTACGGCGGAGAAGTACTGCCGACAAATTGATGAAATGCACCAGAAGCTCCAACGTATGTGCCCGAGATTGGTCAATATCTCATCCATGACAACGCTCGCCCGCATGTTGCTCAACTGACCCTGCAGAAGGTGAATGAATTGGGCTACGAGACTCTGCCTCATCCGCCATATTCACCGGACCTCTCGCCCACCGATTATCACTTTTTCAAGCATCTCGACAACTTCCTGTGCGAAAAATGCTTCAAAAGCCGAGATGATGCCAAATCGGCCTTCAATGACTTCATCGCTTCCAGAACTCCGGATTTCTATGCTAATGGGATAAATAAACCTGTTTCTCGTTGGCAAAAATGTGTCGATTCTAATGGTTCTTATTTCGATTAATAAAGTTTATTATGAAAGGAGTTATGATCTTTTGAAGTTGAACGTCAAAAAACAACATTATTTTTGCACCAACTTAATATAAGAAAACACAACAGAATAATCACCAGAAGCACCTATAAGCCCAACCTGCAGAACAAAGTCTAAATTACCACTAAATAGTAATAGCATACAAACCAGTATAATATACCAAGCTATTATAATATCCAAAGTAAATCTAGAAAGTACACACACACACACATACATATATATATATATATATATATATATATATATATATATAAGGTCCCTGGAAACAGAGAAGCTACACACACAAAATATCATTTAACATCATAAAATGTGAAAGTAGTAGAAGAATCTCATGAACACTAACCAAAAAAAAAACACAAAAAATGAAATGAAAAATAAAAAAAACAACACCAACATCAATAACACCTTAATGTATCATTTACCTACAGAAGAAAATATCAATAATTACCTTTCTATAAAAATATAAACTCCCACATAAAAGATCAGTGCTAATTTTCAAATGCAAATGTGAAAACAAATTCATAGTACACCACATAAAACTACAACACAATGTAAAAGACTAAACAACTAATTATGAATAACCTAAATAATAAACTTCAAATACCAAGTTTAGAACCAAAGAAAATATAGAAAATAAACAAATGAATAAGTGAATAAAATAGCAATAATAATAATAAATAAATAAATAAAATAAAATAAAATGAATAAATAAATAAATGAAGTACATATCAGCAATCAGTTATGTGCCATATGTGATACACGGTTAGGTGATCATATATCTTTCGATACAAAACTGATGAAGTAGAATTTTTTCCACAGTAGGTTGCCATTTCTTTCTGCAGTAAACCAGTTGTCATCTAAGGCTATAGAACCTGGTCTGTCCTGTTATTTACCCATAGCTGGGGGAAAAAGAAGAGGATTCATACCTTTCCCAATGGTATTAGCACGTAAGTGAATGTAATGGATTTGACTGCAAGACTGTAAATGATTTAAAATATTAGCCCTAAACAGAAGAAAACTGAGAAAAACAGTCTCTCTTTCCTCTACAGTTACCCATATATAGAGCTTACACAAATAAAAATAACAAAAAATGGTCTGGTGATTGCTTAAGGTATGAAACTGTCATTTGGCTTGCACTACTGATTTCTATATCCACACTGTTTCCCTTTTTAGTTAATGCTTCTTATTTGTGTACAAATGAATAAATGCCTGCATTCAGTTAATATAACTGTTATTCAGATGCTCGTAATCTAGCACTTTCAACCAGACTTCTGGCCACTATTAAACTCAAGCAAATTATGTAGATGATATTATATCATCCATTTTAGACATTTAAATAGTTTTAAACTCAGCATTTGGTGTTTATAAATTATAATGATGTCATGCATGAAGCATAAGTAAAGTTCTATGTTGGGCTAAATGTATCTGCAAATTGTTAAATAAATAGCACATATAAAGAGAACATTTTAATTTTAAAAACTAATCAAATATTGAAAAATGAAAAGCAAAAATTTTTTTCCTGGCCTTGATAGTAGTTATAAATATGGTTGAAAGTGTTAGATCAGAAACATTTAGAGAATATTAACTTTAATTGATGTATTCACTTATATAAACTATTTACCTAAAATTAAAAAAAAAATCTTTGTCTATCATCTTTGATCAAACATGTAATAATATATGACAAAGTGTGACTAACCTTGTTTGAAGTCTTAAGGGACATAACATGTCACATGAAACTTTTTCCACTTTGTCATACATCTTTTCTTCAAAACTGTTCTTGATATATTAAAGTTTCTATCTCATTATCACACACACACACACACATATATATATATATGTCAGAATTTGTTGAAAAATGCACCCCTACCCTCCCTAAGCTTAACCTCTTTTTCGAACATAACTCATAATTGATACAACAATAGTGAATAAAAATGAACATGCTACCGCCCCTGTCTAAATGAAATAATTGGATTTTTCTGTATCCTAGGAAACAGGAAATTATGAATTTATATGTGCGTTTAAAACTCAGTAAATTTAAAAATAAGTTATTCCAAAATTCGCTTGAAGATGAAACAGAACTAATGCTTTTAATTTAATTATATAATTAAATTTGAAGTTTTTAGCTTCGTTTTTTGAAACATGGTTATTACTGTGTAGCAAAGAAACCATATTTTAAATCAGTTAATTTATAATATTTATGTTCTGTAAATTTACATTGAGCACTGTTTTGTAAAAATAAAAAATATCAATAAGAACACCGGATTATATATCTTACTGTTCTTCCTTTTTATTATAATATATATATATATATATATGAAGAAATATAGTCTTAAGATGTGCTATATTTATGGGATAAAGTGCTCAATATCAGAGATAGAGCATATGTAAATATAAAAGTGAACATAGAAGTCAACACTTAGAGGCGACAGTCTGTTTCATACTAGATGCAATCATCAGGCCATGAGTGCTGTTATTTTTCTTGGCTATTTATATATATATGGGTCAGTGTTGCATTGTGGGTAGTCTATTTTGGCGGTTATTTTACCGGAAGTTGTTTATTTGTTTATTTATCTATTTGGATTAAATTATTTTGTTTGTTTTTATTTATTTTTATTTTTATTTCCTATCTTATTTATTTATTTATTTTTTTTTTTTTTATTTTATTTTATATTTATTTTATTTTATATTCATTTTATTTTATTTTTAGTTTATTTTATTTTAATCAGTGTTTGTAGTAAAAATTTGTTTATATCGCATATTTAATAGTTTTGTTTTGGTTTGGGAAGATAATTAAAGCTATTTATTCAATTTTGGGGTTGATTGTTGTAGTTTATTCTAACTATTATTTTGGCAGGAACAGTTTTTAATTTGTTTATTAATTCATGTATTTATTCGGATTGATTATCTTCATTTGTTTTTTCTAATGGTTAGTTTATCGGGATCAGTTTGTTAGTTTATTTATTTGGATGAATTTAGGTCAATTTATTTTACTTATTATTTGTTATACTGTATATTTTCTCTTTTCGTTTTTCAAGTGATATAGTATTTTTTTTATCATTATATAACAGTTATAGCTATTTTTTTTTATTTTTTTATTCGATTTTTGGTTTGATTTTTATAGTCTAACTAATATTTTGGTCATAAAGGTTTGCTAATTTGTTTATTATTTACTTCATTTATTTGGGTTCATTGATTTTTTTTTCTTATTTTTTATTTTATTTTGTCTATTCTAACAGGTAGGATTTGTTTGGGTTAATTTATTTTGCTTATTTTATTGTTATTTTGTTTATTTATTTATTTTTGTTTTATTTTATTTTTTCCATTTTTGATTTTTTAAGTAATGTAGTAAAAATTTGTTTTCATGTCTGCATTTTGAGATGAGCTCGGATCTTTTATTTAATAATTTATTTTGGTCTGGGAAAGTAATGATAGCTATTTTTTCCTCCAAGCAAAGTTTTCAAGTTTTTGATTAGTTGTTGTAGGCTGATGATCTTTTCCTCATTTTCCAAGATATTTTTGGTGTGATGTGCGTTTTGTTTTTAATTTCCCAGATATACTTAGAAAGCATTTCCTGTTGTGCTTTTTTATTTGCTATATCAGCTACAGTTGCACCAAGAACATAGCACAAATAATAAAAAAGCACAACAGGAAAATTATCAACAAACCACACGAACAAATTAAACCCATGTGCAACTGCAGAATAAAGAATGAATGTCCCTTAAATGGTAATTGTTTACAAAACAACGTAATATACCAAGCCATGATAAAATCACCTGATAATGAAAAAAAAGTATACATAGGAGTAACTGAAGGACCCTGGAAACAAAGAAATTATACACACAAAACATCTTTCACAAATAGTAAATATGCACAATGCTTTCTGAAAGATTCTTTTCTCTCTTATTTATTACTAGCTTAAAAGCTGTCCCATTGGGCAACATTTAAGCTAGCTTCTGCAGAGAGCTCTTGATTGGGCCTTCATCACAATAGATAGGGAGGAGTAGATGTGATAGGCAACAATAAACTACAGAAGAAGTAAAAATTGATTGCTACATTTAGGCATAGCCTTAATATTTAAATTTAACTTTTAAAAATTCAACAATGATTCTTCTTCCACTGCTTAATTTAAAGACAATTTGATGTATGTAGGTCCTTTCTTTCCATACAAACAATTATTTTTATTTCATGGGTGACTTTCACTGGATTTTGCAATTAATTTTGATTATTCCCAAATTTATTTCCAAGTTATAAAAATTGTTATTTTACAAAAAAATTTGTTGCAATAATCATGTAAAAAAATCACCGAAAACAATCGCAGTAATGAAAATTTTATAATCCAAAATTTCAGGATTGTGGATCCAGCCTGGAATGTTTTTAATTTGCTGACAAAGATGGCCCGATTACAGAATGTTATGATATGTTGGGTTACAGCCTACAGAAGTAAAGTTGAAAAAGTATGACACAGTGACACACTGACATTCACATTTATTATATAGATTTTGTGCCTAGAAATGTTGCCATGGATACAAAGAATCATTGTTCACCTGGTACAGACAGATGTCTATGAAGATAATTTTAAGTCCTGTGAGAGATTTACATATACATTGACAGATAGAACAGGTAAAATTACATATTAAATTGTTGTTATGAGTAACAATTGTTGGCTGAATGCTGACAACTTGAAGGCTTTTCCTGCAATATTCTAGATCACCTGAACTTTAATATATATCATACTCACTCACTCCCTAAGAACCAAATAACACACACACAAACACTAAACAGAGACACATCCCCTCACCAAGTCCAATAAAACTGTCAAACTGACCAGAGAATTCATAGCAGCATGTATCTATACAGCTCTTATCTCAAATAACAACTTAAAAGAGACTGTTTGACCAACACAAGGAATGTTAAAAGATTCATATTAAAAAGATAAAAAAATAAAAAAAACAAATGAAAACTACAGACAAAAGTTCATTTTCTCCATCAAGACATTCATTTCTGTAGTTTAGTGCTAGCAGCAAGCAGAAATATTTCTCCTCCCGATGATGGCCATTTCGGTCGAAACTAGTCTAGGAATCTAAATGGAATAATAATAAAAAAAACGAAAGAATATTAATCTACAACCCAGTGTGTCTGAAGATTTTAATTTTTTAATTTTTTTTATTGTTCAAATATATATATATATATATATATATATATATATATATATATATATATATATATATATGTATATGTATATATATATATATATATATATAATGATTTAGTTAAACTGAATGAAGTTTGATACAAGGTCATACTTATAAAGAATCCTGTAAAGAACCAACTATCAAAGGCTTGTTTAATTTATTTGGAATAAGCTGAGTATGGTGCAAGTATATATATCTGAATTTACCATTAAAAACTGAAGCCATTATCAGATAGAAATAATAATGACCGCATTAACAAATTCTGTAAAACTGCATCTATTCTTGTAGAGAAAGATATTTATACAATAACATTTAGACACATTTACTCATCTTCTGAATGTACACACTCAGATGATAATATGTGTGTGCATATATATATATATATATATATATATATATATATAGAGAGAGAGAGAGAGAGAGAAGTGTATACACAAATAAATACAAACATACTTTACACACATAAAGAGACATATATATATATATATGCACAATCAGGCAACTATGAAATGTACAAAGAAAAATACATACACATTTTTTTACATTTTACGTGCATACTTTTGAAGATAGTCATTTATGCAAAAATATGCAGTTGTAAATATGTAAATACGTTGCTCCAAATGCATACAACCTGTATACCAAAAATATTCACAGACCACTTTGCACATATATTTACATAAAGTAATCTGTATACATTCCTACATACATTCATACACTAACTCTTGGAATACCCATTGTAATGCAGTATGATGTGCAATTTTCAAAGCATCACATCAACAATGAATTCATTCCTTATTTGGTTTTTCATGAATAAAAGTTTATGTCAAGGTTAGTGTTGTCCAATAAAGATATGTAAATAAATGCACATTTGCTGACTGAATGAGAGAAAGAAGGAAGTCAAAGAAAGAAGAAATGAAGTAAACACTGTTAAGGAAAAGAGAGGATAAAAGATGATAAAAATGAAGAAAAAGTTTCAAAAAGATCTGTGCAGAAAATGAAGAAAAAATGCAGAGAAAAAAGAGCAAATAGAAGGCATCCAAAGAATAAACTAAGAAGATAAATGCAGAAAAAAAAAAAAAAAGAATTGTGAAGGAAAAAGAAGGCACATAAGCAGAAGAAAAAAGAATATAACGAGAAAAAGATTTCAAAAAGAAAAAAATAAGAAACAATTCAGACTAATGTGACATTTAGGTCACAAGCTGAACATCAATTGACACAAATTCAATAGTAATTATAAGAAGTACCAAAAATAACAACAATTTTAAATAATCCAAACTATTTTCAAGACATCATGGCAGCTCATAAATAATTAATGACATCAACTGCCTTTTACTTTTACTTTGCAGATCATTTGGTTATTTTGAACTTTTTTCAATTTTCAAAACTGACCACTAGAAACATTGTCAAGAGAAAAAACTTGAAACAGGATAAAGAGACAAATGAAAAGACACTTCACAGAGTATTCTCTTAGGAATTAATTAACTCCATAACTCAAATATTTTAAGGCCTTTCATTATAAGAGAAAGTTGCTCTGTACTCAACTACAAGAATTTATCAAAGTTGTACATATCCATAGTGAGTTGCTAAGCATTAAAGTGTTATACAGATCATATTAGAAAAAATATCAATGTAAAAGTCATGAAAGTTGAACAACAAATATAAGGTATTGACTACTTAGAATGTTGCTCATATGTTTTTGACTACCCTGGTTTGATTCCCAGTATCTTTCCATTCACAGGGAAATGGTCAGATATTTATATTCTAAACTGTTACAGACAAAAAGCAATGTAGAATGATTGTGCAAAATAATCAACTCAACATAGTCTCTCCTGTTTAATTGCAATATTCGCATTTTGTTTGATAACCAAATAACTGCTGTGATAAAATCTAATCAAATAATGTAAAAAAGGGAACGACAAAAGTTAATGATAATCTTGGAAGTTATTTACACATGAACAAAGCTGAACCTCCATGAAATACATAAAAAAATGAATTGGAATATATAAGAGAAATGCTATGTATAAAGAACACTGAATTTGTAATCTGCAAACTTTGTATTCCATTACAGGAAGGTATATCTATGTATTGCTTCAACATTTAAAGGGATATATATATATATATATATATATATATATATATATATATATATATATATATATATATATATGGATTGATTGTAACTATACAAGTTTATCAATGATATTGAGCACTTTCCAATAAGTACCACACATATATAAGTAATATATATAAAAATTGGATATATATATATATATATATATATATATATATATATATATATACACTAGCAGCATGGCCTGATGTTGCCTGTTCTTGATTCAAAAATCGTACAACTCATACAACTATCGTTATCACTTGATTTAAATATTTTTGCCCTTCCTTGCCTTTAAAGGAGTGCCCTTTGCTGTACTGATGTTGTTACATGCCTTCTTGCCTATCTCACACTGCAAATTTTTTCTAAGCTCTATACTAAACATTAAATCTGTTACAAAAAAAGAACTAAACAAAATGAACACAAAATGATCAGCTTTAAAAAAGGACTCATAACTGGGAAAAATGAATGAAAAAAGAATGTTAACACTGGAGTAAAGTGCCATGCAGATTTAAATTTTTCCCACTTGTGATGAATGCAGCTATCGATTTTTTTTTTGCATGCTAGTTAACATTCATGTCAGTCAGCTGTTGGCTCTTATGCTGGCCAATAGAATCTTCCTGCCTATTTGTGGCAGCCAGCTATTGGCTCTCACTCTGGCCAGTACAAAATGGATGCAAACTACATGAAAACTGCCATAGAAGCATGAAAAAATCGATTATTTCCACTATCAATGGGAGTTGGGAAATGTAAAGTTGGTCTTGGCCTTCCCACTAACTTGGAACATGTGCATGTAAATTTTGGTGCAAATCCATTGAAAATTGCGTCCGTGCATTTGCCACGCAACACACACACACACATCCTGCCTTTTATATTTATATATATATATATATATATATATA
>OZ010599.1:45094064-45136564 GCA_963932145.1 Acanthosepion lycidas | reverse complement strand
AAAACCCTTGTTGCAAAATGGGATAGGGAAATAGCTCCTCAAGGGCCAATGTTTCATCTGTAGGAATTGCAATGAAAAACTTCCACTTATAAGGTGGTAAATGTTAGAAATTTACAATAGTTTAAAGGAACTGAATACTTTTGCACAATCTCTCTTTCTCTCTCTCTCTTATATTTGCAGTCATGAGGTCAGATTGGCAATGATGGAATGTAACTATCTTTGAGGTACTGAATATAACCAGCCAGTTTTCATCCCAATGGGTAGTTTGTACAAGATCGGAAGAAAGATCAGTCGCCAATCTTTGGTCATCAAGAGTTTTAAAGGTGCACTCAAATATAGTCGTATTGTCGACATAGATGTTTACAAATGAACTGAGTATATTCTTAGGCAGATCATTTATATAGATCAAAAAGTGGATTGGTCCAAGGAGTGACTCTTGTGGGACACCTGCATTGACCATTAAGGGACCAGAGGACAGGCTATTAATAACTGCCTTCAGGGACCTACATGTTAGGAAGGATTTTATGATTAAGAGGACCCTTCGAGTGAGTCCATAACTGAAGAGCTTGTGTAGTAAAACTTTATGCCACACCTTGTTAAAGGCCTTTGAGATATCTAGTGCTATGGTCCACAAGGTGTATTGTCATCAAGAGCCTCACTGAGTGATGGGTTGGTATTGTTAAGGACAATCACTAAAATTATTTTGTCTGGGCCAGTGGCTTTCCTAGGGTTGACGCCTTTGATAAGTCTAGAAACTTCTTGTGCTGTGACAAAAATATTACTGAGATTGTACTCAATGAGACTTGGGAACTTGTGGAGGGGATGATCTTTGTCATCTAATGTTGAGTTAGAGGTGAAGAGATTTGCATGATCTATCAAGAAGGATATTACCTCAGGGCCATTTATAATTGTAGGCACAGCTGCTTTACCTCTGTTCATGATTTGGTTGGTGATCTTCCAGAATTCACGGGATCAAATTTGTTTTTTTTAACTTTGGTCTGGTCTACTTGTGCGTAGCTGCACTTGGCATATTCTAGAATTTTCTTGCAGCCTTGCAGCGATTGTGTGTGTGTATATATATATATATAATATGAGAAAATATAGTTTTAAGGTATGCTATATTATGAGTAAAAGTGCTCAATATCAGGGATAGAGTATATTTAAATTTAACAGTGGATGCTGATGTCAACAAGTGGTGACAGCCTGTTTCATGCTTGAACGTAATCTTCATGAAGATTGCATTCAAGCATGAAACAGGCTGTCACCACTTGGCATTGACATTAGTGTCCACTGTTGTATATATATATATATATATATATATATATATATATATATATATATATATATATATATACACACACACATATATATATATATACTCATGCATGCATACACACACACATATATATATGCTGCATAATGAATATGTCATATTACAAACAAATTTCAAACTTGTTCTATGCTAAGTGATATTATCATGTGATGGCAAATTATTTAATTGTAAATGTTGTCACCTGATAGAATTTTTCTAGTATAAAATAAATGCACAGATGATCAAGCAAAGCTGAATAGTACCTTGAACATCAATGCACTTCATGGCCAAAACAATCTAATGCACGTCAGAGGGATGCAGGTTCAAATCCTGTCATAGAGCACATATTTTTTAAATGCATTAAATTTTAGTAATCTATATATTTTTGGTAGGTGTAATAGATTTGAGATTATATATTCATTAATTTATGTTAATATTGTTTATGTGCATGCATATGTATGTGTGATAAGTTTTGCCTGTCTTAAGTGTTAAAGTGCTGGACTGAAGTCCAGTGCATTCCAGTGAAACCATGTAGAAAACTCTTGCAAGAGTCCATCTCTTTGGCCAAGTCACGTTGCAGGAGAAGGCCCCAGATGAAGGCTAATCCAATCTAAGCAGACAAATAATTCAATCATGCAATGAGTGCAAACGTCAATAAAGGTTGCAGTAGATGAAAGACCTCCACTCCTACAGCTTTTCCGTGCCACTGGACCCACTTGCAGTGTTAGTCAGTCACCGTGTGCTGATCAGTCTACTGGTCAGCTGTGGCACTTGTATGTAAAAAGGAATTGGCAACAAATTAGTAATGAATGACTTGCCTCTTTTTTCTACTTCAAGAAAAGGTTTTGAAGCAAGCACTAACTGGATTTTGAAATTGTCCCTGAGGATAGAACTTACTGGTTAAAGCAATAAAATAGATTTTGCACGGTTTACAATTTAATCCCTCATGATGAGTAGAAAAAAAATATAAAAAAATAATTCTTTCTACATAAAATAATATTTAACTTTAAACCATAACGAAGCTCTTTAGCTTGGGATAAATACTTGGTATGAATTATGTTGTGGAGAAAATAAGACACCCCCAGTAACACTGATGAACTAGGCAAGATGCCTTAAATAAAGAACTCAGAATGAGTCAGGTAAGTCTGTTGGAGTAAGTTTAAGGATGTTACAACGATTAGCTTAATCAAAGATAAATGCTAGGAATAAGTTTAAGAATGTTAGGAATAAGTTTAAGAATGCTAGGAATAAGTTTAAGATTACTGATACAATACTGTTTTTATCTCTGAATTTCTATGATGAAAAGCTATCATTATTTACAGTTTGATGAATATCCTCATCTTTTTTGGTATTATCACAACATTTTGTTCATTGTGCCTTCTGACCTTTGTCA
Organism: Acanthosepion lycidas; assembly: GCA_963932145.1. Classification (NCBI taxonomy): domain Eukaryota; kingdom Metazoa; phylum Mollusca; class Cephalopoda; order Sepiida; family Sepiidae; genus Acanthosepion; species Acanthosepion lycidas. The sequence continues at coordinate 45,133,859 of OZ010599.1, read as the reverse complement.
AGCATTTGTTAATCTAGGTAGCCTTCAGGAAAATTAAAACTAAAATCTTTATTATAAATACAGGAATATATTGTTCTTTTTCAATTGTCCATGAATTGGGACATCTCATTTTGTTTTTTTAAGTACTTCTCAGTTATTACTAGTTTTGTTTCCACTGAGTTTGAATCCACTATTGTTTCATGAGATAATCCTGAAACTATAACTTGGAGAATTAAACCAACTGAAATGAGATGTCTCTAGACATGGATAGTAGAATGGGAACAATCTACCCACTAGATTAAATAAAGGATCCAGTTCAAAATTTGAAGGTTATCCAGACTGAAGAAGGCTAGGGGCTACAATAGCAAAAATGTTGTGATAATAACAACAAAGATGAGGAAATTAGTCTGATTGTAAATAATATAAATTTAAAGCTTATGTAAATAATGTAATGTACTGCTTTTATATCTATATAAATATATAACACATGATAGAATGGTTGGAGAGAGATTAGAATTGCTTCATTATTAGAATCTACTATACAAATCTCTGTTAAAAGTTGCCATTGTAAATGTTATGGGACCTACCTTTATGGACTATTACTATATATACGGGGAGATTATGCCTCTCAAGGGAGCTGTCTACAGTTGTCTTGTTACAGCTAAACAGTCAAACTCTCTGCCTTTTGTATTTATTCTTTTTGTTAATAATATGTTTTCATGTTTTCATAGTTTGAGTTTTCTTTCAGACCTATTCTGGGTCCACAACACGAAATGATACCAACTCATGAAAACTAGTCATTTGAAATTCATTAAATGCAACAAAATCATTTTGATGTTTGTGAAAACTATAGCATTAAAATGGAATATTTCTGTCACTATGTGCCATGTCCTCTCAGAATGTGGTAGTTCATGTCTCTCCACAGCTTCCCATCTTTTTATAAATACTTGCTCATTTACAACTTTTTATGATACTTGCTTCTTTCTCCATTTACATGTCAAGTAGGTTTCCTGCTGATTGTCTCTTACTCTTGCTTTGCTATGTCCAGTGAGTATTAAATTCTACAAGCATTCTTTCATCATCATGTGCTTTAAAAGTTTCTGCTGCTGCTGACTGTTAGCAACATTTTCTTATTTTTATAGTTCCTATTCTTCTTAAAACTTTCTCATTTCTCAAATAGTTTCTTCATGGTATTTTTATTATAGAACTACATCTTTATCACTTCAAGTCTTTTCTTCCTTTATGACAAAACTGTCCAGCATTCATTTCCATATAAAAGGGTAGATATTACACTGCAGTCTAGCACTTCTCTTATTTGTTTCTAAGGACATTGCTTAATCCTGTAATACCTTGCCCAGTTTCTGAAAACAAATCTTGATATTTCTATGTGCCTTTGAATTTTTGCATCACATTTGTCATTATCTGTTAATATAACATACACCTAGATAATTTTCTGCAACAGCTTGATTTTGACATCCCCAATATCTAACTCACATATTGGGTTGATGCTTTTGCTAACAACTATGCGTTCTGTCTTACAGTTAATAGTCATTTTTTCCTTCTTTTATTGACTAATCTGTCTAATCATTCTCTCAGTCTTTCTTCTGAATCTGGAATTAACATACTATCATCTGCATAGCATATATTGCTAAGGTACTAAATTTTGGTAGATTTTCTATTCCTCTTAAAATCATGTTATGGGAATTTACCTATAACGATAATAGACTCTTCCTGACACTATACTGTGCCTCTCAAGATGTATAATGAATGAATGGTGTAATGAGTCGAGACAATATTAGTTCACTCTAAACCAGATGGACAGTCATTACTAACAACTTCAACTTCTTGTACTATATTTCTGTTGTAATATATCTTTGTTATTCTACTCTTGTGTTTGTGTTGTTCTTCCTTGGTTCTAACCTTGAACCATAACTGTGGTGCAAGGATATTGGACCATAACAAATCACCTTATTGTACATGTTAAATATATGAGAAAATACATCTGTTTAGTACTACTCTCTCTATTTGTGTATACTCTCTTATTCTCTATCTACACACAAGCTGTTTGTTTCAAAAATAGATTACGTGTATATCTTTACCATGTAAATCAAGGTTTCCTAACATTTCAGTAAATTTTTTGTCATACTTTATCAAATACCTTTGTTTAATCTATTAAACACAGAATACATCTTTCTACATTTCTATTGTTTGTTCTGACTGCATTATCCTAATGACAATTAAATTTCTTGTTCCAGAACATAGCCACATTGCTTTCTTTATTTGTGGACTAAGTTTGCTATGGTTCTATTTACTAGAATTTTAATTATTGTTATGTGACTCATCAAACTGATTGTTTGTTAGAGTCCCCATTCATTCACACCTGGCTTCTTTAGCATTGCTATCAAAATTGATCCATTTAGATATTTCATTTGTCACTTCAGTAATATTATCAATGCCCAAATCACTTAAGGCTGTTCATATCTGAATAAAAATCTCATTCTGGTTTCCCTTCAACTTGGCCAGTGCTAACATTATCTCAGATTTATCCCAGGTTGACTTGTGCTTTTATATATTGCATGTTTCTCTCCCCTGTTGTGTAGAAAGCTCTCTTAAGAATATATTATTTGATTTATTTAATGAAAATTTGTCTTACTAATATACTAAGGTCATAAGCAAGCTTCTAAAGTTCAAGGAACTGTTTAACTTCTGCTTTGAACCAATACTACAAATCAAATGCAAGAACTTGAGAAAAAACTTTCTCACAAGATCTAAAGATGTCAGATATGTTGAAGAACTAGAAAGTGCTCATGAAATGTTTTCTTTTAAACAGTGTTTTATTCTCAGCAACGATACAGATTTTTTATACTAAAGTTCACTCAGTACAAGACTTAACAGCCACTTGTGGTAGAGGGTTACTGAATGTGTGATAGGAATATGAGAGGAGGTAGAAGCATAAGGAGGATATATAGGATTGACTTTTGACTCAATGGGGTTAAGATTGAAGTGTTCAGGGAAGCATCCACATGGGAGTTTATTCCACAAAGTAGCAGTTCTCAGTAAAAAGCTGAGTGGAACTTCTTGCTTAAAAATACAATATGGGGAAAATATGAGCAATTCAGCTAGCATGGCAAGTCCTAGTTGTAAATGTCTGAACTGATGGAACTAAAGACCGGAACTCATCTGAACATTTATCATAGAAATATCAATAGAGTAGCAACAGGCTTGCAATATTGCTACTTGGGAAAGAGGCTGTACAATGGAAAATAAGTCTTCCCCTATAAAACTGAATTAACAATTTCAAACTCTATATTAGGTTCATAAATGTGTTTATTTTAACAGGAGATAGAAAATACAGAAACCTCAAATAATTCGTATTTCTAATGTGGTATATCTGAGGCAGCATCCACTTTGTTTCTTGCTTGAATAAACAAAAAGTACATTTCTAACATTGTCACAGAAGATAATGTTTCTACTGGTGAGAAATTATGTTTGGGTTCCCATTTAATTGATACCAAAGTTGCCATTGTTAATTATAAACCTTAAATATAATTTTGTGTCTTGTGTCTTAATTTATTCAATCAATAAGAAGAGAAAAGATCTCAAATGTCTTCTACTTTCTAAGAATTTCTTATTTTAATTTGCTTCTTATTCTTTGCAGAGTGAATTGCTAGAGACAATCAGATTAGTAACCAAATGCTTGGATTATTCTGTGAATTGAAATATATTGTCACCAATCACAATCTGAAAAAACGTTTCCTTCTTTTTTTTAAATGATAGAATTTCAGCAATAAAATTCAGAGCCTGTAGCTCAAAGCTATAAAAATAAAGAAACAAGAACACAACTTTTGTGAAAATGCCAACAAATTTATTTCAGAAAATGATGTTCTGTCAAATGTCCTTTGGAGAAACCAAATGTTAAAGAAAATGAAACGAGTTACCTTCAGTTGGAAAAAAGAATTATTTCCAAATTCTGAGCATATCAATTTCAAGTGAAAATGACAAATTCATTGATTCTATTTCAGCAGTTCCACATGTACAAATTTCTCATGAAAGATTATATTGCCTTGTAGGATTTACACACACACACACACACACCTTTTTTTTTTTTTATCTTGGATGTGTGAAATACTACAAAGAGCTGAAATATGAAATTTTGAGTTGGTTTCTAAGTTTAACAAGGATTCTATTTTTCCTTAACTAGTATCTTACAGATAACTATTTGGCAGACATTGCTGAAAGAAAACTAATTTTGAGTAGTTCATTTCCTATGGCCAACAAAATAAACAAAATAAAAAGTGAACAACTGAATATGTGGCAAAATCAACAGAGATTTGGATTTTACAAAACTGACAGTAAATCAATTTTGAATCAACCTTGATACAACAGCTTCAATCTGAGGTCAAAGTTTTGGAGGCACTTTTTACTATGTGAACCAACATGTGTGTAGGGTTTGGATTGGATATGAAAAAAGAATTAAGTGTAACACTATTTTAGAATTCATATATAAATACAATCTTATGTTTTGGATTCTAATAGCACTGGAATTAGAACAATAGAATTAGTGTAGAAAAAACACTGTGTTTGATTCAAATTTCCATGCATAAAGTTGTAAGTCTAATATATATTGCAACTATAATTGAAAGAAATAAGTAAGATTTACTTATTGTGACCATTTTAACAAAAGCAATCAGTTTAAGTTAGTAAGTCCAGTTTTTTTAAAAATGTTACAGAAAGTCATCAAACATGAAAAGCTCCAAACTCAAAATCAGTCTATCAAAATGTTTGTATTTGTTATGAAGACAAGAAAGTAAAAATTTTAGTTGAGCTGTTGCTAATATATTTTAATATTGGGCCTTATAATGATAAAAAGGATTTCTTTACTATTATTGAAATATAAGCTGAATAAACAATATTTTTGTTTTAATCAAATATTGATCAGCCAAATTTGTGTTCTGAGGAGTTTAATAGGGGACATTTATTAGAATTTTAAGTATTTTTCAATTGTCTTTTGTTTCTTCTTTGAATGGTGTTCATCTCTTAATTACAAAGACCAAATCATTGTTATTGGAATTTATGTGAAATTAATAATAAATACCAAACACTTCAAATACCTTAATGTATGGATCAGTTATAAGAAATTTTAACAAGAGATAAAGAATAAACATAGAATAGGCCGTGCCAAAGGTAGTTTTGCCCAACACCACAAATTACTACAAAACCAAAACATTTATCTGAAAATTAAAGTCATGTTCTTAAATAGCCTTGTCAGATCAAGACTTTCATATGGATGCAATGCATGACCCCAAACTGTTCAGAAATATCTAAACTGTCAGCTGTATGCAACTGCTTTCTTAGATCAATGGTTAAGAATGGTTTTGAGCAAGTGAAGCCTGTGGATCTTGATGAAAACAATCTTTCTTTGAACATTGTGGACTGGCACTACAGAATCATGAACAAAGAACTGTACCAGATAATAGAAATCACATCACTTGAGGACTTTCAACAACAGCAACAACTAAAATGGATATCACATGTAACTTGAAGAGAAAATAATGTCATAAGCAAGATGCTGACATTCCATATTACTTCAAATAAAAGGTTAGGAAGGAAACCCCCATCAATAGCTGAAAGAGTGATAATAACTACTGGGTTTGAGAAACCTACTTTCCTGAAGAGAAAGACTTTACAAAATTCAATCAAAAGTATTGTGGGTAGCTCAGTTAATGAATGACTGGATGTTTCTTTATGAGGAAATAGATAATACTACCATTACTAGTAACATTCTTTGAATACTGAAGATCATTCAGATTCCAAACTGATTGCCAAATGGGAGTGTTCTTTGTTTATATCATATCTATTACCCACATGTTTAATCAGCTTATTAGGTTAAATTATTTTTTCAAAATTTTTATATAAAATTTAATACTAGGAATACATCTTTAAATTTTGTAACAGCTTTTCTGTTTACATATTTGATATAAGATCAATATAAACCCCATATAATACAGAAATTATGATTTGCAATATGATTCCAAAAGGCACAATAAATTACATTGTGGTTATCATTATAAGTCAATATATGGTGATGAGTAGAAGATATACAGCCCTAGTCAGCAGTAAGTGAAATGCAAGTACTGTTCCATGTTATTTCCTTTGTGATGGAATCAGACCAAAAATAAATCATTTTCTGCTGAATCACAATTAAATATTGCCTGATCAAATGTTCTTCAGAGAGCCTAATTTTAGGTGAGCTAATTTAAGTCAGTCAAAAAAAATGTTCCAATTCTGTTCAAATCAATTTTAACTGGATGTGACAAATTCACACATTCAATTTCATTTGTTCTTACTATAAGACTATTTTCTCCATTCCATAAAAAAATGACTACACAGATGAAATTTTTTCCAGTCATTGTTATAGCATACTTTTTCATCTCTTTTCTATCTCCAAGCTTTATGGATGTCTTTGAACAGTACAATGAGTTATCTCCCTTGCACTAGCGGTGTCCGTGCAAGGGAGATAACTCTCGTGAGTAAGGTACAGTCATATCAGTCCAAAACATTGAGTGAATTACAGTATAACATTCTAGCAGGATTGTATCAAATAGACCATGTTTTCTAGTAAGTACTAGTGCCCATGATTTGGTAAGAAATATATTGGAAATAGAATTAATTTTCTTTCAATTCATTCCTGAACAAGGTTTTTGCTGCAACTTCTAAGGTTAAGATATATTACTATTTTGTTATTTAGAATAAAATTAAAGCAAATATTTAGGCAAGAAATATTCAGGCAAAAACAGATGTGTCAGTACCACTTTCTGCTATGTACTGTGTCCCTTCAGGAAGTGGGCAATAATGGCTCTTCACAACTTCCTGTCCTTTGTAAATTTTGTCTTTTTGCTGTCTTAAGCCCTGTTTTGCCAACCATTTACCCAAGCCCATTAGGTAGTTTATTTCTTGCCTTCAATATATCCTGTGAGTGTCAAATTTCCAAGACCTCTTTTCTTATTATCTTTCTGATTCTAAGTACATTTTTGTTTCTATTTTCCTTAAATCTTCCTTGTTATTTACATCTTCAGTCTCAATATCCTTCTGAAGATTCACCTTTCTGTTGCCTCAAGTCTGTTCTTCATCTGAGAAGAGATTGTCCAGCATTCACTGTCATATGGTAGTACCAACATTACATAACAATTGGAGAAATGACCAAAGATTTATTTTAATTTACATGATATGAAAATGTCTCTGATAAGACATATGGTGTAGTGTTCGAATGTACAGTGTACAAGGTGTGAAATGAGAGCATGATAAAGGAGTATGCTTAATCTGCCTAAATGCGTGTTGGCTATCGGTTTGGGCTTGTTGCATTGATAGTAGTGTCCATTCTCTTTCTGTGTTCACAGGAGGTAGTTTCCCACAGTCTAATGGTCAGACAGACAGTCAGCCATGCTCTTGGGTAGCCTGTATGCTTAGCATATGTGTGTGAAGTCTCCTTCTCACTCTCTGGCCTGTCCAGCTTCTCTTATAGCCTATATAAGGGAAATGCATGGACATAGTTGTAGACATCTAGTGAGAGTCGTATTTATAATGGCACTCTAGTATATTTGTGTTTCTTTTAAAATTTGTTTTGAGTAGAGGGCAATGTGTGTGTGACTTAAATTGATGAAAATTAGTGTGCAGTTACAGATATATGTTTTCTAATAATTGTATAAATTTGGCTTTAATTTGTTATATCTAACTATGTGTAAATTGTGTTTATCTGCTATAATAGAATCCCTATGTTTTTGTAAAATATTCCAGTGAATAGTTATGATCTTTTGCACCAGATTTAACAGAAGACAATCTTTTTACACATACAATTTTAGTTGAATGATATCACCACCTGATAGTGAATATTCAGGATCAACTTTCAAAAGAAATTTGATCAGAGATAAATTGGCAGCTGAAAGTCTCTAAAATAAGCAATATGTTCTTATATTTTTGTACAAGCAAAACACTTGATATCCAAGACATTTGCCTGAAAATTGAAACTAGTTTCAATAATCCTATATGCTTTAGCTTTGTAGGTTATATGAAAATGATTCTAAAGGTGTTAGATGCAAACAGACATAAACATACTTACCCTTTAAAAAGTAATTAAAAGCAATGAATTTCAGAATCAATAAATATTCATAAAATACATTTAATTTGCTGTAAATTATTATTATTATTATTATTATTATTATTATTATTATTAGTGAACTTTTTGTTACTTTTGATGTAGCCACAATATTTTAGCATATCCATTCTATAACCATCTTTTCTTTTCTCTTTTTCAAGAAAATAGTACCAAACAGAAAACATATGGTGGCAAATGCAGAAAAGAATGCAGGTTATTAGTTAGTCCTTTAAATTTAATAACATAAGAAATATAAGGTAAATATGGTATAATAAAGTGAATAAAGTAATATAAAATGAAGTAAATAAATATAAGAAATCATAAAATAAAGTAGTAAAATCTGTATGGTAAAGGAAGAACAGATCACACAACTCTCTCTAAGATGAAGTCTAAATAATAGATGGGAAACACTGTTGGGAGGTGAGAAAATTGAAAGAAAGAGCATATATTAGTTGAACAAAAAACAATATAAGGTAGGCCAGTATGGATTTCTTTGTTTAGATGGGAAGTATTAATAGAGAACCCTTACATATAAAATAATATGGAATCACTTGAATCACAGTCTTAACTGAAAATAGAATTAGATATGTTATAGACATTTTTTTTTTTTTTTTAAGCATTTCACCCCAAGCAAGGCGGGAAGCCACTAGGACGCAAGGGGTTACAGAAAATTTGGAGCAAGGTCAGATAGGAGTGATAGAAGAAAGGATGAGGGTAGTGGATAGATCAAGGCAACTGGAGATGTCGATTGACATTATGCTTGAATAACTGGAGATTATAGCTCACAGGGAAACAGTAATAGGGAAGGGAGTTCCACAGGTGAGAGGTGCGAGACATGAAGCAATTAGAGTAGAAGAGACGGCTACATTTAGGAGTTTCGACAGTGAAGGGGTGAGAGTGGGATGCCAGCCTTGTATGGCGCTTGAACTCATGACGTCTGGGAACCAGCGAATACAGCTCCTCAGAGAAATTTCCATGGAAGTATTTGTAGAACAGACAGAGGGAGGCGACGAGGCTTCTGTGAGAAAGTGACTATAGACGAGACGCCAGGGCAGGGCCAATTACATTGCATATCCGCCTCTGGAGCCTATCAAGAACCCCGAGGCAAACAGAAGGGGCATCAGACCATATATGGCAGCAATACTCCATGCAAGGGCGAATTGTTGATTTGTAGATCTGGAGGATCGACTCCGGGGAGAAAAACTTCCTGGCGTGACTCAGTGGATGAGGCAATTGTGAAACACTGGATAATTTAGTGTGTATATTTGTCATGATTTTCAGGGAGAAAGGGACCATCTTCTCTTTCATTATATATTATACATACAAAAAATTCTATAGAACATTTTGCCCAAAATGTTATAGGAACAATAACAAAACAAAGGAGTTCATTAATCTGAACAAATGATGCACTATAATGTGTGTGTGTATATATATATATATATATATATATATATATATCCTACTACTTCAAGCATCATTTTGTCAATACTGACAATTGAGTAGACATCCTCTTTTTTATTTTTAACAATGTGATTCAGCCTGCACGTTCAAGAGAATTATTAATAAGGAAAATGTTCCCTCTGACAGGGTATGAATCTGCTTCTCTTATGTAGGAGAAACCACTGTCTGTTCTGGTGTGTTTCAGACACATGTTTCTTCTACAAAGGGGGACATAAATTTGGACACTTCTTGAGACCAAATTTTCTCTTGAATGAGCAGGTTGGTAGATGTAATTCACACTGTAAAAAAAATAAAAAAAAGCAAAAAATGGGTTTCTTCTCAAACATTGGTATCCCAAAAATGATGTTTGTAGTCAAAGGAAATTATGCTGGATAAAAATCCATTGATTGAGATGTATTAGGTTGGTGCAAAAATAATGACGTAATAATGTTGTTTTTTGACGTATTTTTTAACGTCAAAAAACGACATTATTACGTCATTATTTTTGCACCAACCTAATATCAGAGAAGTAACAGGACTGGGTTTACTGTGTGAGTTATGAGCCATAGAGGGATAAACAGATTCTATTATTTTACATGATATCTTGGGAGTATACAACTGTAATCTTAGCTTTCTGCAACCATTGCATATTTTTTTAACATGCTTTTGTGGCAAGACAAATCATAGTTGCATGAAAATGCATTTGCTTGCAACACTCTGATCATCTGGCAGTTCCTGGCTGAGAAAAACCTTGCCATACTGGAACAACCTTCCTATTCACTTGATCTTGCTCTGTGTGATGTTTTTCATTTCCCCAAGTTTAAGGAAAATTTCAAAGAAACCCGTTTTGACGGCATGGTGTCCATCATGAGGGCTGTAATAACAGTGCTGAAGGGCATTCAAGAAGAATGCTTCCAGTAGTGCATAGAAGCATGACAGAGAAGGATGGAAAAGTGCATTAGACATGAGAGGGATTACTTAGAAAGGGAATGGATGGGCACATGGCCGAGTGGTTAGAACATTCAATTTCTGACCATGAGACCTGTGTTCGAATCTCACTACAATTGATTTGTTAAGAAGGAGACTTCCTGACATTATCAGTCTGGAGGGGAATGATACCATCGTGCAGCACCTTTGGAAAGTGCCTGAAAAATATAATATGGGTTGACCCAATCCTTGTGAGTGAAATTGGGCAGGCGGAACACTTGGGGCCATCAATAGCTGTGCTAGCACAAAGTCACAAGTCATCATGTTTGAGGGTTTGAGTGTGCTGGTGATGTTTGGATTCTTGATCATGCTAGATAATACATCTCTCTCAGAAACTGTAACTAAGTTCTGCTCAGCATACTTGCAGTATAAACCACACGTTGGCTCTGAGTGAGCATCTGCAATAGGGATTGGCTAGCTGCCCTAGTAGATAGGTATCCTCGAATACCAGTAGCCAACTATTATTTTATATATATATATATATATTTAGGTACATACACAAAATTAGTTTTGAGAACACATGTCCATATTGATGTACACAGATTTTAATCTATCACTATGCTTAAATGCTATAAAATTTTATATTGCTGAGTTAGGTGCTTTGAGTGCACAGACCTTATTGATTGCTTTTGAGTATATTTAATGTAAGAGAGGAAATATTATTTCAGAAATATGCCCTTGGCTAAACATAGAATTATATCTAAAAATATCAGTCTCACATATTCACCATGAAAAGTGCATATTTCTCTCAGTAGGCCTAACTGTTTTTGAGCTGTAAAAATAAACATTTTTGGGTTCAATAGCCACTAACTTTCACATTATTATCGAAGAAGATATTTTTAAGCTCATCCTCTCTTTTTGTTTTGTGTATAGCTGTTTTATTTATTGTTATTGTTTTTTATATATATATTAAAATAATCTGCAAAATAATATTCAATCTATATCAGGTGCTAAAGTGGCATCACAAATTTTATAAAAGTATATTATTTTGTATGATAGTAGTGGTGGTTTTGTTTTTCTTTAACTTTATCACTGTATATGACTTCATTTGCTGTACAAAAAGTTTATCTTTACACTGAAGGTGACTCTGATCCCTGAACAATAGTGTGTTTGAATTTCATAGTTGTGTTGTCATATCCTGCTATGGCAACAGAAAACAACTTTGAATAAAGTTAACAATAAGGATACTGCAATTGAGAGGCCTTGCAAAAGAATGCAATGGAAAGGGAAGTAATATTAATAATGCAGAGTGCTAAAGGTTAAAATATATTAGATTAGAAACAAAACTATTTCCCACTTGTCATTTGGACTAATATTCTTATTGTTGTTGGTTTTATTGCTAATTTTTTTAAAAATACATTATTTGGCTTTCCAATATAAACTTTTCGGTTTCTGATGAGCAGTGACTATTGCTGTAATAGAAGCCATTTTTGTGAGTTTCATGTTGTCCTATTGGCATATGTGAAACTATTGGTTGAAAGAATAATTGGCTTTTCAAGATAAGAATTTGTTGTGAATTTTGTATGTTGGTAGAGCAAAGCATTTAAATTTCATAAACACAATTAACTTAATCAATTCTCTTATTAACAAAAAGGCTAATCAAAATTTCAGTTAGTTCTAAATATGACAGATTAAAATACAAAATTGTGTTTTTAATACAATATTGTTAGAGAAAAAACAGTTACCAAAATACACAAGCATAGATATGTATACAAACCATTTCCATATATCATATATAATAGGGGGTGCTGAAAAGTTCTCATCCTAAAATCTAATTTAATTACTAAATATGAGATGCATTTAAACAGCTTTTCAACACCCTATCAGCAGAGGTATTTTATAATAACAGTATTCGGAAAGTGATGTCTTGTTTCAATTGCAGTTTTTGAGAAAAAAAAATCATTTTGATTTTTAAGTGTTTCTGATAAATGTGAAACAAAATCATCCATTTTAATAAAAAAGACAAGGCTTAATTTATATCGCATATAACATTATATTTTATTCAACATGTCAATTTCTATCGGCCTGTATGCGTGTGTGTGTGTGTGTGTGTGTGTGTGTGTGTGTGTGTGTGTGTGAGACACCAGAGCCCTCATCCAGATATGGAGCTTACATACTCATCTGCAATGTCTGAGAGATTGCCTCTTTTACTGCTGGTTGGTTTTTATATATCAATCTCTGTCATGCAGCTCTTTTCCCATAATTACAACCCAGGTGAAGCTGGAAGATTACCTTAGGGTCACACTGTACCTTGCTCTCTTGATGGTCTTGTGTGATATTGAGTGCAAAGTCTATTCTGGCATGATCTGGGGTAAGACACACACACAACAAATGTTTATTCTGAGTTTGATAAAACAGACAAAGAATTTTATGGCAAAGAATTAGATCCATGCAGAAAGCAATTTCTAGTTTTCTGTTATGGTTTTATTTTATTCAAAACAATCTTCCACTAAAAGAAATAGAAGAGGTCCATGGTAAGTGCTTTGAATAATAGTTCTCTTTCTCAATGAATTTTTGTTCTTAAATTTAATTGTACATTTGTCAAGAAGTTTAATTTTTTCTTTTGGTAATTACAATCATTAATTTCTACATTTATTTGATCTTTGTTTTTTATCTTCTCAGGATGTTACATAAAAAGATGTAAAAATATATCTACTGTCAATTCAGAATATATCAAAATTTTCAAATGTTCAGTCAAATCAATTTAATTTCTGTTATGCTAAATGGGGATGGGCCATTTTATAATATTGTGGACATAAGGAGTTTTCACAAATAATGTAACCTTCTAAATTATTTAATGTCTCAATTTATTATTGGAGAATGTGTGCAGAAGTAACACATAATAGCAATGGAACTTGTTTTCAGGAACCATATTATTGCATCTATATGATCCATATGACAATTAGAATTTATGAGTATTTTTTTTCTCTTTTAATTCTCTGTCCTTCCTTAAGAAAGAAAATCAAAAGCATATCATTGTTTCCAATCAGAACCTGTCTGGAAAATAATGGTCCCAGAAGTGGAATGGCAGCAGCAAAATGGTCATATGCAATGGCAGGCTGCAATTTTGAAGAAGCATAATCAGGATGTCAGTAAAAGACATCCCGCAGACAATAAAACATTTTGTTGCTCACTTCCTCTACATATTGATTATCTTCAAGCCTACCACATCAGTTCATATGACTGTTTTGTGAGCCAATCACATGAATCAAATCCCAACCCATTTCTCACACAGGCAGAAATGGGCGTATATATGAAAGTGTGTCTTTGTCAGCCTGTCCAGAAATGATTATGTTGTTGCAAAACAGAAGCTGTGCCTAAACAGTTTCTTGACACGAATGCAGAACTAGCAAATTGTTTTCAGAATCTTTGAGCACATATGAGTACAAAGGGCAACTATGTTAAAAAAAAAAAAAGAGATCATTATATTTTATAGTTAGTTATACTTCTAAAATCCACAATATCCTTGTAATATAAATATCCACTCTTTCTATTACTATCGTAGATAATCCTCTTTGGTGGTATTAAGATTAAATTAGTATTCAATTAGAAAACTAGCTATTTGATCAATACAACTTTCATTTTCTATTTCTTTATCCCATTGTGGTATGTGAGCAATGTGAAGAGGTTAGGCTATTGGATTGAGTGTAAATGAATTCATATTCCCACTATTCAGAAGGCTGGCTGATGGCTATTGTTTTCTTGGTTTTATACATACATCTATATGTGTAGGTCAATGGGTGGGGTGAAAGAAACATTTTAACAATGTGCATGTAAGTATATGTATATTTTAATACATGCATATATATTGAAGTCTGTAAATGAATGTATACTTTTGTTAGTACATGTATATCTCTTGCATATAATGACAGAAAGACATATATGCATGAATATCTGTTATACATACATATACATATGTGATATGTTTGCACATTCCTTTTTATGTATGCATATATCTATGTCCTTTTGTCTATAGATGAGAGTATGAGTCTGTGTGTTCTTGTTTAGCAATGCATGAATTTATATATATATATATATATATATATATATATATATATATATATGCTTGTACTTCTGATCATATGTGTGAATGAATATATGTATTTACATGCATGGGTGTGTAAATATCCTGTGAGGGGTTCTTTTACAGAAACAAGGGATATTGTTATGAAACATAGATTGACCTTTCAAGAAAAAACACTTCACTAACTTGAGAGGGTTGGAGAGAGGATAGTGGCTAGGAGTATTGATGTGGAGAAGAAGCTGAGAGAATTGTTAAAGAAAGAAAGAGAGATCTTTCTGTTTCAACTGACCTGTATTGGCAGATATTAATTTACTCACCTTGTTTACATTTGTCATGATCAAAGACTTGAGCAACATGAAAAAAGTGTCCTTTAAATAAGGTCAAATAAATGAAGTCAGGTTGTCCTCTGCTTGTATGCAGATGAGTTTCTGAGTGCAAATATCACTATTACCTTGTGCTTATATGAAAATATATGTACCTGTGCTAATATTTATTGATTTTTAGAAATTAACACGTGTATTTCTGTGAGCAACTACATGTGAAATACTATATAACATCAATATATATGTGTATATTTGTGTGGCTGCTAAAATGTGCAGTTTCATGTGCATCAATGTTTGTAGAGGGTAAAATGGCTAGGCTTATGCCTGTTGCAATGTGGGTGTATTGATGGATCCAATACATATATATTTGAAACATATATATTATTTAAAGTTTGATATGTTTGTAGGTGAAATGTTCAAGTGCAGATATAGACAGTGAAATCATAAGAATTAATACTGCATGGTAACTGTCAGTTTCATGCCTTAATTGATCTTCAAACTGTATATATATATATATATATATATATATATATATATATATATATATATATATATATATATATATATATATGTATGTATGTATAAAATTATGAATCTATGTAAAAAATTCTGTGATTTGTGTTAGTTTGTCACACCCTGTAAAATATCTATACATTGACTGATCAAAACCAAATTTTGGGGATAAGTGCAAACTGGTAAGGGGTTACTAGAGTACAATAAATTTTCATTAAGTTTTTGGGAAAAATCAAAAGTTTTATTATTCAACATACAAATTACTCCCACTATTTTAAAAACAATTTAATGATATAACAAATACTTTTTTAATAAAAATGCAATATTGTTTTTTTGTTTATCCTGTGTTTGTGAGAACTATAAACAAATCACAAGGCCAAATGCTTCAAAAAGTTGGAATTTGGCTTCAGAAAGAAATATTTATGCATGGTCAGTTGTATGTTGCATGCTCAAGAGTAAGAAATTCTAAGAATTTATTTTTTACTATTAAAAAAAGAAAAAGGAAAAGAAGAAATTTTCTTAAAAAATATTGCTTACCATGAAGTCCAATAAAATTACATTAAATTAAATTAAAGAAATTATAAAACTGCAAAGTAGGGTTTGTGTCAAAGTATTTTTCCAAGAAAATCAGCTTATTCAGATTCCATTGATTGGTTTGCAAAATTGAACAAAATGTAGAGTTTGTATATCTTGACAAAAATGTTAGTGATAGCTTCAACAATATTAAATACTGGGAGGATTTCAACATGCATCAGCATGTTGCAAAAAAGTCTAGTATGTAAAAAAAGCATAAATTTGTGTGTACTGAGTCTATGAATGTTTTTAAAATCATTTGATTTATTCTTAAATATGAGCAGTGCAAATATGGCTTTTTAGTCCTTTTAGCATCTTACATTCTTTTATAGTAATATCAAGATATTCCAACATCCAACATTGAAAGGTTGAAACTCTCTATGAATATTGGTTTCTGGAATATAAAGACATTACAAAAAATATATAGGTAAACTTGGGAAGGATATTAGATATATTAATAATATTAATAGATAATACACAAAAATAGAAAGAGGTGTAAGACAAATGTGTCTTCTCACTTGACTTATTCAACCTATACAGTGAGCTGTTTCTGAGAGAATTATTCATTGTTGGCAACCATAATCTTACCAACATAAGATATACAGATGATACAGTGTTGGTAGCAGACAAAGAAAGGAAACTACAAGAACTCCTACAGAAGATAGTAAAGGAAAGTGAGAAGGAAGGACTAAGCATCAATTACAAGAAGATATGATATATGGTTGTTAGCAAAAGGAATAGCTCAACATTCAAATTACAAATTGGAGATTCCAAAATCAAGCAAGTAGAAAAATTTAAATATATAGTAAGTGTTTTAACAGAGGACTGAATGTGTGGCACTGAAATTGAAAGGTACATTGAGATAGCAAAGGTGCCTTCTAAAAGCTAAGCAAAGTATTAAGAAGCAGAAAAATTGTGTTAGAAAGAAAGAAAAATGTACTGAACTTTTATTATATCAGTCCCCCTATATAGCAGTGAATGCTAGATAATCTCCTTGTAGATGAAGAAAGGAGTTGAAGCAACAAAAATGTGGTTCTACAACTTAGTTGGAAAGTATATTTCATCCAACATATTCACCAAATATTCAGATTCCCTCTTATTCCTGTTTTTGCAGACTTCTCTTCTTGAAAAACTTCAATTCCCTGGAAGGCTGCAAAAGGCAGTATTAATATGGAATGTAACAAGTATCATTTATTTTTCATTCATAAGCCAAACAAACTTTCAGGATAACCCAATATTTAATGAAATATTGGCAGATTAACAGAAATGTATATATTAAATAGATATATGCATAAATTATATAAACTTATTATAGATTAATTTTGTAAATGCATGTATATATTTAATTTTTAAAATGAGTGTATATATTTATATAAGTAACTTGCTGGCACAGATAATTATTAGTACATAAAAAATGTAAGTTAAAAAAGAAGTTGGTATTAAGAAAACATTATTGGTAAAAATTTCAAGATATATATATATATATGACAAAAATATAGTTTTAAGCTATGCTATATTTATGGGTAATGAGTTCTGAGTTTTTTTTACCACCTCCTCTTCTTGACTTCTAGTGCCATAGCGTGACAAGAGTGGTGTGGTTAAGGAAAACTTGTTACCCAGCCACCTGACAAAACCTAACTGAAACCATGGTAGTGTGGTAGGATACAGCGTTTTACCTCTTTATATATATATATATATATGTGTGTGTGTGTGTGTGTGTGTGTGTGTGCGTGTGTGTCTATACAAGTTTTATTAAAAAGCAAATGATATTTTTTCTTGTTGGTTGTCAGGTTATGTAATTTAATGATTATACATTTCGGCAGCAATCCTTCTTTTACACAAGTTTCATTAAAAAAAACAACTGACACTTTCCTTGTTAGCTCTGCCAGGTCACGTAATTTAATAATTGTGTATATATACAGCTTGCAATAGATAAATTGTCATCTAAATTACGCAAAAATGAAAATAACACTAACATCTCATTTTAACAGATACATTTACCAAAACTATACAAAAATATCTTGAAAGAGTAAATTTATACAATAAAATCGACACTGGCTTCAACCATGGCCTCCAGACAACTTCAGAATCTCCTGTAACTCTTCTGGATGGCTTCCTTGGTGAATGTTGCCATAATCCTTGCCTTCAGTTCATCTTTGGTATTACAAGGAGTTTTGTTGGTCTCTCACTCAACTGCACCCCTCATAATAATCAAGAGGGTTGCAGTCTGGGGAGTTAGCTGGCCAGAAGTAAGGGGTGATGTGGTTGTAAAAATTGTCTGACAGCAATGACTGGGAACTCATGCTTGTGTGGCATGGTGTAGAAACCAGTTGCCAGATACAAGGTCTTCCAGCAGCCATTCTCTTGACCTAGGGCAGCACTACCTCTTCAAGGTACTTGATGTAGTCTTCTGTGTTGAGTCTGAGTGCTTCAACAACAAATTCTGGAGTTCTTTTCTTATCAGACAATCAGAGTGAGTTTTCTGAGCTGCCATACCTATGTAATCATCATTAGACTCATCCAACTCTTTCTAAATCCTCTGCACTGTCCTGAGATTGACACCTAAACACTCTGAAATGTTCGTATTGGAGCTCCTGGTATGAATGGCAAGCAGTTTCCAGATTTCTGCCAGAGTGAATTATGTCTGATGGCAATCTTTTTCTCACAGTGCCCAACTGATCCTACTATACTTTGCAGTCAACAAAATCAAAAACTAACAATGCATATGCACAAAATTAAAAATATAAAATGGCAACAATTTATCAATTGCACCCTGTATATATATATATATATATATTATATATATATACATACATACACACACGCACACACAGGTAATATATAGCTTATAAATTTTGGATTTATTCATAAATAAAAGTTTATATTGCATTTTGCATAATAAAGGCTGATACCTGCAAACCAACTTATTATCAATATTTAATTAATTATTAGCTGAAACTGACATGATACATTGCTCATATAAGCATATACTGAAAATGTTAACATTGGTTGTTGAATACCAATTTTAATGTGAAAATACTGAGCTGCATAATAAAATCTGATGTAATATAATTATATTCTAAGAATGTTTTTATGATACACATAAACTAAGGCTTCACACATTATTTAAGAATATAATGTTTTTCTTAGCTGTTTAATTCAAGTTTATCTAAGAGAAAGAATGTTAAAGACAAACAAATACATGTGTACACACATGTATTAATTTAAATATTTAATATAAATGAATAGACATAAAATATAGATAAGTTATAAAGAAAAACATCTTTAAATGGTATTGAACATCTGTTTGTCACTTCATATAAGTTTAATCTTCTTTCAAGATGTCTTGATGCTTGCATATGGCTCATAAAGCAGGGTAATGCAAGGAAAGTTGGGTCACTGTGTGGTGCCAGAAAATTTTCTTGTCAGAGTCCATCTTACACATTTACAAATCTACCATTCAGCCATGCTTTGAAAACTGCTGACATATCTGGTCTGGTGCTCCTGCTATTCATTTCAAGGTTCTCGACAAAATACAAAGAAGGATCTGCAATGTAATTGATCCTGACTTGGCATCATGACTTCAGTCACTTTCTCACTGACATGACATGGCTTCCCTCTGTCTTTTCTACAAATATTCACATGGCAACTGCTTTGACAAACTTTTTTCCTGGGTGCCCTGACTACATGAATTTAAGTGTGTTACTAAATTGGCATCTAGGTCCCACCTATTTACTGTTAAAAAAGCTAAATGTAACTGCCTCTTCTATTCCAACAGTTTTGTTTCTCCCACTTCTTGTATGCGGAACACCCTTCCATTTACTTGCTTCCCTGATAACTACAATCTTCAAAAAATTAAATGCAATGCCAATCATTGTCTTCTGTATTCTTCAATCCCATTCATCTTTTGTCCTTTCCTCAATCTTCCCTATACTCAGTCTTTTCTCACACTTTCACTTGCTGTAACCTCCTGTGTACTAGTGGAATTTCTGCCCTGCTTCGGGTGAAACACTTAATACACACACACACACACATATATATATATATATATATATATATATATATATATACACAACCTTTTTATTCTCTTAGTAAATTATCAATGGCTTGCAACTTACAGGGAATTTTAAGATTTTAACTTTTACAATAGCATTAGAACAGAATAAGCAACAAAAAATGGAGATTAATTTAATTGTTCTAGTTGTCATTAAGTTTGAATGCCACAATGTAATCTCTAATTTGAAAATACATAGCACCATCTTTCCAATGAAGTCAGAATAGGTGATAAAAGCACAGTGTTGTCTATTTTAGTTACTTTAGTACAAAAAATCAACTTGGCAATAGCAGATAAAAATACTTTCTTTGAGTTCATATGCATAGTCATGTGTTAGAAAATCTATTGGCATTAACCATCACAAATATTATCACTGTTACCATGTGCTTTTATATAAAAGCATCAAACACACAAATGTACAAATAGCCAAGTGCTAGGTTTTACTTAAAATAGGCTTAGTTGAATGTCACTTATTATTACTTTGTATATAGGACAATTAACATCATTGATATGGCTGGATCATCTTGCAGAGGTTATGATTTATAAAAATTTGAACACATTAAACATTATTGATAAGCTTGATCATAATCCATTGATTAATTTGAGGCAATGGTTTATTCCATTAGGATAGACTTTGTTAAATAAGGTTAAACAAATAAAAGAAGATAATATGGTATTTAACCCATTTTATTTCATAAATAATCTAATGTAACAAGATTGTGTGTGTATGTAGGGAGACATCAGGTATTTGGGGTTAAATTTATAGCATAATGGAATTTGTTTCTTGTTAATCATTTTATGTCTTGATCGCAAGTATATACTGAACAGACTCAATTTTGCTTACCTTTGATGACCAGACAGACACTTGAATTTCTAACATGGATTTTAAGTATTCTGATTAGTTTACTAATGATGACAATGTAGAGGGGAAGGACAGGGATTGGTGAAAGTTGTACTTGCTGACTTATTTCGACAAACAACTTTATGTCATGTCCAATAATGACTACCAAAACAAATATATAAATACGTTTTCATAGAATATTTATTTTCACGTATTGGGAAGATAGTTGAAGCTTGCCTAAATGATATAAATTGAAACAGGCCAAAAAGAGCTAAATGACTGAAATACAACATAAATCAATGATAATCATTTTGAAGAGATTTAGAATATACTTTTAAGTCAATGTATGAAATGTCAATGGAATAGAGAATGCTACTGGCAGTTTCTTTTTTTAACTATATTCACTGGAGTAGTTTCATGTGCAAGGTAGAACTATTGTTCGTCCTATATATTTTTCTAATGTTTCTACAATCATAATTATAAACTCATACAGATTTCAGCCAAAATTTATGCAGAAAATCATGACTATAAATAAAAGAAATGTTATGATTATATCTATTTGATTCAAAACATTATGCACCATCTTAAGAATAGCCACTTCAAAAGATAATAAATTTCATAAAAACAATATATCAATTCAAAATAGTTTGTCATATAAAATTATTAACAAACTACTTAGAGTTTTCATAATGCTCTTCAAAAGCATTACATAGGTGTGGGAGTCTGTACAGCAGTTTATCAGTAATGTCAGTTGTTTGGCATAGTTTATTGATATTCAAAATCAGCAGCGTTATTCTTCAGGTTTTATCTGTAAATATTAGACTTTCTGGTTGCAGCCAGTAAAGAGTTTTGTTTGAGAAGGAGCTGATCATTTTAGAAATGTTTTTAATGATACAGTGTAACCCGGATATAAGAGAGTTGTCAGGACCGGAGACTAAGTCTCTTATATCCGGGTTTCTTTTATATCCGGGTTTGGTCTATTTTGTTTAGGTAAGTATGGGAACACTTCATATAACGCTTTTTACGTACAGAACTCTAGTTTATTTAACAGTTATGGATACAAAAAACACAGACAAAAATACATTTTCAATCAGTTTTCAAAATAATTCAATCAAAAATTACTTTTTCTTAAAAAAGTCAGTCATTTTTGATTGTACAGAAATCTCTTTGTTAACATCATGAACACTTTCATACAGTCCGTAAATCATTTTCAATGCGCCATCAGGATTACTGCTTTTTGCTTCAAAGTAGGCTGTCAGAGTTTCAAGCGCATTCAATGCAGCCAGAGAATTTGGCACTGGTTTGTCACTTTCAGAAACTTCAGAACTTACGCTTTCAGCATCATCATCTTCGTCAAAATCTTGATCATCCGATTTTATACCATGTGTGATGTCCGTGTCAGTCAGTTCTCCATAACATTGTGTACGGTCGTCGAAGCTGATAAATTTGTCAAAATCTGTTTGCCGTGGTTTTGCTGACTTACCAACAACTACCACTTGCTTTTCACTGCCATCCATGTTTGTGAACTGAAGCATCGTGAGTCTGTCTTTGGGAACTTTTGTCCCATTTGACTGTTCATCGCTGGCAAATCGCAAAGATCCAGACGGCATGGCTTTGTAGAAAATTTCCGTTTCATCACAGTTCCAGACATCTTTTGGATCATATCCATGAAAAAGTTGTGGCAAAATGTTTGTCACCTATTCGTTGGCAGAACCGTGATCTGCTGACGTTGATTCACTGTGAAATTTTTTGAATGAAACGTTATTGGCCTGCTTCCAGCGCATGAGCCAGCCATTGCTTGGTTCAAAATCAACTTCAAGATTTACGGCCAGTTGTGATGCTTTCTGCCTGATGACGGTAGCTCCATGAGCACATGCATGCATAAACCATTTTGTAAGCGCTTCGTTAACATCCTTGTGCACGGATTGGCGCTTTCGTTTGCGATTAGTGTTTCCGTTCATTTGCATGCAAGATCTGAGATCGTCTTCTTTCTTGAGAATTTTTGCTGCTGTTGAATAACCGATTCCGTGCTTTTTCGCTGCAGCGGCCAGTTTGAGTTTCTTCACTTTGACATCGTCGATGAGCTCCAACTGTTCAGAAATGCTCAGAGTTTTTCGTTGAGACGCCGACATCACTAATCGCAATGATTGCAAGCAAACGGTTTTCAGTGGCAAAATTAATAAACAGACAAACTTCTGACTCAACAGAACAGTGGGTAAAGTGAAAGTGCTGTCCAGTAAATGCAACGACAGGCAAAGTCGGCAAAAAAGCGGGCGGCACTACCCTTAGACACACAAAGCAAAATCATAAGGTAGAGGGTGTCTCCTACAGACACAGATTCGACCCACCGTGTCTCTAGACTAGTCAAGATTAAGTCATTGAACTTCACTCTCTCTCTAACTGACCTCTGTTTGACCGATTTATGACATCACACTGTCACTCAAAAGGAACTCTCTTATATCGGGGAGGACGGGACCAGAGAAAATCTCTGTTATATCCGGGTTTCGCTTATATCCGGGTCTAATTTATATACATTAACACAGGCTCTAATTTGGGACCAGATAAAATCACTCTTATATCAGGGTTTCTCTTATATCCGGGTCTCTTATATCAGGGTTACACTGTATTACATGTTTTAAAAATGAAGGAAATTGTTAATTTTCCAACATTTGATAAGTTTTAGAAATAAAATTATTTTTCATTAAATTCCACTTATGATTGTGAATATTTCTAATGATTTAAACCTAAAAAGAAAATTTCCATTCAAATTTCTTATGTAATTTTTCTTTGATATATTTACTAAAATCATCTGTAGGATATGTCTACCACAAGGAATGTGTTAAAAAAGCAAAATTAAGTTGCATTAAGTTAGTATAAAGCATCATAAGTAAATGTGTACATATTTTCCTGAGAAATTGTCTGATATTTTTTGTTATTATTCTGTGTAGTATTTCTTATTTTTCTTCTAGTAGAAAACCATAATATTTGATAACCTATCAGGTATTATAGTAATATTCTGAATTTTAATTCTTTTCTTTCTCTCTCTCTCTCTCTCTCTCTACACACACACATCTATATCTATATATATATATATATACACACATACACAGATACATGTTTTATTAAAGATGACTGATAAGGTATTGTAATTAAGCTTTTTATTTAATTTTTCTTGTGTTTATATATGTTTTTCTTTTCTGGACAAATTGTGTAAAAATTGTCTAAATGTTCTGCATATTTGAGTGATTTCGGCCATTCTTTTAGCCATTAACAAGGATGATTTTTATATTTAAATAATAAAATTATAATAATTATAATATTTTATTAAATGAATGTATGTATTTTTTATGTATGTATCTAGAGTTATACAAATCATTTGTTTTTGTTTTCCAAACACACTCAGTACATTTTGGCCATGTTCCTAGTTCATGTTATTGAGTGGTGGCTTTTTCTTTTTTATTATTAAAGCATTCATTATTTTTAGTTAATTTTTTTTACATAGCCCCTATTGGAAATCTAGCAAAAACATACTTGTAAAAAATACAAGCATCAACCTTGATAATAGATAAAAGAATAGCCAAAAGTACTCATATATGCAGAACATTTGGACAGTTTTAACACACTTTATGTTCAGAAAAGAGAACATTTATATGAACACAAGAAAAATGAAATAAAAAGCTTAATTACAGTACCTTGTCAGTCACTTTTAATGAAACTTGTATAAAAGAGGGATGTATGTATGTATATATGTATGTATGTATGTATTTATGTTGCAGTTAATTTTTTTAAAATTCTTCTTTAGTTGTTTCTTTGTTTTCTTCTGATCATGTCTTAATATTATATTCATATTATATGCAAAGAAATCCATTTTTATATATAATTTTATTTGATAGTAAAACTGCCTATTTTTAATTTATACAACTGGGGTTATAATTAGCTATGGATTAAACTGAAATGGATTTGGGGGAATTTTAAATATCTTATCTTCAGCTGAGTGGAAAATAAAGAATATAACAATCTTGTATTATCTTCATTTTTAGAAGTAGAGCGATTGTGAGGATTTAATTTATTAATGGCATTTTTTAACTTTGTAAATATATTCTGTTCATCATTTT
Organism: Acanthosepion lycidas; assembly: GCA_963932145.1. Taxonomy (NCBI): domain Eukaryota; kingdom Metazoa; phylum Mollusca; class Cephalopoda; order Sepiida; family Sepiidae; genus Acanthosepion; species Acanthosepion lycidas. Next base: position 45,108,858 of record OZ010599.1, on the reverse strand, counting down.
ACTCTCTTGAAATAAAAGCTTTAAAAAGTGTTCTCTGAATTGGACTTTTCAGTTTAAACTGATTGTTTGTACACTAATTCAATGAGGAGACACAACAAAGACATGATGATGTTATAAACCAGAGTAGGGTATTTTTTATTCTAAATTATTTACAGAATAAGTATAGAAATGTTGATTCCCTTTATTTCTTTATAATTGTTTTCATTTTTTATGTATAGATAGCATAATGATTCTCAAAGTGGAAAATGGTATCAGGAAGAAGAGTTCAAATTCTAGTTTGGTGTATTTACTTTTACATAAATGCATTGCATGACCAGGGTCAGTTTTCAATCAGCACCTGATGATTGGATTCTGCATGAAACTCAGAGTTGTGCCACCAGTGAAGAGAAAAATGTATATTTATTATTAGTATAAATATTAGCTCTGTTTTTATACATTGAGCACAGTTTTATTAACACTATATATATATATATATATATATATATATATATATATACAAATGTCTATTATGCTTGATCTTGAGCCATTCTAAGCTTCATATAGTGGCTTTAGTCTCAGGAGAAAATAAAGACAAAAACTATATGAAGTATAGAACAGCTCATGATCAAACATAATAAACATTTGTTGTCTGTTATATTTGACAATATATGTTTGAATAATGATCTGCTGCTCCAATATGCTATATATATATATATATATATATATATATATAGTAAAGGTAATAAATCCATTGATATATAATCCAAGTGGATCCTAGCAATGTAAAATATTAATATTGATCCACAAAAAGAGTTATTATTACAGAGAAAATAATTAATACACAATAAAATCCCAAATCACCTCATATGGAGAATAAGCTTATTTCAACCGATGAAATTTTTCAGTCTTATTCAACCCTGGTATAGACTGAGTTCATGTCAGAATTAGAAATTTAACTGTGACAGCTACAAATAAATAAATAAATTGAAAAACTAATACAGAATTTATCCATTTCAATGTTTCAGTCAGACGAAAGGCAGAAGGCAGTGGTCGGGGGAGAGGTAAAAATAAAAAAACCCGGATATTAACCTTATAACATTAAATTGGGGTTATATAAAGAATGAAATGTTAATTTGAAACTAACAGAGGAATAAAAAGGGTTTAAAAACATTAAATTATATAGATAAAGTTATGTTTAAAAATACAAAATCATTCTTAAAAGTACTATTCCAAAGAAAAGTTACATTTAAAAATAAAATATATCTAAATAAATTATAATTAAAAGTAAGTGATATTTAAATAATCTATATTAAAATTAAGTAAAATTATATTTAAAAATAAGTTATATCAATATAAATTCAATAGGTTGTAGTAAAGAATAAAAAATATTTAGAATTAAAAATATAAGATAAAATAAATTATACATTTAAAAATAAAATTATAAGGAAATGAATAAATAAAATAAAATTTAAGTTTAAAGGAAAGTTAAATCTAAAAACAAGTTATATTTAAAAGTTTGGGGAATTGAAGGAGAAAGGTTTGAATCCATATATATATATATATATATATATATATATATATATATTTATATGCTTTGGTAATGAGATTCTAGGGACCTGGAACAGTCAAGCACTTTTTTTGCTTTTTGTGTTATGCTTCTTTGCCAAGGTCCAGTTTTTCTTGTGCTATCAAGAACTTTTTTGGCACACCTGTAAATTTATTCTGGAGTTTGGAGATCTTATTTATATTCTTTTTCTCCTTCAAATATAATTGATTTTTCAACTATTTGATCCTTCGCCATATGAGTATTTCTCTCTCAGTAGTTTTACTTGGTGAGTACATAATATATATTTGTCAGTTCAGTTATCAATATAACACCTTGAGTGAACTGAGGGGGTATAAGTGCCCATATCACCCAACAGATCAGTACTGACCTCCTAAAAATTGTGTGCATTAGTGTGCAATAAACTGGTAGTCATGGTTAGTACATCATATTATTATGATGAATAATATATAAATGCTCTGTCATTGTGGTTCATGGTACTTTTTTCTAGGTTATCATTTTAATATACTCTTTCAGGAGTTACTTAATCCTGTGTGTTTATATATATATATATATATATATATATATATATATATATATATATATATATATATATATATATATTTATGTATGTATGTATGTGTATATATATATATATATATATATATATATGTCGGACTTTGTCCATTTCTTAATGTATGACGTCATTTGTTTACATTTGATATGCCCTGAGCAGTTATGAATGTGTGAGATTCATGGAAGATTGAAGTTTATAAGCAGTAAATTTGACCTTGCCTACCAAACGATCCTTGGTGGCCGAGAGGTTAGGCACGTCAGCGTAAATGACGGTTCCATATATATATATATATATATATATATGTATGTATGTATGTATGTGTGTGTATATATATATATGTATGTGTGTGTATATATATATATATATATATATATATATATATATATATATATATATGTATGTATGTGTGTGTGTGTGTATATATATATATATGTATGTATGTGTGTGTGTATATATATATATATGTATGTATGTATGTGTGTGTGTATATATATATATATGTATGTATGTATGTGTGTGTGTATATATATATATATATATATATATATGTATGTATGTATGTATGTGTGTATATATTTATATATGTATGTATGTATGTATGTATGTGTGTATATATATATATATATGTATGTATGTATGTGTGTATATATTTATATATGTATGTATGTATGTGTGTATATATATATATATATATATATATATATATATATATATGTATGTATGTATGTATGTGTATATATATATATATATATATATATATATATATATATATATATATATATATATATATATATATATAACATTCCCCACCTAATACAGGGTTTCCAGTTATTTGAGAATAAACTTTTGGCAGTTTATGAACAAAAACAACCCAATACAATATTGTGTATTACGTTCCAAACCTTAATATTATTATTTCCCTTTCAGTTTTATTAAGAGCATTAACATGGTGGTTTCCAATATGTCATAGGAGAAATGAAAAGATATACCATACTCATAGCTCTAGCCACCAACCAAAACAAATTGACTAAGAGAGAGTCAGCTTCTTTAAAGTGACCAGGTTCTCAATATTCAAGAAATAAAAGATACTAGAAGGCTCTGGTGGGGACCTGTCATCCATGGTCAGGAGAAAGAAGCGTTCTAAGTAGTTAAATGTTGTAAGGTTATACACGTTCACCCAGCAGATCTTGGACATCATCATTATTAACCTTAACAAGTCCATGACTTTCATATCTTCTCTTTCACATTGTTCTCTGTGGGCCCTCTTCATCACTCTGGCCTTTTTATGGGCAGTGGCCATTGTCTTATAGAGTACATTGTTCTTTGTCTAAAAAGTCCGAACCACTTGCCATATACTCATGAGGTCTACTTCATCCAGCTGATAACTATCAGGAAAATAAATGTCCATTCCATTTTTGTGGCAGGTCAGCTGTTTTCTATTTAATAAGATATCACCTGACACTGATATTGCTACAGTAGCTCTGTATGGACCCCATGGAGGTACCTCTGGTGATGCACCCTAAATTCACATCATTCGTGATGGGTGTTATAAGCAATGAGGACAATGTCATGCTATCCTGCTTCTTCCTGTAGGACTTCAGTCTCAATGCAAATATCTGCATTCAAGTTTTGGATGGTCAAGCCCTGGTTTATATATGTTCCAGTGGGACTCTGAACTTAGCTCCCTCCCACATGTCTTTGGCTGATGGAAGATGTTCATGTAGCATCCTAGCTCTACTGATTTGAATCTCATGGACTACTATGTCTAAGGCAATGTCAAGTGTATGGGGTGGGCAACCAGCAAGCCCACAATACCAAGAACTTGATGAATGATCATTATAGATGTGATGACCAACATGAATAAGAACCATATGATCTGAGCATACAGTTGCTTTCAAGGCAACATCAAAATCATTCTCAGATCTGACAGTGGGTTTACTGAATACTGCTTTTCTAAGTTGGATATATGAACAAGCTTTTGAAAATACATTGATTCTGTATTGAATATTTGTTTTTTCTGAAATTATAATTTATTCTCAATTACCTGGTACACACAAAATATTTGCAAAACTCTAATACCTGTGTACAAGAGTAGATCAGCAAATATGTAGCCTGAGAGATTTATTAGATGAATTTTAATCTATTTCCACTGCATAATGTAAGAGCATTAACAAGGAGAAAAGTATGTTAAAAAAAAAGAAATATTTTTAGTGTAAAATAAATGCTTTTTTACATCATTATACTTTGGACTTAATGATGTATGGGGGTACTGAGAAGTTCATAGCCTAATCCAATTCCTGAAATCTGGCCAAATGACCAAACATTAGATTTATTTTAAAAAAAAACAACTTTTCAGCACCTCCAAATATCTTTACACACACACACACACACACACACATACATGCATATGTAACTATTCCATATGTTGATGCTATATATCGGCTGCTAGAGGATTAAAGGTAGTGGTGGGGAGTAGTAAACCCACCCTTCCCATTTCTATTGTTTAAGGCTGATCTTTTAGACTATTTAGTCCTGAAATTTTGTTTATATTTATTATTTTAATTAATTCTTTTATTTATTGTGCATAATTTCTTTGGACCAAAATTTTGGTATATGAAATAAAATTATATTAGATTTAGGTCTTGGGATATTAAATAATTATGATGTTGGTGTAGGTAGTGTAGTAGAAATTTGTTTTTGTAAATGAATTCTGATCATTTGTTTTAGAATTTCTGGAAAGTTAATTATTGTTGTTTTCTCCTCTAGTCAAAAGTTACATAGGTTTGAAGTGTTGTTGTAAGCTAGTGCTGTTTTTCTTATTTTCCATATTAATTTTTGGCATATTTTGGTTTGTGTTTTTGAAGCTCCATATATGTTTTGAGATGATTGTTATTTGCATATTTTTGTTGTTAAATATTATCTTGTATGAGTAGCTTCTCTATTTCCAGATATCTTCCATAATTTCTATATATATTTTCCTGGGTTTCCGTTGGATCTTACAATAGCTTGGTATATTACACTGGTTTGTTTTTAGCAGGCATTCATACTTTATTCTGCCTTTACATGTAGATGTTGTGAGTGCTTGTCATGTACTGCTGATTTATCTGTTGCATTTTTTATAATTTTTTGCATGTTCTCACTCTAGCTATAGATAAGTTTTAGAGTATTTCTGTTGAATATTTTGTCAATATTATCCAACAGAAATGTTGGTTAAAGTTTCAGGATACGCTTTTATTTTTTTAGCAATATATCATACAAGTTCCAGTTTATAATATCTATCTTTCTAAAAAAAATATTAATAAGAACTTGTTTTGGAAATTAGGTTTTATTATGCAAAGTCCAGCATAAATGCTTATTTATAAATCAATCCAAAAAAAATAAATATATATTTGATTAACACAATATCCCAAAAGATAAAACCGTAGAAATATATATTTGATTAATACAATATCTCATATACCTGATTAATTTATTATTTTATATGTTAATATAAACATTAATATTTTATAAGCTTCATCAGTCTTTCAATCATAGATTACTTTCCATTTTCTATGGTTTCAACTTTAATATTACTTGTAGCAGTTTTTATTGTTTCCAAAATAGCTTCTTTGTTTATATATTGTTTTCTAGTCTTATATAGATATCTTTTAATGATTGACTACAAGTTTTCTGTTTTATTGGATTAATATCTGGAGTAGCTTGGGGCCTTTCCACTAATTTGATCACTTTGAAACTTTTTTGGCAAGGTCGGCAATAGTTTGTCAGCTTTGCAAAATGGGAAGAAGCATTGTCTTGCCTGAATATATTCTTTAGCTTCAAACTTTTTGCTTATGACTTGTGCCACTCAAAAATGTCTTGGTCAAGAACAATAATCCTCTGCATTGATCTTGACACATTCATCAACTTTGAAGAGATCTATAATTTTACTACTACCAATATGTGCTCAAAACATTAATCCCAATGTTCTGTTGTGTTGGCTAACTATATCCATGAAGGACACAACCTTTAGCCCTGTCATCAGACATATGTATTGTAACTTTACATTTATCACTAAAATTACTGTTGTAAAATCATTTTTCATGTATTTTTTTTTTTTGCTTAACTTATACATTTCTCTTTGTAATGTTTATATAAAGGTAGTAATTTCATTATTTTCATATTTTTAGCCAATGTTCTTTATTTTCTCTACATTTTCTATCTATTTACATTCACAAAACCAGCATCTTCAACACTTTTCTTGCTTATTATTCTTTTAATCTTTCTCAAATTTTTTTCATGACTTTCTTAAAACTTATTTTCTTTTTGTTCTTATTTTATCATATTTTCATTTTTTATTATTCTATAAAATAAAATAATAAAAAATAATCAATTTTTCACAATTTCTAATGTTGTGTTCACATCAGTCTATAACTTAATATCTTATTTTTCCTTTGAAGTTATAACATTCTTATGACCCATAGTAATCATTATATATCTTAAATTAAAAAAAAATATCAGTAAATATAATATTATTTATATTTATTTCAAATATGATGCATAATAAAATCTGACACCACCAAATAAGTTATTGCAAGTCTTTCTAATAAACAGATATTATAAAATGAAAACATTGTATATTTAGAATATAAATCCACATGTATCTGTAAAATTTAACGAATATTAGTTATCTTGAAACCAAGTATATTGGGAAAATATTGACTTGCATAATAATATCTGAGAGAGGCTATATATGCAGCTGAGATACATTCCACATAATGGTAAGACATTAGCTAGATGAAGAGACCATTGGCACTAATGTCTTACCATTATATATCAGTTATTTCTGGGAGGTATATATGGGAAATATTTCTGCTGCACTTTATATTATACTCTAAACCTAAGTAGAGGGCTGAGGAGCAACTCTTTGATTCTTGACAAAACACATTCTGATCCTTAGTAAAATGGTAATTCACACATAAGTAATCCTGTCATTATATATATATATATATATATATATATATATATATATATATATATTACACATACACACATTACACTAGTTGGCTTAGAAAATCATTTGCAAAAGTTTTCCATTATTTTTCTAGTATTAACAGTATCATTGTTAATTTCACTCTTTTAGAAGAAGATTGCTGTGAAATTAGAATTTATTTCTTAAATACTGTTTAGCTACAAGTACATTTCTGGTAAACAGTAAAGCAGTTTGGAAACTGACCAGTTTGTTACCTGAACTGACTGAAGAATGAGGAAAAATTAGAAAATGTTCAACTGGCTGCTGATTCAACAACGAAAAGAACATCTAAAAAATTAATTGAAAGCAAGGAGTTGACTTGAAGCAAGTCATTGTATATATTGGAAGCAAATATTCAATTAGGGTAATTAGTATTATTTTTGTAGTCTTCAAGATTAAAAGTTAAATAGAAGCCCAATCAAGCCAGTGAAAAATTTGACACTGAGTTTTTTTATTTTTTTTTTTCGTAGTTGGAAATTTGAAATTAATCAAGTAGAATATTCATAACCAAAAATTGATACTAGTCTCTATGTTCAATGGTATGATACAATGCAGAATTAGTATATATGCAAAACTATTCTTTTTACTTGTGCAGATGTGTTTCCACTGTTTTTGGTTTCATTTTTCTGTTAATCAACAAAGATACTCAATCAAAATGGCTGAATTAGATCATAGTATATTAAAAAGTAATTACAAGTTATATTACATAAACACAATTATTCATTTTTATTTACTCAAAAATCTATTATTTTATCTAACCTTTTTCAACAAAAATCACTCAATTCATCTTTTACCAAAATAAACACATTTTTGTAAAATTCAAAGCAAAAGTTGTCAGTATCAACCTTTTTTTTATTATTTTCTTGTTATATAAAGCATTCATAAGAATTGTTGCTGTATCGGTTTATCTGCATTTAATATCTTAGTTATCACATATTAGCACCCAGTATAATATAATTACTGTGCATGCACTTATTCTTGAAAACATTGTCAGTATAAATTTTACTAATAAATTGTGTTATTTTCATATTATCTAACATCTTGGGCTGTTCACATTAAATACTGTCCACTTGCCAACAAAAAATTACTAAGATTAAAAAGAGGATACATGGCTCCTGGGTGATAGGTTTTCTGGCATAATGAAATCATTATTGTTTCATTGCAATTAAGACTGGTTTAGTTTAAAAATTTTCAAAATGCAGATTCAACATTGAAACAGCATTCAATGTCATTGCAGATTTTAAAAGTATATGAATAGCATTCAAATATATAACTCACTAATCCAACAGCAAGGGAAAAAAATTTATGAGTTCCAAATTCTAATACTTAACTGTATCTGCAAAAGCTTTGTTTGTGTGTGTGTGTGTTTCTAAACTGCAGATTTATTGATTTTACTTTGCTGAAAAAAGAAAAAATATTAACTTTATACACATTTCAAATTAGATTTCAACTTTTATCTATCAAAATGCACACAATGAACTGAGCATATTTTTTTTAATTCTTTTTCTTAATTTGGTGTAATCAAATATAAACAACTAACCAGAATCTGTCCTGATTAGAATTGTCAACACATTACTTTTTTGGTCAAGCCATTGTAAGTTTCAAAGTGTTGTAACCTAGGGAAGGTTACTGAATAGAATAATCACACGAGGGTTGGTAATAAACGATAATACGTAGAACAAGAACAACACATATAAGTTTTGCCAGTTTCACATAGAAGAAGTAGTCAACTGCTAGAAGTGAGTCAAGTGAATTCCACAATGAATTTCCAACTTCAGACCAACATACAGTATTCATTATTGTATTTATGGGAATGGGGGCATACCCATTATCGTTCATAGGTATGCTCCAACACAAAGCAATGTAATCTGGTAATCAAATACACCTGACATCACATTTTGTGATAGTTTTCTATGATCTAAATGTGTCTTCATATTTTCATTTTTATAGTTTAATGTGAAATAAATTTTCTAATTATATTTAAGATGGAAAATGTGAGAGATCAAGTAGCATAAATTCTGTTATGGATTTCAACACTTTTGTCAATAATTTTGCTGCATTAATCAGTGTCTTGGGTTCTTGATGCATTTCTTAAAATTTCTATTTTTCCCTTCAATTTAAGAAATTTCATTTTTATTCAGTGTCCTAAATAATACAGGAACTTATATGTATCTGATTTCTTGAGAAAGTTTTTCATGTTAAAAAAATCTTATCTTATATAGAAATAGGTATTCTACTTTTATTATTGTTTTATTAGCATTATTTTTACTTGGGCTTTCATAGTAATTGGGAGTTTTCACTGGGGTCCAGTTGGCAGCAATTCTCTTCAATACTGCAAGATTCTTTTCAATATTTTAGCATCTGCTATGTGGATGGTATCAGTCTTTGCTTGAACTCTAACTTCTTTTTTTAGGTTCTTTAGAAGTGATCCCAACACTCTGCTAAACAATTGGCATGATTATTTCCCCAGCTCTTTGGCCAGATCAAGATCTTTACTTTTTTTATTATCTTTTAATTATCTAGAACAGATTCTGATTTGTGCATATGTCATTGGCCTGTGTGATCAAAATGCAGTTGCTTACATTGTTCCTAGGAAATCATGTTTCCATCCTGTTTTTGTATTATTTCTGGCTAATTTACTATATTTGTTCATTAGGTGGTTCACAATTTCATCTTTATTTCCACACAACTTACATTTGCTATTCTTATGTGTCCAATCTATCCTTTACATAGTTTGTTTTATGACATTTACATAAAGATTGCCTATTTCTTTTTTTAAAGATTTTCTCCTATTTAGTCATGCCCATGATGATTTATCTGCTATTCTCTTGTGGTCTTCTGAAGTGTCCATACAGTTGTTTGCTTTCCCATTTTTCTGTTCTTACCACTTTTTCTGTTCTTACCACTTTTTCTGAAGTGTCTACACAATTGTTTTCTTTCACATTTTTGTGTTCTTGACATGTTTTCTGAAGTGTCTACACAATTGTTTTCTTTCACATTTTTGTGTTCTTGACATGTTTTCTGAAGTGTCTACACAATTGTTTTCTTTCACATTTTTGTGTTCTTGACATGTTTTCTGAAGTGTCTACACAATTGTTTTCTTTCACATTTTTGTGTTCTTGACATGTTTTCTGAAGTGTCTACACAATTGTTTTCTTTCACATTTTTGTGTTCTTGACATGTTTTCTGAAGTGTCTACACAATTGTTTTCTTTCACATTTTTGTGTTCTTGACATGTTTTCTGAAGTGTCTACACAATTGTTTTCTTTCACATTTTTGTGTTCTTGACATGTTTTCTGAAGTGTCTACACAATTGTTTTCTTTCACATTTTTGTGTTCTTGACATGTTTTCTGAAGTGTCTACACAATTGTTTTCTTTCACATTTTTGTGTTCTTGACATGTTTTCTGAAGTGTCTACACAATTGTTTTCTTTCACATTTTTGTGTTCTTGACATGTTTTCTGAAGTGTCTACACAATTGTTTTCTTTCACATTTTTGTGTTCTTGACATGTTTTCTGAAGTGTCTACACAATTGTTTTCTTTCACATTTTTGTGTTCTTGACATGTTTTCTGAAGTGTCTACACAATTGTTTTCTTTCACATTTTTGTGTTCTTGACATGTTTTCTGAAGTGTCTACACAATTGTTTTCTTTCACATTTTTGTGTTCTTGACATGTTTTCTGAAGTGTCTACACAATTGTTTTCTTTCACATTTTTGTGTTCTTGACATGTTTTCTGAAGTGTCTACACAATTGTTTTCTTTCACATTTTTGTGTTCTTGACATGTTTTCTGAAGTGTCTACACAATTGTTTTCTTTCACATTTTTGTGTTCTTGACATGTTTTCTGAAGTGTCTACACAATTGTTTTCTTTCACATTTTTGTGTTCTTGACATGTTTTCTGAAGTGTCTACACAATTGTTTTCTTTCACATTTTTGTGTTCTTGACATGTTTTCTGAAGTGTCTACACAATTGTTTTCTTTCACATTTTTGTGTTCTTGACATGTTTTCTGAAGTGTCTACACAATTGTTTTCTTTCACATTTTTGTGTTCTTGACATGTTTTCTGAAGTGTCTACACAATTGTTTTCTTTCACATTTTTGTGTTCTTGACATGTTTTCTGAAGTGTCTATACATTTGTTTTCTTTCACATTTTTGTGTTCTTGACATGTTTTCTGAAGTGTCTATACATTTGTTTTCTTTCACATTTTTGTGTTCTTGACATGTTTTCTGAAGTGTCTATACATTTGTTTTCTTTTATATTTTGTATTTTTGTCATGTCTTTTGAAGTGTCAACAGAATTATTTTCCACCCCAATTTTATATTTTGCCATATATTCTGAAGTTTTTTATACAATTGTTTAGTTTTCTATTTTAATTCTCTTGTTGTATGTTCTGGTTTTCTGTTCATCAATTTGCATATTTTAGTGTGCTTTTTAGCTGTTCCAAGTCTTACTGTTTGTGCATCTTTTGAGTTCCTTGACACAAACTTCATTGCTAACTAGTCTTCTTTCTGTATTTCTTTTGATGTATAGCTTACCAACATTGTCTCTTGGGTGTAGTTATTAGTTTTTTTCTAGTTCAGGAAGTCTTCTGCCCAGTAATGCCATGTCATCACCACAATGGCTGTATACATAGTTATGAGACTCATTCTGATGGGTTTCTAGCCACCTCCTCTTGAGAAAAGCCTCATGGGGGAATCAGTTTAGTTGCTAATGTCCTAATGATATGGTAGGTAGTTCTGGGTTAGATAGTATCAATAGCAGTTGAAGAACATCAGCAGTGGTTTAACCTGGAGAGGGATGGGCTCCACCACTGCTACTTGCTTAAAACACAACATGTATGAATGAACATCTATCCGGATTTCAACTTAAATGTGTGTAAGGAACTGGTCAGGTGCAACTACTTGTCATGGGACTGATGATCATCATAATCCAAGTTTCTATGTTCCTCTCTGTTTCAGTTTAAGAAAGGTCCAGTTTCTGCCAATGGTAACCACCCATGTATTTATTCCTTTAATTAGTTTTATGTTGCAGAGTTTGGTTTGGTTTACAGCATATCAACCTCAATGGGTTTTTAATGTTGATAAGATTTTTATTGCTGGTAATATTTTTTTTAAATGTATTAATGGTAATATTTTTTTTTCAAAAATTTATTGCTGGTAATAATTTTTTTACAAAGTATTTTTGGTATTAAAACCTATTTTTACACTTTTATAGTGTTTTTACCCCAGTTTGGGGGTTAACTATTTGCCCATAGTTAGAACCCTAACAGGTGCTATCACCCTAGGTCAAGGTGGACCTGAGAACACCAGCAATTAAGAGGTGGTTCCACACTCCTCAGAACCCTCTGATCTTAGGCCTTGCTGTTGGACATAGTTTATCGTCTTACCCAGGACACACATGTAGTTTACTGTCATATCCAGGACAAGCAGAGTTTGGTCTCTAGTATTTTTCTTGTTCTTTTGAGTTATTCTTTACTAACATTTTCATTCATCTCTTTCATATTATCTGCTCCCAAAATATCCAGCCAGGTGCTGTAAGCTTGAATGTGCATGTGGTATAATGAATAATAGCTTGGAATTGTTAATCAGAGAGCCAAGTCTCAATTCCAGTCAGGTTTGTCATATTCATTTACGTGCAAATACCCTTAGTAAAGGTATGAATCCACTTCTTCTACTCCCAGCTATGGGTTAATTAGTAAGACTTGTATCACTAAACTATTATTATCCCCAAAACAAAAATAAAATTGTGTACAAAAATATGTAGATTTCAGCATTAAATAACCCATAGAGGTTGATATGCTGCTAAACAAAATCAACCAACCAACCAAAATATCTAGGTACTTATAACTTTTCTTTTTACATATCCTGATTGGCTAGATCATTATTTCTGCTGTTTCTCTTTTAGCTGTGTTCAAAGCCAGAATTCTAGATTTCTCAATGCCAAATTCAATTCCTATATAGTAGCTCAAGGTTCTTACATTTTGTTTTAATTTGTTTTTGGTTTTGGAAAAAATGTTAATGTCCATGAAATGTATAAACTTTTCTTGAATTGGCTGCACTTCTTTCATATACAGTTTAGTGGCATTATTATTATTATTATTATTATTATTATTATTATTATTATTTATCCAGTGAGTGATAAAATCAGTATTAATTCATAATCTCCACTGGAGCTTCAGTGATAGCAATTCTCCTCAATACTCCAGCACTGTTCCAGATATTTTCCATAATAATGTTGTCTGGATGATTACAACTTTTCCTGAAGAGTCCATTTACACCAGGTTTTTTTTTCAGGTTTTCAAGATAATTTCTAGTATTCCAGTAATAACAAGCATGACTGTTACCATGTTCCACAAATTTCTCAAGTTCCTGGCAAGACTGGGATAATTAATCTATTTTTTTACTTTATTTCAAATCTATTTTCCAGTCTACTGAAATATTATCTGACATATTTTCCTTTTTATTATTATAATAATATTAGTATTTAGCTTTTATTACTAAGTATTAATATATAATATTATCATATTAGTAATAATATAATATAATAATTTTAGTAGTACATTATTATTATCCTATTAAAACTGATCAGTGTGGCTTTCTAGCATTTGTTTTGAATGATATCAAAAATAGCAATAAATAATACTATCAAAATTCTCAGAAAGATAGATTCACAATATGAGTAGCAGTAAATAGAATTTCACAAAAATCTACAGTGCATTGACAAAACCAAAGAGAACAGGGAATATAATATGCTAAACTGAAGCACAGAAGTTACATTGCAGGAGAATATGACAATCTAAAGAGGTTTCTACAGTGTCAAGTAAATGTTTGCTGTTCACTACTATGACATAGACTGCTTGAAATGAAGCTCATATTGCAGGGGTGAGATATACGAACATATTGGGATGTATTGGCTCCCCAACCACTGGATGACTATCGATCTTTTAGCTCAGCAAATAGACTGGGAATACAGACAGTGATGGACAGCTGTCAATGGCTATTAATCATATCATATATATATATATATATATATATATATATATATATATATATACACGCACACACATGTATGCATAGATTCACATAAAGATATGCATTCATGTATACTAAAAGGTATTTTTTTTAATCTCAAGTACAAAAATACACACAAATATATATTCTTATGCATAATATTAGATATGCAAATTATGGATATGCAGTACTCTGAACGAAGGTACATACAACTGCGGTTGTACTGCAATTATTTTTCATACAGTTAGCTCACTTCTAAAAAGAAATATAGCTATTGTGTGTGTGTGTATATATATATATATATATATATATATATATATATATATATATATATATATAATGTAAATGTGTGTATATCCAGATGTGTATATACATAGTCCAAAGACAGAAATTTATAACTCTTCCCTATTTAAAATTTTAGATATAAATGTATAATTATGTGTTATATATATATATATATATATATATATATATATGGCTGGCCACTCATATGTAAGGATGCCTGTCTTTTAAGGCATCTAGCTAATCCCTGTTGCACACACACACACACACATATTAGCAAATATACATCATAGAATATGTACAGTCATTTGCGTTTAAATCTGCTAAATTTAAAACTTACTCAGTCACAAAATGAAAATATATAAATGCATATCTGACTATTTATATATG
>OZ010599.1:45001564-45089064 GCA_963932145.1 Acanthosepion lycidas | reverse complement strand
GTTAAGGCAAGAAAGTGTCAATATGGCAGCAATACACCATTTTTGGTCTGATCTGACTCTTGTAAAGATATAGCATGGCAGGAGAAGTAAGGTACTTCCTGGAGCAGTACAAGGAAACAACCATTTTCCCAGCATCTTTGGTGATGGATTGTACATTTGAGTGAGGTTTAGAGTGAACTTTAGTCCCAGTAGATGTTCAAAGCAAAGTGCTTCATTGACAGTACAACCATTCATCATGACTGAAGAAAATTCAGGGTCTACTTGGTGATGATGAAATGTTACTAGCTTGGTTTTGGAGGTTTTAAAAATTACAAACCAGTTTTTCACACACTGAGCTGTTAGAGCTAGATCAGGAGAGATCCTTTGCAAACCTGTGTTCATCTTGATTTTCAAAGGTAGACCCATAAACTATCATCTGCATAGATATTTACTAATTACCTGAAAATTTTCCTCAGCAGATCATTAATATAAAGCAGAAAGAGGATAAAAGATAGACTTAGGGGACACCCACATTTATCTTGGACTTCAGAAGACTGGCCATTAACAATGACCTTCATGGACCTACCCGAAAGGAAGGATTTGATAATTGTGAAGACTCTTCCAGAGATTCTATAGCTGAGAAATTTGTGTAGCAACCCCTATGCCAAACCTTGCCAATAGACTATGATTTTTCTGAGACAATCAATCTTATGATGAATTTATTGAATGTTTCATTGATTCTGTGTGCAATAATAGTTAAACATCAGCAGTGAACATAGAAGTCTGAAATTCACATGTCACTCATGTGACCATAGCTCTCTACATTTGCAATTGACCATAGCTCTCCACAAACTCCTTTTCTTTATTATTTGTGAATTGCCATGACTTCTAGAAAAAGATTGTGGAATGGTTCCTCATTTCCTTCTTGATATTTTGGAATTCATAATTTTTGTTCTCTTAGACTGGTTGCCACCCCAGGCTAGAGACCTAACTCTATCATGCTATTTAATGAGAAGAAATGGATTTATTTTCTCAAGAGCTAAAGTGAAACAGACTAGGATGGAATTTGAACTCATTGATAACTATTATACTACCAATTCATAGAATATAGAGACACTAAATTTCATATATTTTAAATTTATTTAATCCCGCAACGTTGCATAAATTCAACATGATAACAATAACCAGTGATCACTATTTCTAACATTGCTTACAATTTAGATTTTTAGAAAGCCAAATCAACATAAAAATGATATAGTTTTTAAATGTTTAACACATGCACATACATCCAATATTTATCTCTTATATACTTATATATATATAAATATATATATATATATATATATATATATATATATATATGAGAAGCTTTGAAATTTATGAATTTAATGTTTTCTTTATCAAAATACACATACACTTGTATAAACACATCCACTCACACACACATATATAAATATGCATATTCATAATTACTCATCCACACAGATATGCAAATATATATGGTATAAAATTGGACAGAATATTCCATTCAGTTGAATGTAAACAAATTACAGAAATAATTGCAATTAAAAAATATATTTAATTTAATAGCAGTATTTCATCTTCAATTCTGAAACATAAATTTAACATTTAAAAGAGAATAAATATTTTTTGAAAGACGGAAAAAAAAAATGAAAATTCAAGAGTCGACTAATGATTAAATTTCCAACAGGATGCTAAATTATTGTTTGATGCTCTTATGTTAAATGGTTGCAGAAAATTTAATTACAAACCAAGTTGGAGCATTTTGTGGTAGAATCTTGTTGATACATGAGAAATATTTAAAAAAAGAAAAATGAAAAGGCCCAGTCAATAAGAAAGATGAAAAAGTTAGATTGGAAACTTGGACAGCGGCAGCATCGTAAGTTATGTCCATGACTGTAAAATAAAATAAAACCCCCAAGGAATTGCTCATTAATTCTCTCAAGTAACTGCTTCGGCAATTTGTATCATTCTCTCAAAGCCAACCTCATTTACACTCACTAATTTAATAAGCCAATTATTCTGCTGATTTCAATGCACTTAGTAAAGTACAAGAAAAATTGTACAGATGCTTTTCATCAAATTTGTACTCAATAACAAAAAGAAAAAAATTCTTTGTACCCTTTTATCACAATCAACTAAATCCTGGTATGCTATTTAAGATGCCACTTAAAAAAACTACAGTTATGAGGAACCATGAAAAAGTTGTTTGCATATTATAAATAGAATAAAGAAGCACTTGACATCAATTAATACTTGGTTTTTATTAAAGGAAGAGTTAACAAAAAAAAAAAAAAAAAAAAAATTAAAGAATTATATCGAAGATCCAGTATATAAAAGCAGTGCAAGTTGCAGTCTATTTTCTTTCTGGGCAATATCACCTGCTCACATTCTTAACAATGGAAATAATTAAAGAAAGAAAAATAAAGTAAGAGCTACTAACACATCCTTACTTTTCCACAAGTCTTAATTTAAGAGCAATGTATTTCTCTCTATGGCATTAGTGAAAATGACATTAAGAAGTCAAATGTAATGTACAGGGAAAAAAGGTTACCAGCTGTAACAGGTCATTGTCTCAAAAGCTTCTTTCCTTTTTACAGATAAAAATGGATATTATTTTATCTGTATTTTCCTGGAACATATTGACTTTGATGAAACTTTAAAATATATATATGGATAGAAAGTATGATTTTTTTCTGTATGTTTCTTTCTGTGTTCTTAACTAGAGTTACCAAAGAAAAAGTTGCATAAAATTTAACAATTGAATCTTGCCCTGATTGA
This sequence comes from Acanthosepion lycidas, assembly GCA_963932145.1. Lineage (NCBI taxonomy): Eukaryota > Metazoa > Mollusca > Cephalopoda > Sepiida > Sepiidae > Acanthosepion > Acanthosepion lycidas. The sequence continues at coordinate 45,086,283 of OZ010599.1, read as the reverse complement.
AACATCCAACCTGGAGATAAACAAACAAGTGATATATCCACTATGCCAGCATTTTACTGCTTAGATATTATGGTAAAATTAACTTGCAACTATTAAGTTAAACCAAGTGCACACACACACACACTTCTTACTAATCTATACATTATTTTATGGGTAACCATGTTTGAGTAGACATCCTGTTTTTTAAAGAGTGTGAATTACATCTAATGGCCTGTGTAGTTGTGAGGTTTAATGAAGAAAATGTGCTCTCCAGCAGATTTCAAATATGAATCCTTTTTTGTAGGAGAAACCACTGTATGATCTAGCATATTTTAGATTACTTGGCCACAGAGAGGGCCAAAGCTCAGCAAGATTCAATTACTCTTTTGAAGAATACCTATCCTCTTGTTTAAAGGAGGTTCACACACTGCTAGAGTGTACATTTTTTAAAGTCTCTTGATTGAGCAGGCTTGTAGATGCAATTCACACTGTTTAAAAAACAAAAACAGGGTGACAACATGGGTATCTACCAAATAATTCAGTTCTAGGAAATAATATTGGATAAAGAATTCATTGATTCCTTAGAATTATATATATATATATATATATATATATATATATATATATATATATATATATATACATACACAGAGTTGGTGTCATAATTTTCCTTCACCATTGAATATTTGTATATTTTCTAAGGAAATGCAAATATTTGTAAGTACTTAATGATTTTGCATAAATAGTTTATTCCATATTTAGATTTCAATAATTTTTTAATATTTTAGAAGTTCTGATCTATTTATATTCAGCTTTAGAATTTTAAAAAGAAATAATCACCACCTTTATGGAAATTATGAAATAATATTGCTCTATGCCAATTGTAATGTTTTTTTTTTGACATTTAATATGAGAATTTTTTGAAAATTATAAAAGTATTGACCTGATTCTATAACATTCTAGAAGGTTTTGAAGAAGAAAATATATAAGTATCACGTACTACAATAACTCATTCATTCTGAACTTGACAAGAAATTCCAAATAAACATAGTTGATGTATACAAACAAGGTGATGGATAGACACCACTTTTCAAAAATTTTAATGTTCCGAGATCAACAATTCAGATCATTATCAAGAAGTACAATGACTCATTGTCTTGAGAATAAGCAGACTGGCAGAAAACAGTTAATTTCTGAGAGAATTGAAAAGAAAATTGCTCGTGATGTTTTGAACAATCCTCATTTAACAGCAAGAGATGCGCAGACAGCAGGGTTGAATGTATTGATGAAGACAGTCAGTAGATGCCTTCAATGAGTAGGACATTGAGCTTCTTGTCCTTGCTTAAGGCTAAACACTTAAAAAGTAGATGCTAGAAGCTATGTAGAACGTGGGAGTGAATATTGGAACACGGTTTTATGGTTAGATGAGACCAAACTAGAATTATTTGGTAACATAAACTGCTAGTATGTATAGAGAAATTGAAATGAAGCTCATGAATCCAAAAATACCTACCTTAATTAAACATGGTGGCAGGAACATTATGCCTTTGGACCAGGTGAACTATTGACAGTACAGGATATCATGGATAAAGAGCAGTATTTGGGTATTCTTAAGAATAATTTAAAACAAAGTGCACAAAAGCTATATTTAGGGTGTGTCATTGGATGTTCCAACATGACAATGACCTAAAATATACAGTAGAAATTTTTATAAAATACTTTAATGACAGCCAAACTAAAGTATTGGCATATGCTGCAAAAAGTCCTGACCTAAATACCATTGAAAATTTATAGACCTATTTGAAGAAAAATGTAGGAGACCAAAATCCTTTGAATTTGAAGGAACTAGAAGGTATTGCCAAGGAAGAATAGAGCAAAATATGTCAGTGTGTGTAATGGTCTTGTAAGGAACTATCAAGGACCATTAAAGGCAATAATCGAGAATAATGGTTACAGAATCGATTATTGAGGCAAGAGAGACAATAACTTTGTCCTATGTTTGATTTATTTTGCTATTATTGCTTGATATTAAAGGGAAGAAGAAGTTGCTATGATTAAGTTTTTTAGTTAATTGTTCTTGCATTCTTATAATTTTCTTCTCTTTTGGATATAAATTCTGTAGAAATTGTCCAAATGTTCTGTATATCCAAACACTTTTGACTATACTTTTAGTCATTATCAAAGATAATTTTATTTTTAATTTTAAGCACAGAATCATATCAGTTGTCTTTTTAAATGAAATTTGTATAAAATAAGGATTTTTGCCTAAATACACACTCATATCTGTCTTGGGGTCTTGACTCCAGTCACTTTCTCACAGTCATAATGTGGCTTCCCTCCCTCTGATTTTTCTATAAATATTTTCATGGCATCTGCTCTGATGAGCTATTATCACTGGTGCCCCGACTGCATAAATTTAAATGTGCTACTAGGTTGGTATCTTGGTCCCACCCTTTTACTGTTGAAACAGTTAAATGTAACCACTTCTTCTACTCCAACAGCATCTTCTCACACACCTCCCAACAGTGGAACTCCCTTCCTCTTACTTGCTTCCCTGATAACTATAATCTTCAAAAATTTAAATGTAATGTCAATTGACATCTTTTGTTGCCTTGATCCCCATTCTTCTTTTTATCCTTTCCTCAATCTCCTCTTTACCCAGTTTTTTCCTTTACTTTCACTCTGTGTAGCCCCTTGTGTACTCGTGGCACTCCTGCTTGAAAAAAATATGTGTGTGTGTGTGTGTGTGTGTATATATATATATATATATATATATATATATATATATATATATCCACACACCCACATTATATATATATATATATATATCCACACACCCACATTATATATATATATATATATATATATATATATATATATATCCACACACCCACATTATATATATATATCATCAGCAGCACCCATTCTGTGTCCACTATCTAGATAAAAACCTTTTCTAGTTCCTTCCATGACAACTGAGACTATTTTATTCATTGCTACTTTTCTTATCTCATCTATGCTGTCTTATCCTATTCTTAGCTATACTTTGAGAATGAACCACACAAACTTTTTCTACATTTGTTATCTTTTTTTCTATGTATCCCACCCACCTGCACTTTTGCTGCTAATATCACTTCTATATGTTATCTTGATATGTTCTCTGACCCAAGATAATTTTTTTCCATATCTTATCCATCCCTGCATTGTTCTTTTGATTGATCCTTGTGTATTACTAAATTTGTTTTCCAACAATTTTGTTAATTACTACATTTTTTCATATCTCATAGATGACATTCCACATTAATTGGAAACTATGTTTTAAGCATATTGGCAGGTTGTTTTTCATTATATCTCTACTTTTATTGAATGCTTTACATCTAATTATTATGTTTCATTTTATTCCATTTGTATAGTTTTTTTACTCAATTGTCCTAAGGAGATGTATTATACTTGGACATTTTTCAGTTATCCATCCTTTTTAAATAATAGGATATAATAAACTAATTTATTTGGTTCTTTTTGATTATGAAAAGTTATTGTCTCAGTAGAATACTTAGCAGACTTTAATGCACTCTAAGAGCAGAGTATTAATGAAAAGTATGTAGAAGTTATTGGGAATATATATATATATATATATATATAGATAGATAGATAGATAGATAGATAGATACACACAATAACAATGTTGCAATAATTCAGTTACACAAAGACTCAAAATAGAAATTAGAAATAGAGTGAAATAAGGGAGATACAATTTCTCCTAAATTATTTAGAGCATGCCTTGAGAGTAACTTACACAAAATGAACTGGGAACGAATGGGAGTAAAGCATAAACAGATAATATTTGAATTATTTAAGATTTGCTGCTGTTTTCAAGGCTCTTGTCAGTCACTCAACTTTATTAAAGTTCTTCTTATGTTGAATTTTGAAAGGAAGAAAGAAAACTTTATCATGATTGAGTTGGAATTTGATATTTTATAATTATCAGGCTCTAAGAAATGAGACACATAACAATCACAGAATAACATGAATATTTCCTCTTTGTTAATTCCTTGTATTGATTCAAAGATCTTATAAAGAAAGGATGAAGACTTTCCTTCTTAATGAATTTGCTTCTGTAGTTTTCAAAAACTTGAACCAAAAGCATATTTTTGTTGAGTTTTGTTTACATGTAAAATCAATTGTTAAGAAATTTAAATTGTTTTGTCAACTGGGAATTATTTTAACAATTCTAGCACTTTCAACATTTACTGTATCTAATTCAAATTACTACCTTATATTAGCATATAATTGGCTCTCTTTTTATTGATCTTCAAAAGAGGAAAATTCTTTGAAATATTTCAAAATCAGTAATTAGTATTTTGCCAAATAAGCTAGATAACAATCTTAAGATATCTAAGTTCTTCTACCTTGAATTATTATCTCTACTATATAGAATTCAATTGAGATCTTTCTTCAGTGATATGTAAGCAGAATTCTGAAATCTTCCTTTATGGATTTTAAACCTCTGTGCCTTACAAGTTCAATTCTAATGTTTAAAAACTTAAAAATCTGTAACGTGACCTGAAGACTCTTCTATGAAAGACTTTTATCTAAATTCAAATCCATTAAATTTAAATTCAAATCCATTAAATTTAAATTCAAATTCATTAAATTTAACTCTGGCATAGAAATAAAGGAAGTACTTTGATGATACAAATAGAATTTGAATAGAGGAAGTAATCCTAAATCATAAACTATAATGTGAAGATTGTTTTTTTTCAGGCTTCTCCCCGAATAAAAGGAGTGTATAACTCTATTTTAAGGCAAAATTACCTTTTTTGCTCTTGGTGCTAATTTTTTTCATCTCATGAACAATTATTTCACCCATTCAAACTCACATCCTGCATCTCTTTTCTTAGAAACAAAATCTCATCAAACTTTCTGATTAGCCCTTGTTTTTTAAAATTGAATAAACTTTCAAAGCCAATTCTTATTAATCAATAAACACACTGATCAATATTTGATTTAGTTTCCCTTTTTATAGACTGGAATACATATATCTGCTTGTTCATAAATTTCTAAATAGCAACAAAGTGATTTTCTAAATATTTTTCTTGGCGACCTTTCACAATGTTATTATAATTGAAAACAGTAAAGGGTCAGATAATCTATGGGTATTTATAATGTATGGGAAAATTATATATATTTTTTTTGTTTATCATTGTCTGACAGATTTTATGAGTTCTATATTTTTAAGAAGAAACAAAAGAGAAAGCTTGTTCAGTATACATTTATTAAATCAATAGAGAAATGCCAATACTAAAGGAAATGATGCATGTTCCTGTATATGTTGATATACCTTTAAATCATGTTTAGGAATTAAAAGTAAACTAGGCAATGTCTGTTTCTGTACACTTTTTTTCTACGGATTTCTACGGAAGCACTGAAGAAGAGGATTACATTTGTCACAAGAGTATTGTACATTATGTATTTTTTGAAGAAATTTTGTGAACATGACTGAAAATACTGCTTTGAAATATATAACCCATATAGTTGTTAGTGTGCTAGAAAAACACATTGCTTTTATGTCTAATTATAATCAGCATAATAGAGTGTTTTTATAATATAAAATGTTATTTTTATTGGGAGGATCAATGCTTTAGAATTCTAAATATGTTCAGGGATTTTCTAAAATTAACTTGGCTCAGAATATTTTTTGTAGTTTTCAAGAGCAAATGAAATCAATGAAAATGTTGAATAGTTTCTTTTAAAAGAAAGAAAACCACAGATGTAATGAGGCATATTGTTAAATGTAAACCCAGAAAAAATGATTTTGAAGTTTTTTTTAAAATTACTGGCTCCCATCTGAAAAGGGTTAGCTTTCTGAAAATTAATTTTCTAGGAATATGTATGAAGTATAGATACCAGAACTAGCTTCCAGGAAACTAGAATTACTAGAAAACAAGCTATTTTTGCAATTGGCTAATTTTGATCTGGTAGATTTTATAGTAGCAACCATTTTGTCACACATGTTGAATAATTTTAAAATGAAAATTGGTGGATTAATAATGATTAAACAAACCTTATATTTGAAGTGGATTAATTTATATATGTTACAACAATTTCATTCTTTACTTTATTTTTGTATCTAGAAATCTAGGTTCACCCCAAGCAAAGCAACTAAAATGCAAGGGTTTACTGGGAGAAGACTTTAATGAGGAGAAGGAAGAATAAAAGAACAGGTTTCAGGAAGACAGAAGATAGTGATTGACATTACCCTTATATTTTTGAAGATTGTAGGTGACAGGGAAACAAGAAACCAGAAGACAATTCCAGAGGTGAGAAGTGCAAGTAAAGAAAGTATTAGAATAAAACTTATGGTTACATCTAGCTATTTCAACAGTGAAATGATGAGATCTAATAGCCAATCTAGTAATACACTTAAATTCACATGGTCAAAATATCAAGGAGGAGATCTAACTAGAACTGTCATGAAAATATTCATAGAAAAGATAGAATGAAGCCATGTCATGGGGTGAGAAAGTAGCTAAAGTCAAGATGCCAGGTCAAGATCAATAACATTACAGACACTTCTTTGGATTTTATCACAAATCTTGAGATATACAGCAGATTCATCAGACCAGCTATGGCAACAATATTCAATGCATGGATGAATGGTAGATTTATAAATGTGCAGGATGGATTCCAATGAGAAAAATTGTCTAGTATAACATGGTGAACCAAGCTTCTTAACAGCAGACCTAGCAATTGATTCAATATAATCTTTTCACTTCATGTATATTCTTTTGTCAAAATCTTCCCCAATTTTTTTTATTCCCTACATAGGGATTTCAAAGTTCAAGTGTTCATTAAAATATTCTCTTTATTGCTCAGTGTTAACTGTATGACAAAAGGAATGCTCTCACTAATAGTGGTGTGCAAAATATCTTTGAGACCTGACTGCTTGCGCTTTGTATAATTCCAAGTCACACCTAGGAAACTGTAGAACTGGTTACCTTTCACTGGTAAGACATTAGGAAATAAAGATCATAAAATCCAGGAAGCTAAATATTTAGTCAAGAGTGCTGTGCAAACAAATCTTCCTTTGATCATCCACAGAATTTTATTCACTTCCTTTTATCAAATTTTTTCTGTCATAATAACTAATTTAAAAGGTGAACAGAGACAGGTAGACATGTAAAAACCAAGCAATATGATGGGAAAGCAATCAAAGAAAGATAAAGACAAAAAAATTGTAATAATGACTAACCAACTTCCTTTCCTAAAAAAGACTATATATCTATATCAGATGTTAAAATAGATATGTCCATGTATGCCTAGGTACAAGTGTACTGAAATATTGATCTAATTAACAGAATATGTTTTCATAAAGAAACACAGGCTGTTCTCATATATTTTTTTGCTGTTATGTCCGTTATGGATGATTTCTACATCCACTCACCTGCCACTGCCACCACCACCACCACCACCACCACCACCACCATCATTTAACAGTTACTAGTTTGATTTTTGTAAGTGGTTAAAAAACGTAAATGTTCTTTTGAATTTAACCTTATATTCAGTACTCTTGAAAAATAAAATTAAAATTGACCTGGAGTAGAGTGCCCAATTATAAAATATATGAATGAAAGATGAAAATACATACATATTTATATATATATACGCACAAACACACATTACATTTGAAGTAATAAATAAATAAATAAGTATATATGCTTCAAATGTTATTTTTAGTGGATACTTGCATTTGAGTAGAGGCTCTGTTTCTTAAACAGTGTTTATTTCTTTTACCAGCTAGTGCACATGAGAAAACTTAAAAAAGAAAATGTGCCCTGCTTTCTTTAAGTTTTCTTAAGAGTGTAGATCGGTAGACAAGACAAACAGAATATCTACTCAAATACAGATACCCAATAAAGATAATGTTTGAAGTAATAAAAATGTCAGATTAAAAAAATAAAATCCATTAATTCTTTAGAATATATATGTATATTAATATATATTTGGGCAGCAACCTTTCTTTCAAAAATCTTTCATTAAATACAATTGACAAGGTAGACTTAATTAAATTTTTGTTAAATTTTTCCAGTATTCTCACGTCTTTCTGTTTTGTAGGCGTAAGGGAGTACAAAACTTTTCCATAATTTTTATTGTCCCAAGTGCTATTGGCCATTTCTATAGCCATTTTCAAGGGTGTTTTGTTTCTGGTGTTCTTATTTTTTCTCATGTTTTGACTCTTACTTTATTTTTGTGCTATTTTGAATAGGAGCATTTATTCTGAGCATGTGTGTATGTATGTGATAACAATATATAAATTTTCATATATTAACACTTTTGGAGGACAAGTTGGAAAAAATTTTGTGTGATGCATTTCATCACTTAGGACTTCACCAGACTAGATTTCTTTATGTTGATGTGACTACAAATGTGCATGAATGAGAGAAGCTGGGAATTTTAAATTTAGAAAATATATAGATATACATATTGATAAAAAATGAAATTAATTTTGAAACCCACAATATATATTTCAAATTACACAATATTAAACATACAATTAATATGGCTGGATTACAATAAATGATCACATATACAGATCAATGTTTCTTCTGCTGTATCCCTCCACAATGTCATATTCATCTTAGCTTTACATATTTATCTCTTTATTATTCCTCCAAGACCCTGATCTGCCATCTATTTCCAGAAGCATTTTGGTTAGGTTACTGGTTGTTTCCTGCTGCTCTTCAATATGTCGTGTTGGTATCAAATTCTCTTAACCATCTTTCCTCATTATGTGTCCCAGAAACTTCAACTTTCTCTTTCTGATACCTATATATATATATATATATATGTATATATATATATATATATATATATATGTGTTTTTTAGTTCAATTTTTAGTTGCACACATGCTCCATCCATGGTATTTTCAAAACTGCATCTCTGCTGTCTCAAGTCTCCTCTTCATCTGTGAGGAAATTGTCCAGCATTCACTGCTATATAGGGGGATTGATATTAAATAGCAATTCAATACACCTTTCTTGGTTTCTAATGAAATTTTTATTTTGCTTAATAATTTGTTTAGCTTTTGGAAGACTTTTTTTGCTATTCCAATGCACCTTTGAATTTTTGACTCACAATTTTCCTCATCTGTGGCACCACCATAATACCAGAGATTAACTTTGTTGAGTGTAGGTGAATACCTCCTAGATGTCACTCCCTATCTTTACTTTGTACACACAAATTTGGATAAAGCCATAACCTGCTCTCATCTTTAACAGTGCAAGACACCATTCAATACATCAGGTGCCCTCCCTCGAGGCATGCATGACTGCAGAAGTAGAAGTTTGACTAGAGGCATGCATCATTTACTTGCATGTTAACATTGTCGGGACCATATTTTGTTTGATCTGTGCTATAGTAACTGTGCTGTTTGCAGGAATGCTCACTTGAGCACTTTTGCCAACATCAAAGAACTACCAATGTATCAAGTCCAACATGTTCAGCTATTCTTCAAAATTAAAGTCCCACAATCTGATACCTTTGAAATGGGTTATTTTTTACAGATTGTATTTTTAATTTATTTTATTTTATTTAATTTCATTTTTTTAAATTTTAATCACAGAATTCAAATTTGTTAAACATATGGCATGCTTATTCTAAAAGCTTTTTTTTTTATCTGTGATATTCCACTTTATATTTCATTTATTTTGGGATTATAATTGTTTTATACTTAAAGAATATAATATTGTGAAATACTACTACCCAAGATATTTTTTACATTTTTGGATGTATTTAAATTATTGTAATACTTATTAAAAAATGACGATTATTTATTATATTTAATCTGGTTTTGTATGACAAAGTAGGTATTTGTTAATATGTTTGTTTTTTCTCAAAATTCATTCTTTTTATTGAGTAATTTTTAAAATTAATTATTTCTAATTTTTTTTCTCAACATAATTTGCAATTATTGCTATTAATATACCTTTTTATGATTTCCAATTTAATATTTGTAGGAATATTTTTTTCTTTCTGTATCTATACATACATGGAAAAAGTATATCTTCTTTCCTTAAATGGAAATTTATGATTGCAATAGTTTTCTTTTAAAGTTTTTTTTTCTGTAGCCCCTATAAACTTTTTTACTTGTTACCATAGCTTTATTAATTATACTGCTGATTTATTATCTAGAGGACATTTTGTTTTATTCCTACAATTGTATGAAATATTATTATTATTAAAGTTATTGTTATTGCTAGTATTATTATTATTGAAATTAATGTTCTCTATATTATTATTAAGTATTTTCGTTATGTTTATTTATTTTTATATTTATCATGCAAGTATAATTTAATCTAATATTATCTCTGGTGATAATTTTATTATGATTAAAATGTTGCTGCTACTAAAGTTTTTCAAAGTCTCTTACTGACTGTTATAGGTATTTTTTTTTTTTTTAAATAACTGGATGATTAAAATATTTATTTATATATAAGTATGTTATTTTGCTTTCTGTATGTTTTATAACTTCCAGTTAATATTTTTGAATTTGTTTTAATATTGACTGCAAACCCTAAGGTTTTTAGAATTTGTATCATCTCTTTTCTGATTTTTTCTATTATGCTGAACTATTTTTTGATATTAATAATCCTATGCTTTTTCATTATTGTAGGTAATTTATATATTATATAAATTTCTATTAATTCACTTACCTCAGCTCCATCATATTTTCTCACAGAAATGGCAAAAATCACATGTTGGCCCTTTTTTATCTGTTAATTTTTATTATAGAATAATATAGATTTTCTACAATGTTTAATTATTTCTATTTCATTATTAAAAATACTTATACATTGTTTTACACAATTTGTTTCATTTAATATATTTTCTTTAATATTAAACTGTATGGAGGTACAATTTTTCTTATTTTCAGTATTTTTAAACAGGTTTATAGTTGCTTTTACCTTTTTCCATTGATTTATGTTTAAGGTATTTCTTGAGTTTGAACACATTTTTTCTACTATATATTTGCTTATTTTTCCTAAATTACTTTTTGTTGGGTTTGTTAGTCTGCATTTATCAGATTATTTTATAATCATTTAATTTAAAGAATTGTTCAAATTTTTGCTAAATACTTAATTCTATAATCTAATTTTAGCTTAATTGCTATATTTTTAGGTTATTTATGTTAATTTCCATAATACTGTTTGCTTTTTTATAAAATTTTGCAACTTTTTTTTTTATTAATAATTAAATATATTAGCTTCTATTTTATAAATATTTCTAGATTTATCTGCTTGTATAATGATTATTTTGAATTATTAAACATTTTTATACTTTTTTTTATGTATTAAAATTTGGAATTCATTACTTTTTTTGTTTTTAAATTTTAATATATTTATTATATTCATTGAATATTTTTCAGATTCTATAAGTTCATCTTGATATAGAGGAATTTTCATAGTTTTAAAGCCCAAATTATTTTCTGTATAGCTATTTTCATCTTTGTTAAAAAAAAAGAAAACTTTTCATTTGATTTTTTTATTAAAATTTCCTATTTTCTCAATAAATTCAATTTTATAGTTATGCCAATTTGATGTAGGTATGTTTTTCTAAAGAATAATTAAAATTTATTGTCTCCATAGATAAGCTGAAATACAAACAATATTAGTAACAAAATATAAGGATTTCTAATATATGCAGTAATGATGAAGGAAATGCAAGAGTCTGGAAAAAGTGCTCAACTGTTTAAATCACAGGAACTAATAATAATAATAATGATAATAATAATAATGATAATAATAATAATAATAATAATAACTAAGAAAATATGTGAAAATTACAAGAATTGTATGAGTTTTTTTACAGGCTGAACTTATGCTAGCTAGAAAAAAAACATGTAAAATTCTCATAATTTTTACATATTTTCTCAGCAATATTAATTATATATATATATATATATATATATATATATATATATATATATATGTGTGTGTGTGGGGGGGTGCATTTGTGTGTTTCAGTGCATGAAAATGTCAGTTAACATGCAGTGTTGGTTTCTATATCTGAACACACTTCACCTATAAATATGTATCTTTAGCAATTTGACTAATTCAAACCTTGCTTTATCAATGTGAACACTGTAGCTGAATTGACACATTTTGGCTCTAGAAACTGTTTCCCCGAAGAATAAGAGGATACAGGTTCAATTTCTGTAGGAGGCACAATCTTTCTTTAGTAGAATTTCTCAATTTAAGCCAGTTGTTATTAATTTTGCTGTTTAAGCAAATAAAACAGAACAGGGATAGCAACTCAAATACAAATACCCACTAAAAATTTACAGTAATAAAGAAATAATGTCAGATAAAAAAATACATTCAAATATATATGTATATATATATATATATATTTTAAGACATTTTTATGTTTATACATTCTTTTTATAGATACAAATATTTAAGTAAATGCTCTGTTTATAATAAACAGTATAAAACAACATTTACCGGCCTGAATGTCCAAGAAATTTTCACAGAAAATATTCGTCCTCTGACAGGATTCAAACCTGTATCCTATACGGAACCGTCATTTAGCTTGACATGCCTTAACCAATTTGGCCACGAAGGAGTGTTCGGTTAGCAAGGTCGAATTTACTGTATTTAAACTTCAATCTTCCATGAATCTCTCACGTACATTCATATCTGCTTATGATGTATCAAATGTAAACAAATGACGTCACACATTATGAAATGGACAAAGTCCAACAATTATTTTAAGACATTTTAATTATTTTAAGACATTAAGACACACACAGACATGCACATATATATGTGTATGTGTGTGTATGTGTGTGTGATATCTATCTATCTATCTATCTATGTGGTGAATTAAAACAATGGCAGATTTCTGTTTTCATGGATTTCAGTTGATCATTAGTTTAGCATTTGTATTACAATTAGAAATCAATTAAGACATGTATATTTAATCATTTTTTGTTGTTGTGGGGAAATTGTTAAGGGACTCTATGAAGCTGTTTAACTTGCAATGTTCAAAATGCCCTCTCTTATGATCAATGCACAATAGCAGTTGAACAAGTACACAGTTGCACACATCTTTGCAGAATATAATATCACTTTTTTCAAACTTTGCAATGTTCTGAACCTTCAATTTCTGATGATAAAAAAGGTCTTTCATGAACCCCAAAAGAAAAGAATCTGCCTGCCACTCAATCAATCCACTTTCTGGAAAAAAACTCATCATGACAAATAATTAAGAAAATTAATAATCTGTAAGACAAATATTAACAATATAATTTTCCAGAATCTGGGAGCTACATTTGACTCACCCTATAAATATATATATAACTTTGATGAGTGACACTTACAATCTAATGCTTGTGAAAAACTGAAAAATGTCAATCATATAGAATTGCTCTTGTAATAGACATAAATGATGAATTCCCAGTCGTCAAATATAACAGAAAGTGTATACATTAGAAAGAAAAGTGCCCTGATATGTTCAAGAAGATTTAACTCTTATAATTATTCCACTTCACTGTAAATCTAGAAAGAGCTAACCATATGAAAATTGCCTAAAAAAGCAATGCATTATAATGACCTTTCAATAAATTTAGAAGCAATGGTCAGATTGACCATATTAAAAAAGTAAATATCAATGAAAAAAGAAACATCTCAGCTATTCTGTTCAGTACTTAGAAATGAACAGTGTAGAAAAAGAAAAAGGGTCCTAATTTATATAGAATTGGTAAACTGACGGAGAAATGAATCAAATCTCAGTAAAGATGTGAATGGAAACTCTGACATCAAGAATGCCCAGGAGAGGAGCTCTATATATTTTACTTTATCACATAAAATTGATCTGTACCTTATCCTAAACTTAGATTAATACTCTCCATCAGAATGTTAAAATATTTTGGTCATAACAATATTAGAGCAAGAGAGCTTCAAAAAGCTTAGAATTTGTTAGAGATCAACAGCTAGTATTGATGATATTTTAGGCAAAGCCAACATTGTTTATTTGGTTCTATTATTTTAAAATAACCAATTCTGGACCAGTTCATAAAATGTGATGTCTGTTTTTAACAAAGTAATACTGACAACATGAAATGGGTAATCTGAATTTGAGAAAATCAGAAATAGAATAGCAACCAGATATGAATGAGACATAATGTCTCTGAAGGAAAGGATGCTTGTGGCAATATATTTTAATGTCATTTTCCTTTATACATGAAGTTTGTCAGTGCCTAAATTAAGATTGTCCTGCCTTTGAATGCAACTATCTCTGGATATGGCTTGTCAAATATTTTGTTAGATGCTTTCACAGTAATGCAGACAAGGAGCTAATCCTAGAATGATTTGTAATCTGAGAATGAAATGAATGAACTGAATCTTGGAGTTAGAAGCATGACTGAAGTCTGTCATATGAAAGAAATATGGAGATGGGAGTGCTTATCATCAATATTTTTATATTCTTCCTGCACAAAATTAATCTGTACTCAGAAAAAGTCACCAATCCTAATCTTAAATTCAAACCCACCACAACTCTTTCAAACTAAATTGATATTATGGACGACCAGTGATTACAGAGGAATCATTTGGAATTTTGAGCAGTCTGCATATTTATTCAATTTACTTTGGAAATAACCATTTTTAACCTAGTGCATCTTTACAAGTTTTAGAAACTGGTTCCTTCAAGTAGTTAAACCTCATTTGAAAATGCTAGCCATAGATAAGAATCATTATTATGCTGATCGAAGCAATGGTCTTCATTACTTTTACTCACTGAAACTAATCACTTCTACTCACTGAAACATATTAGGTTCTCAAGTTTTCTTCAATTTATATTTAACCCATTTTTCCTAATTGCTATATTTATTCTTACAGAACAATGTATTTAATTTTAGTTGAAGAAATTTCTAAAATAACATAGAAGTAATATTACTTTTTTAAAATACTACCAAGTACACCAACATTTCTAAATTGTGTTTGAGATTTTAGTTGGCTTAGTTGTACAACTAAAGTGACAGTGATAGCACTTCAAAGTCTGTTTTGGCATTATAGGACCATTATTAAGGAACCAGACTCCCCATACCTATATATGGAATAAGTTCATATTTTCATTTGTAGTTAAAACAACTAACTGAAGGGTTCACTCATTCCTGCAAGTTACTTTGGAGGTAGCTAGAGTACTAGTTAAGCTGGTTCCTAATTTGTTGTGACATGAACAATCACATGATTTCTTTTACTAACAAGTAGTAAACAAGTTAGTAAAATTAATTAATTTTATTAATAACAGGAAAGTTTTTGCTGGCCATTTCAATTTCTAGTCAAGCTGGTATTACTTATTTTCTTTATTTTGTTACTCATCATGCTGTTTTTCCCAACCTTTTGTATTTCTACTTGTACAGAGAGATGTCAAAAGTAAATAAGTCTTTTTGCAAGGATTCAAACAATTTATGAATATTTCATTATACAAATTAAAATTTGCTGGGTCTGCTATTAGCAGAATTTAAAGTTTTTATTTTATCAAGCATTAAATTTATCAAATCTGATATCTTCTTATGGGATGCCTAATCAGATTACATTCAAAACATGAAATGAATTTTTTATGGAAGCTTGTCTTAATATCATTCCTTATTTTTCAAGCTAAAAATACATATTAAGAGACTGATATTTGATCATGACAGTTTTTAAAAGTGACATTTTTTAATCTATGACTGTGTGGCATAAAGCTCCATTAAGTATTCTTATTTCTATTAAAATAATAATCAGTGAATATGAAGAGAATTTTGTTATGCACAATGGATAGACATTTTTCAAAATTCATATTCCTCATGTACTCCAGAAACTTTCAACAACTAGTGCTCCAATTTGATCCCAATAACATGTTAAAATTTGTAATGTTTGATAGTGGGTTGCAGGCACTTCAAGCATTCTTGGTTAGACAATCACCAGACCCATACATCTCTGCTGTTTAAAAAATGATATTTCATCTGAAAAGTGAAAGTGTACCAAAATGTTATGGGTTTATTTACCCTCTCAAATGCTTACTGCTTTCTTTGTTCAATGTTGGCTTTACTTTAAGAATTAGCTTTCTTCTGGCTGCTCTGAAATAATAACTAATGTGATGAAGATATGATATTACTGTTTACAGACTGATTTGGACACATTCTATCATATCTGTTAATTTGTAACACTAGTTTTTCCAGTTTCATATCCCATCATCAAGAAGACTATTTTGAGGATCCGGGTCAATAATAAGATTGAATAAATTTTTTTCTTTAATTAGCAAGTTGTATAATATATTTCATAGGTAAAATTAGAATTCTAAATTTTCATGTTAACTTTCATTTCATTTTTTTTTGATGGACCTATTACCTTTCAAAGTATTGTAAAGTGACTATATGGTTATCACTTTTGTGCACATTTTTTTTAATAATAGAGTAATTAATTCCATTTATTAAATGTCAAATCTGAATGAAATAATGTTGTCTGTTTACTTATGTCAAGTCTATAGTTGGTCACTCCTTATCCTGCTGGCCCCATTAAACAAACAAACATTATTATGTCCCCAGCAAGAATATAATTTTGTGCTGGTCATCTTTCTCATCATTATTTTGAAGTGACAGATTTTCTTCTCACTGTTGATTTCATTCATAACACATAGATGTAACATCTGTCTATCTGAGATGAGGTATTGTAACTATTTACATTGTTCAGACTGTTGTCCTCATCTTTATTGTCATATTCAGGCATGGTACATGGAACTAGAACAATCTACCCCAGTGGACGAAATAAAGAGTTTGGTTTGAAATTCCAATGTATATCACCTGAAGAAGGCCAGAGCATACAATAGCTGAAACATGGTGAATATGACAATAAAGATGAGGACAACAGTCTGAACAGTGTAAATACATAGATGTAAGATTATAACTTTAAGGCTGGTCATTTCATTTTGATGGTTGATATATTGTAAGATCTAATAATTAAATTTCTTAAACAAAATCAAATTTTAGAATAAATTAAAGATGTAAGTCTTCTTACTAAACATCTCTGATTTCTCTTTACAACAGAAAAATTAAGATTTTCAGTTATAGATATACAATTCAAGAAGACATCTTGATAAACATGTTCTAACATCTCATATCATAACTAAAAATTTAAAGCCAGCCTGATTTAAGAAATATATTGTCCACTCTATGATCAGTAGTGCAGTTCTCAAGCCACAAAGCTATTTTCCACAATATTATCGCACTTTTTTCATTGTTGTGAGGTAAAAATAATTCTCCTGTTTTGTAGCATTTCAGTGTTAGCCACACTATGGGGGATGTCACTCTCAAATGGCTAAGTGATTCCATTATGGCTGTCAGTCATGTTTGTTTTTCATTGCACAAACACTGCTGTTTTGCTTATTGGAGGTGAAATCATCATTTTCCTTCTTTTTTCTCAAGACTTCACTAGGGCTAAAAGCTCCTTCTTTTGTCATTTTTTCCCCTCTTCTTTTTCACAATGTTTGCTTGCTGTCCTAGTTTTCCTTTGCTCAATACTACTGTGCTTTTCCTTTGCAAGAGTTTGTACTTTTCCACCTTTCCAGAGCTTCATTCAGCTTCATTTGATGAACTCAAGATTGCTGCAAGTCCCACACACAAACACAACATCAACTTATTGATCCACTCTTTTCCTCCCACATCTGCTAACCTTCAAAAGTGCGTGTACACAAAACATTGCAAAGTTGCCTGAACAGAAAGTCATTGCTTGTTTTGCGTTTTAACAATTTGAGTGCCCAGCATGCATCATACACATATGTCTATGCATATTCACAAATATCAATAATCAATCCTATATGAGTAAACATACAGAATCATAGTTCCACTCATACTTAGTCAATTATTTAATTACTGAAAAACCAGGAAATGGTGTCACCTTTCTTGATTAGGGGTATTGTTTGATCTGAATATTAAAACTATTAATAAAGATGAAATTTCTCTATGTCTTATTAAAATTAATACAAACCTGTTTCTGCTATTGAACTAACTAGTACTAATTATAATACTTTAAGTTTAGATTTTTATATATGTGAGGTGTTTTGAATAAGAATTAGATAAAATACTGGATTTATAAATTCTTAAATTCATTAATATTAGTATTCAGCCTAACTGGATTATTCAGAATTTTATTTCTTGTCAATCATTTTTCCCCTACCTAAAATAAATAATGATGGCAAAATTTATTCACAAAAACACAATAAAGCAGGTGGTTTAACATCCTGCAATTCCTGAAGTTTAAAAGAATGGGATATTAGTAATATAAAAATATTTAATGTATTGAGTCAAAATGAAATATTGTAGCATTTTTCAATAGAGAGTATTTGAACATATGATTTAATTTCAGATGAAACTGAAATTCATGGCATATATACATATTTTGAAAGGTTACCTTTCAATATGTCTTTATATGATTTGTGAGTAGATTATGAATTTTAAATGTTTTACATTAAAAGTGAACATGGAAGAAAACAAGATACATTTTAATCTTTTGATGCTATTTTATTTCCAGAAAGGAAAAAATGCTGTATAAATAGCAAAAGAAGATATGTGCCATTTAAAGATATAGTACTATAGCTGAAAGTATTGATCTTAAATGGTTCACTAAATTCAGAAGTGTAAATTTTGATCTGGAAGACCAAGAACATTCCAACAGGTGGGCAATCATTAATGATGGCCAAATCAAAATGCAGATTAAAAATAATCCAGGTCACATGAGACAGGACATTGCAGAGATATTTGACATATGAGCATTAAAAGGCATTTGAAAACACCTGGATATGTGAATTAATATGACGTTTTGACTGTCTCACAAAAAATTTAATGATTAGAATTTTATCTGCAATTCTCTGCTGAAATGCAACAAAAATGAATTTTTAAAAGAATGATCAGAAGTGATGAAAAATGGATCATTTGCAACAATGTGGAGTAAAAGAACCGAGCCACTGTTAAGCACTTCAAAAGATGATCTGCATATAAAGAAAGTGATGCTATGTATCTGATGTGGTTGGAAAAAAATTGTGTATGACAAGATCTTTTTGCAAAATCAGATATTTTATTCAGACAAATGCTGGGCTGATCAAAAGCAGCAATTAATGAAAAGCATTTGAAATTGGCCAATTGGAAAGGTGTTATCTTCTATCAGGCCAATGCCAAACTTCACATCTCTGTGCAAACCCAGAAGATAATGGAACAGCTTGAATGGGACAGCTTACTACACTCGCTGTACACACCTAACTATGCACCTTTGGCTTACCATTTATTTCAATTCCTACAAAATGCTCTTAATAGGCAGAACTTCTCTGGAAGTCTGTAAAAACCACTTAGACCAGTTCATCTCCTAGTACCAAGTTCTAGAATCATGAAGCTAACTCAAAGATGACTAAAGATAAAGGAATAAAATGGTACGTATGTGGTTGAATAAATCTATGTACAAATATCTAAATATTGTCTTTGAAATTCTCTTAAAATGCTACAAATTTTCATTCCAGCCCAATAAAAAGCAAAACCATGAAGTTGCTAGAACATCTAAAACAGATAAAAACACTTTATAGAATGGTGAAGCCTGTATTAATTGGAGCTACTTAAAATGCTTTCAGGTTTATTGTATCCAGGAAGACATTTTTGTTGTTTCTTTTTACTAAGAAAACTGAATACACAACCCAGATAACTAACACTCAGCTTTATTTCCATACTAAAAAAAATCAAGCTGTCACTGAATCTCTGCATATTCAAATCTAGATGATGTCTCTAAAATTAGGTAATCTTAATAATGATAGTGTGAGTTGTCATATTTTGAAGTTGACCATAAATTAATTTAAAAGAAAAGCATATTGCACATTTAAAAAATTTGCTCAGCCAGTTTCCTGACTTATTAAAAAAACTTGTCAGAATGTACTAAAAGATAAAAGTAAAAAATAATATTCAGAGATTAGTGATCAGTTTTGAATGACCACAAACACCATGTGGGCAATTTGATCATACTTTATTTAGAATTCATGTTCCTCATTACTGAAAAGAATTTTGACCATTTTAAATTATTATATGAAGTACTATATAATTTTTATAATTATAATGTGTATTTTTTGAAAGCTTGTTTAATTTGATTTATTTTAAATTTATTATTATAGACTACCTAAGCCATTTGCTTAAGAGTGCCTAAAACAAGTACTAAATTTTTTGTTGTTCTTACTAAAGTTTTTATTACATATTCTATATTAAAAATATAGAGAAATTGTTCTTTGATTTATTTACCTGCACATAAATTTAAGATTAAATCAAGTATATAATTTTTAATCCACTTGATACTATATACATTTATTAACTTTAGTAGTATGAAGCATGAATCTTTGCTAATGTATGATAAGCCAGAAAAAATTGTTGGTTATGTCTCTTTATTGTTATCAAAGCCTATGATACACAAAGTTAAAATATTTTTTTTAAGTTATTTAATAGATATACATGTCAAAACATGTAAAAAAATCCTTGTATAAAGCTTATATCTATAAAATCAATCTATTCACATATTTGTAAAAGCTATGTGAATGCTACCAGAAAGGCTTAAAAATAATTTGTACAAGTTTAACAATATCAATCTTCAAAACTATGAAGTTAGTCGACTGATAAAATTTGGAATACTTCAGAGCATAAATTTGTTAGTCATTAATGTTAGCACTTTGTCAAGTCTATGAATATATACACAAATCAATAATACATACAAAGTGCTCTGTATTTTAGTTAGTGTGGAAGTCTGCAGAGAAAGTTTTCTTGTCAAGTAGAGCTTAAGTATAATTGCTATTCAACAAGTTGTTGGTAGGTGCACAACCATGAAGGCTAATTAAGAGGCTAAGCAGATGTCTGCTTAGTTTGAGGATTGGGTGAAAGATGTGAACAGCTTAAAGAATTAACTTGTGTCTCTTGTGTCAAACTGGTTGGTGTATACAATGATGTTCGGAATTTCTTACTACTTTCTACTTTTAGTAATATTGTTAGATTCATCAGTGCTACACAAAATGTATATGTGAGTGCTGAAAAGTCCTTGGCCCAACTAATAAGCCTTTCCTCCACAAAATGTTTGGCCATTTGATCAGGACTTGGGAAGTGGATTGAATTGAGAAATTTTCAGCACCCATTTGTACATATACATACATGAAAAGGTTTACTGTCTGTTAGAAATCGCATTTGTGGAAAAGTATAAGCTTGGGTGTATGTGTGCATGCTTGAGTAGATATTTGTGTATATGTAATGTATATTCTTCTGTGTGCCATGTCCCTTTAGAATGTGGATAATCATGGTACTTCACAACTTCTTGTCCTTTGTAAAATTTGTCTTTTTGCAATATCTCCAAATCCCTATTCTGTTAATGATTTACACAAGCTCGTCCTTCCTATCTTCAATATGTACAGTGAGTGTTAAATTTTTCAAGCCCTCTTTCCTCATTATGTCCCCAAGAAATACCAAATATCTCTTTCTGATGCTATATATGTCCTTTTTGTTTCCATTTTCTCTAAAACTTTCACATGTTTAGTCATGATATTCTCAGCATCCTTCTGTAGGACCACATTTATATATAAAATGTATAAGATTTACAAATATTTGACTTATAATTAAAGTCTATTCATGTTTTTAAACAAATGTCTGTTGAAATCCTTATACAGAAGTTTTACTGCATATTCCTTGAAGAACTGATATATAGTAATACTAAAATGTGTTTAATATTTTCAGTCTATTTAGCAGAGAAACTATAATATCAGCATGTGGAAATAATATTTGTTTTGGATTTTACTAGCCATGAATAAATGACTAATCAGTTAAAAATTTTAGATATTATAACTCAGAAAGAAAAAGATACCTCCACATATAAATGACCCATGATTATTGAGCATCAATTATACTATAAATGTTTTCACATTCTGCAGGCACAATAGACTTTACAAGCATGGAATTTCATTGATTGTCTGAAAATTTATATATATTTATATGTAGATGTATTCATCCACATAAAACATACCTTTTCCAAAGAAATTTGCTTAAAATGATTTAAATATCCAATCCAATACTGAACATATTTTGTTATAAATGCTTTAACTACTTGGTTATTACACAGTATCAGTGTTCCATATTATATCACTTTGATTTTAAGATAAACTGCTTAATATATACATCCAAAAGATAAAAGCAATCAGAAATCCTCAGAAAAAATAAAGTAATTGCCAAAATCTTGAATATAAAATAATAGAAAAAATAATTATTTTTATTAGCTGCACGTAAGAAAAAAAATCCAATAAATATTACTTGTTGATTAATTTTGGATATCCAACAAATAAATCAACAGATAAATCAATTATTTTAAATATTACACCCTGCACTAAAATTCAAAAAGTCTTATAAGAAATGGAAACTTCTGGGTTTTGTAAAAATGGGAACTCACTTATTTTTCTGCACACCTAAATTACCAGTTTTCTTATTTTTATTCTTCATCTTAATAAACTGTATATAAAAATGCTAAAAACCTTTTAAATCTGTAATCATTCAATGAATAGTGATATAAAATCGTAGAATTTAATCATTTCTTTAGAACTGAAATCACTAATGAACTTTCAAAGGAACTATGCATTCAAGAAATTATGTATGCTTTTTTAACAATTAATTAATAGCTTATGCAAGACATAAATGACTACTAATAAATCATTTTGTTAAGTGAATGACAAAATTGAGGGAAAAATCCTGACAACATTAGTTTACAAATTTCATCAAATGTAGCATAACCATATGTGTATGACAAGTTACTCATTGTTGTTTCTAAATGTTGATTTCTGAAACAACAAAATAACTTACTATAATAATAGAAAAGAGAATCAAGCAAAAAAAGTCAACATTGTTTTCAAACAGAACTTTATTAATTTTTAAAAAGAGCAGAAATAAAAAGGGTAAAGAATTTTGCAAATACTTTTTGTGACAAACACCAAATTTCAAAGTGTCAGAAGTTCCATGTTGGACGTAGCACCAGTTGTGATACCACCCTGGGAAACTGATTTCAAATGGTGCTAGAGAGGGAACTATCTAAGCGCCAGAAGAGACCAGGTCCCCAGCTATGGCCGAGTCAAACTCAAGTCAGAGACCTCAGTTTTGGCACAATTCACAGGTGGGCGGTTAGTCCGAACAATCAAAATGAAATTTGAAACCGCCATTTCCCAAGGATTTTGAAAGCAATCAGTCAAATGACTGAAATCTGTTTTAGTTGGTATTGAATCTGAAGGAGAATTTCTACAAGATATGGATGAATGCTTTAGCTGAAAATAAGAGTGGCTGTTGCAAAATTTAGAGACATTACCTGAAAGAAGTAGATGCCAATGGATGGGCATGGGTTGGGAACTAGCAGTGGCTTCATCATGGATACTCCTATGCTAATTCATCATCTGCCAGTCTTTGTCTAAGGACAAGGAAAAACATTGGCCAGTTCCATTTGGTCATTGACTTTGGTATTCTCAGAGTAAGATTAAAGGATGACCATTCAAGATAAATGTGATGGAGAGTAGGCAAAAATTATGATGACACACATGCAGCTAGTGTCAATGTGTATAGAAGGGTGTTGTTAGTTTAGTGTATAGGTACAACATGGTAAAAAAATACACTTACTGTTCACAATGAAGTATTATCATAATGTGTACATGCAAATTAAAACAGATAATATCAAGTTTTAGGACAGATAAATATGCAAAGTGTGTGTGTATATATGTGTGTGTGAGAAGAGAGAAAATTGTAACTAATGACTAACACACACACACATACACACACACACATGCAGTGTGAGGCAATGAAGAAAGTCTATTGTATTCATTATTTTTCATGCTCATGCAAAGCAACATGCACTAATTTTGAATGAACAGAATGAACATTTCTGTTGTTTTGTTTGATTTTATTTATTTAGGATGCACTAATAAAAAAGTTGGAAGGAAGAGGATAAAACAAAGAAACACTCTTTGCCTTATTTATAGGCACAGAAATGTTATAAGTATGCCTTTGCCATTTAAATAACAAAGCAGTTGTATTAGATTTCCAAATAGCATATGTAAAAAGCTTTGTAAGAAACAGCTATACAAACACGCACACACACACATATACATGCACACACACAGAGTTATTATTAAACTGCAAACAAGTGAAAAGAAAATATTAACTCATGTGAACAACAAAGAATAACAGAGTTTTGATGATATTTTGTTTCATTGACTATTTCCTATAATAAATTCACTGTATAGAATTTAATTATGAAATTTCTATTTGATGATATTCATTTAGCATTAAATTTTTATTTTCATGTTGAAAGTACTTTTAAAAGTATTTCTGTTTTCTATTGAGTGAATGGGGATTTAGAAAAGTTTGACAAAGACTGAAGGATGTGAAAATGTTTGTGAATTTTTTAAAGAAATATCACCCAAATGCTATTGTCTCAGTATAAACAATAACACATTGGAATACCCAGAAGAAGCCAGGATTTGAGGGATTTGAGTTGAATGGTTTGAAAGGCATAAATTCAGTAATTGGTGCTACTGTCCGTTGATATCACATTCAGCAAGTAGAGAGCTGAACACGCATGTGACATGGAACTTGTCTGACAAAATAGAAGAAATGGAGCATTTGTCTAAATAAGCAGATTGCCTTTATACATGGTGTAACACAAAACATTGCTCTCTGTAAACTCTCTGACAAGATATTTGGTTCACAAGGGGAGAACAATGCACCATCAAGAAGTTAACTTGTTTTTCAGATAATCTTTAAAAATACAAGTATCAAGAAAAGACTTTTTTTTATCAGAATAAAGTCATTGTAAGAAATTATTATCTTTCCACTTTCATGGAATTCCTGTATGTTCCAATGTCCGTAGAAAGAATGTTTGTATTAATATTTGAAAGTATGTTTGTAAAATTAAATAATTTGATTTATAAATATAATATTACTTACTTTCAATAATAAGCAAGTCCTTTTATGACTAAATTAAGAATACTTACTTTTTGTGCTGAAAGTAAATTTTGAAATGCAACCATTTATATAAAATTAACAATACATAAAAATATGTGCTTGGACATATACAGTTTATGTAAACATATCAATGAACTTTTTGCAATTGCTATTTTAGAAGTAGTAAATTGCCAAGTAAAACTGGGACCAGTTTTTTTCCCTTATTTGATTAAATCAGCAATAAAGAATCCTTGCTGGGATTTTTATCATTATACACATTAAATCACATAACTATCAATAAGTCTGCTTGTTTCTTTTTACTAGAAGCAAAATCATTCAAATACATTTAATAATTAAACAAGTAAACCAACAAAAATTATCAAGGGATAAACATGTTCACAAAAACAAAATACAGGTCATAATATACTAGTGGAAAGCACAAAAATAACTGTTCAGTAAGTTAACTTATTTGGACAATAAAAAATGTAATGTCAATGTAACACAAGAAAAATATTTGATTTATAAGGGTTAGTAAAATATCAATTTCATCTGTATGTCTTAATATTTTAATTTATATATAGAGAGAAATACAATATAAGAAATATTTTTTATAAGAAAATGCTTCCTTCATTCTAAGTGAAGAAGTAACATATAGCAACTTTTAATTTTCAAAACAGAATTTGGAGAACAATTTTTAAAATCTAAAGTTGTCAACAATGGTGTTACTGCATTCATTATGCATTATAATAGCTTATTTGATATTTAAGTAAGGCTTTCTTACAACCACAATAGAGCCCACTCAACTAAATGAGCAATTTTATTGTTAAGATCAACATTTCTCATAATTACATATTCTCAGAAGAAATTGAAAAAAATAACATTAAAATATTTATTCAAAATATAAAAAAATAATTTGCTTCTATAAATAGCAAATGGCAAAATATTTGGCCCCATCAGGCAATAACATCAAGCATTATTGAAATATTCCATCCAGGTTAATTTCAAAATATCCTACAAAGAAAGGTTAGAAAAATACAAGAAATTATTACTTTTGTTAATAATAAATACTTGAAAGGCTTCGATAGTGTGATGAATGAGATCATTATTGAATACACACACAATATATATATATATATATATATATATATATATATATATATATATATATATATATATATATATATGTATGTATGTATGCATACATACAAGCACATATAAACATGCAAATATTTTTATATTAATGTTTAGGTCAAGGTATAAATTTGTAAATATCTAAATACATTTTAATTAGTATTAGTTATTACATAAACATTTTTTTTAATTTTTGCACTTGAACTCTCTAGCTCATTATGAGAGTAAAACTTAAACATTAATGAAATCTACACATTCATCAAATGAGGCTGAAAAATTAAGCCTGAAAAGATTACTTAGAACATTTTCATCATTTATCCTATTAGGACCATATAATGCTATTTTCTTTAACTATCATAGAATAATGTAAAATGCAGCACATGAAGAAAGACTTAAGAATATACGAGTTAAATTTGAAGTGTGAAGATAAATAAATTGATACAATTAAATCCCTTGAATTTCAACAAAACACTTGCTGAATATTTATGGTATTAGCAAAATGTTATAATACAATATATAGGATTTATATTGATCAGTATTGATCATTCTCTATGACCAAACTACAAAAGTCAAAGAGAAACCTCAGAAAGAATCAAGTCTGCTGTATTGTTGCATTTCATCGAAGTCCATATTTCAATTGATTAACACTAGATTCATCTTAGAATTATGTAAAAGAAATATAAAAGCTTCCCATTTAATTCGTAGATAAGAATAAATATTACCATCTGTTCTTGATAGGAACCTCTGCAGATTTGCAATACCTAAGGTCTAAAATGAATTTTAAAAAATTAAAACTCTTTCTTGAAGCTTTTATTTTAGTTTTAGTTTCAAGCTTATTGAGTAAATTTAGTATTTCCAATGAGCAAAATATTTTGCTGTATTTTAAAACTAATTTAAATTGACTGGAAAGAGTTTTTTTTTTGTTACAAAATCATATTTAGCCCATGTTTATTGCAATGTAATTCTCTTTATTAAAAAAAAATCTTCCAAAAATAAAATATATTTTTCTGAAACTTTATTTGAGGAATATTAACTGATTTAAAGTATAATTAATCTGATTTGAAACAAATATTATTTATTTTAAGTTTAAAATATTGCAGAAATGCATTTTTTTAACTCAGCAGTAGCTGTTTATTTAAGATGTTGACAGTCTGAATGACAGATGGATATTTATCTAATGTTTTTCTATGGTGGCTTTATCTGTAAAAAAAAAAGAACACTGGTCAACACCAAATTTATTGTTTAAGTTTTTTTTGCTGATTTAGGATAATTTTGATGTATTGAATTCAAAAATCACATTGGTTTTGCTCAATCTGGTGAACTTTCTGAACATGTACGGGTATTTTCACGTTATTATGATGCAAAATTCTTTTATATTTCTTGCAATAAATGAATTCTGAAGATTTTGCATGTACCAACTTATGACTAATTTTTTCTTTTTATATTAAAGGTTAACGAAATGGCTTTGACTAAAAGATTCTGACACATCTGTGGTGAATACACCATTGTACCTAACATGAATCAAGTCACAAGTCTCATAAAGTGTGCTTACCATTCTTATTTTGGTATTAAACTTGGTGATCCGAATAAAACTTGGGCACCCCACATGTATGCAAGTATCTGCGTCAGTGAACCAAAGGCAAAAAGAGTTGTCTGAAGTTTGGAATTCCCATGGTTTGGAGGGAGCCGACAAACCATGTCACTGATTGCTATTTCTGCACTATTGATGTGACTGGGATCAACAGAAAGAGCCGAAGCAGCCTCAAGTATCCTGATCTTGAATCAGTATGTCATCCTGTAGCTAACTGTGATGAAATTCCAGTACCTGTCTTTGGAGAACTTCCTGACATCAGTGACAAAGATTCCTCAAGTGTTTCAAAAGATCTTAACAATGATGCTCCACATCCATTTTCCCAAAGAGAGCTAAATGATTTAGTTTGTGATCTTAGCTTTTCAAAGTACTCTGCCAAGCTATTGGCATCCAAATTGAAGGAAAAGAACCTCCTCTCTGACAGTGCTTGCATCATCTTTTACCACAACAGACATCAAGAGTTCCTCCATTTTTTCTTTGAAGAGAAGGACTTGGTGTACTTTACAGATATTTCTCAGCTTCTGCACAAGTTTGGAGTGCCACATTATGAACCCAAAAATTGGAGACTGTTCATTGACAGCAGCAAGTGATCACTGAAATGTGTTCTGCTTCACAATGGCAACCAGTTTGCCTCTGTACCCTTTGCTTACTTGACTATACTGAAGGAGTGAAGTATGTGTTGGAGAAAATTTGTTATGATCAGTATGAGTGGCTTATTTGTGTTGACCTGAAGATAGTGAATTTTTTGTTGGGACAACAGTCCAGCCTCACCAAGCACCCATGCTTTCTGTGCATGTGGAATAGTGGGAACACTGCTCAGCATTACACAAAGAAGGACTAGCCTGTGCAGGAGGAATTGGTGCCTTGAAGAGCAAGGAATGTCATCAACAATCCTCTGGTTGACAGAGACAAGATACTCTTCCCACCGCTGCACATCAAGCTCGGCTTGATTAAACAGTTCACCAAAGCTCTAGACAAAGATGGTGGCTACTTCACTTACTTGTGCCAATGCTTTTCCAGGATTAACCATAGAGAAGATGAAAGATGGCATCTTTGGTGGTCCTCAAATCTGTCAGATCATCAGAGATCCTGAGCTTGAAAATTTCATGAATGAAGTGGAACTGGAAGCATGGAAGGCTTTTGTTCTGGTCATGAAAAACCTTTCTTGGTAACAACAAGGCCTGGAACTATGCAGAACCTGTCATCAATATGCTGACTGCTTTCAAAAACCTTGGATGCAACATGAGCATCAAAATGGATTACTTATTCTCACATATGGATCAGTTTCCTGAGAATCTGGGATCAATCAGTGATGAGCAGAGGGAGAGATTCCATCAGGACATAAAAGAGAAGGAGACCAGGTATCAGGGACACTGGGATGCAGTCATGATGGCTGATTACTGTTGGACTCTGAAGAGAGATATCTC
Organism: Acanthosepion lycidas; assembly: GCA_963932145.1. Classification (NCBI taxonomy): domain Eukaryota; kingdom Metazoa; phylum Mollusca; class Cephalopoda; order Sepiida; family Sepiidae; genus Acanthosepion; species Acanthosepion lycidas. The sequence continues at coordinate 45,057,133 of OZ010599.1, read as the reverse complement.
TGCTGCTGAGTATTCTAGGGGTTTGAAGAAACAGAATTTCATGCCTTGAATTTTGCACAATGACAGCGTACTGTTCAATTTACATGTACTTAACTTTATCAATGTCCGTTATTCAATCTACAGAAATTGAAGTTTGTAACATTTAATTAATACATTCTGTTAGATAATGATTTTTTTTTCCTAAAACCTTTTTTGGGTGAGAAATATTAACAAAAATCAACTGATAATGTCACAAAAATGTAATCAATTTAATCAGAAGATCAGATTTTTCAAAATTAAATTAGCATAAAAACCTGACTTGATTGAGAAAAATGGATGCCATTTTTGTATTCAGCAGTGCAAAATGATCCTAATTCAGTTGAAAAAACTTAGGCAACTTACAAAATTTTTTTTTGTAACCCAGTGAAATAATTAAAAACTATAATGTGAGTGCCTTTTTTTATATAATTTTTAAGTAGTCAGTAATTTTACAAATTTAGGAAAATATTCTTTGTAAGCTAATATTTTATTGAATTTTAGATACTTTGACTTAAAATTTATTATAGTTATCAATGTGTTTTTTACTGCAAAAAGGCACTAAAATTTCCTATGCTAAACTTTGGTCCCTCTGCTGATGCAAGAAAAAAAACATTTTTAATCAAAATTTTGAATATGCTAAAAAAGGATTAAAAAATTTAATTAAATAATCAAAAATTACTTTGGTCTTTCCTCTTAATAATAAAGTTTTTGATGCTAAAACTTTGTTTTTAACTTTGTTTTTAACAAGCTTGGGGCATATTTTTATCAAGATATGTTTTTTCAGCAAATTAGTGAAGGTACCTAGTTCTTGATGATAAGTTGTAATGAAATAAAGAGTAAAATTACCTAATATCTAAGTAATGATAGAAGTTACTCATTCCTTTATTTCTTGATTTCATAATGAGTATGTAGAAATGTGTAGGCAATTGAAAAGTAAAAATGTTTCAGTGAGAAAAGAACAATCTATTGTTATACAAAGACTGTTTAGAAAATATCCATCCATGTTGAATAATAACTTGACAACAAGAGCATAGCTTTGATGGAACTTGACAATGACTCAGAGGGAACCTTATTGCACTAAATGAATACTCTCGAGGTTACTCAGTCAACTGTGAGATGTCATTGAGTGAACTTGTGTACTATGTTACAGTCATATTTACAGTGAATATGCATCAAATTTTGCTTGAAACTTGTATATATGTTCATGGAAATTATTTGAATAATTAAAAAGTCTTTTACAGATGATTCAATGAGTGAAGCCTGGATAAACTTTTAGTACCACCATCTCAAACTTGGGTGAAAATTGGTTGAAAGCAATCTATATTGTGGAAAGCCTTCTGCAAGCAGAACACCCAAAAATGTTGAATGCAAGTGGGCTACAATCAAAGGAAACTGGTGGTTAATAGTGCAAGAACTGAAAGAAGATTGGAGATTACATGAAGAAGATTTCATAATGTGGATGAGATTACAAAGAACACAACAGGGCAGCTGATGGTGATCCCTCAAAAGAACTTTTGAGATTATTTTGAAAAGTGGAAGGGATGTGAGGTAAATATGTGAGATCTAAAGGGGGGTATTTTCAAGATGACTAAGATGTCATAGCTCTAAATAGCCCACTTTTTTGTTAATATTAAATGGCTTAAGCATCTCTAAACAGAACTCATAATAATCCTTTGCAAAGACAAGATGAATACCTAAACAACATTTATAACATTCTAATATTTGACAGTTTATTCATTCCATATAATACTTAAAAATATATGTATTGTGTAGTATTAGCCATTTCTATTGGTAATGACAAAATTATTTTGCATTCACACAAAAAAATTCAACAAAACCATCATTTTGATTCTCTTAAAACTTCACTAATTCTGCAATTGAGATAGAATGATAAACTCTTCTTAAAGTAAGAAATACATATCTTCTCTTCATCAATTTTGTGTTCTAGATGTTCTAGGAGAGAATTATTTTTTTAAATAGGAGAAAGAGAAATAAATTTCTTTTTATTATCACATATTCTTTTAAATGTGTTTAGTAGAAATTGTTTAATGTATTCAAAAGTACATCAAACTAGAACTAGTATAAGAAATACCTAGTTAAGACAGTGAAATGTAGAAATGATTTAACTTTATTTCCTCCATTTTTACTTTCATAAAATGTATCTCTAATGAATTAATACAAACAATATAAACAATTTTATGCAAGTAAATTTGTTTGTAACCATCCGGTAAAAATGAATGATTTTCATTAAATGATGCATTAATTTAAGATTTATATTTGTTAATAACTTGTTTTAACCCCAAAGAACCTCATTCATCACACAAAAATAAAGTTAGCAAGCAAAAGACCAGATCACACAAAGAGTAAATTTACCTTGTCTTTTATTTGATTGTTGAAAAATTGTCCACAACCTTGAGGCACTTTGTTGCTGATGATTTGTTGACAAACAACAAATCTAAAATTAGTAAGTAAAACATTACTTTTAAACATTTCATTGCACAAATAGAATTAAATGATTATGCTTGGAGAGATTGATTTTATAGATTATAAGAGACTACTTCAAAATAAAATTTATATAAAAGCCTTTAAAAGAAGACTTAGTGGTGGTAGTATCTATATGATATTAAATGATTATGCTATCCGATATAACTTTATGCTTTAGTATTTGGTCTAAACTTCAGTTAAAGTAATTATGTGAATGCAATATTTATGTAATAAGTATATCAAGTGTAACAAGTACTATCTACTTTGAAATGATCTAAGTAGTTATTTATACAGCTTAATATTATACTTTACAAGGAGACCAAGACAATAAAGGAAATTCTTTGTGTCATTTAAAATCCAACTTTTCTGGCCCAAAAATACTGTGACAAAAAGTTCCACTAATCTTGTACTGGAAATAAAAATTAATAATAAACCAAAGGTACAAGTAATAAATGCTATAGGTTTGTCTGTGGAAAGCTCTTTTGGTATGAAAAAGACAAAGGGTCATTATTAGAATATTTCACATTTTAAAACTATTTCAGTTTGTACATTTATCAATTAGTAAAAGGTTCAATGGTTTCTAGAGTTTATTTAGTTTCAAGTTCATGTGTAATTCATGAAACTACAGCCCTTTTGAATTGTAACTTCTCACTAAACATAGCCATAAAACATAGAAAAATATAACAAAGTAAAAATTTTGCAGTTTTGCAAAAGATGATATAAAATAATTTGTAAAATAAAATCATACATGAAATTCTTTCTTGCTTAAGACATAATTTAAAATATGATACTATCTATTTATGGTTTCTGATAATTAACAAGAAAAATAATATGGAAGATGTGAGTCTATTTCCATTCAATAAATGGCATTTGTAGAAGCAAAATGAGTAATCATAGACACAATAACAGTATTATTAAGCATGGCTGTCACTATTATCAAGCTTGATTAAAAGATTAAACAAAGGATGTTTAACTGAAATTACTGAAAAATTGTGACAGAACTTTCAGAAAAAAAAATGAATGAAACCAATTATGTTGGTGCATTTAAAATACTTTTTCTTGGATATTCTGATCTTTTATCATAAAACTTTATAAATTAAGAATAATTAACAAACATGTTTGCATTTAAAATTGTTCTCTAGAATAATTACCCTTTGGCAAGAAACAAAAATGGCTTATTACTGCTATTATTATTATTGGTAATGATGATAATACAAGTAAAATTCCCAGTAGAATATTACATTTTCTTTTTTATAAAACAAGTGAATCAAAATCAAGATATAGTTAAGGATAAGCAAACATTTTCATGGATGTTCTAAGACATTTAATAGATCCCCAAATTGTAGAAAAACATTCATTTTTAAACAGAAAATACATTGTTAATTAATAAAAGAAGCTACTAAAAGAATTCCTATTTAAAGCAAAACTATATAATTATGCAACGAGTTTGAATATATTTGAATGATGAAAATCAAGTTACTGTTCTTTTATGATAAATTCTAAATATATCTTTAGAATAAGATAAACGATAAGTATCATGCATATAGATTAGTACAAATGTTTTCTTTTATAGTCTGAGCAGAATTTGCTGATGCATTAAATCTGTTATAGAAATTACAAAGTTCAGGACAATTGTTAGAGTCAGTAGGTGTATCCAATTGACTTTTTTTTAAAGAGTCAACATTTTCTGAAGCAAAATAAATTTTCAATACATACATGTTTGTCTGAACTTAATAAGTTTAGGCAACCATATGTATAGAAAATTTATATTATATAGAAATATTACATTTTTAAGAATAATTCTTTGGTATTTAAATTCACACTCCATATCTTTAAAAGCATAAAAACCAAATACATCTAGGATTCTACTTATATATTTGGAATTATAGAGTTTTTTGTTATAGGTTTAAAAGGAATATGTACATTTCCAAACATAAAATATCATTAAATGTAATTCAGATTAAGAAATGATAAAACATTTACAGTATTGTATATTTGGCATTGGGAAGGCATGGTGGAGTAATGGATAGCAGCTTGGATTGAGGAATTGGAGAGTCAAAATTGAATTCTAGTTGAATCCATTACATTCACTTATGCGCTAATACCCTTGTGAAAGTTATGAATCCTCTTCTTTTCCCACCAGCTATGGGTAAATAGCAGGACAGACTGGGTTCTATAGGCTTGGATGGCAACTGGTCTACCACAGAAAGAAATGGCAACCTACTGTGTAGAAAAAAATCTGCCTCGTCAGTCATGTATTGAAAGAAACATGATTGCCTAAGCATGTATCATGTATGGCACATAACTGACTGATATGTGGCATTTATTGTTTGTCTAAAAATATGAATGGTTGGTTTATAACAGACAATTAAGTAAAGTTTGCTATCATTGGACAAGCTGAATAATATCATATATTCTTTGATTTAAGGGAATGGTATTTACATAAATGGCTTTGGTCATCTAGATATCCACATTCTATAGTCTTCTATAGTATCATATAATGCAATAAAACTTGTATATTTGACACTAAGAAAATCAAATTCAATGTTTTAGTGATTTGGGAATTGGTACACTAAACAAAAGTGGCCCTAAAATTTCAAAACAATTTTGTCGAAAAACGTGTATGTATATAAAATAAACAGAACTTACAGACACTATTGAAAAATCTAAACTAGTCCAAAGTTGACTTAAACCAATTACTGTACATTGTTAACATAATTATACATGCAGATTTTACTTATTTTTTTTTTTTTTTAACTCGTGTAAAGCAATTTTGCTGGCCAAGACAGAAACTGAATTGTTCTTAAACTCATATTGTGATTTTCTTATATGTGGAACAAGGCTGAAAGTATGAGGCACTCAGTGAGCTGGGTGCCCCATACTTTCAGCCTTGTTTCATATATAAGCTATGCTTAGAAAACCACTAAATTGTGTGATGAGGAAAAAAAAAAAAAAATTTAGTAAGAAGAATAAGTCGACTGAATTATAATCTTAAAGATTATTTATAAAATAGTTGTAGACATTCATTAATGTAAGATGGAATTTGTAAAACCAGTTGAATGTTTAAAACTTCTTTATTCTGTTAGTGTTTCACTCTGTAATAGCATTCTTAGAACATCGGAAAAAATATAGGGGAATAAAACATTACTATGACAACCTTAGCTATTTAGAAATGCAGTGAATAATTTGAAATTTGGTTTATAGTGAATAAAACTTAAAAATAAATATCTGTGAGCAAGTCAATGAGATTTGTACGCAGGAAAATGTTAAAATAATTAAATTCTCTTTTTCCTTAAAACTTAAATAATATTATCATAAATTATGATTTAAATTATAAATATTCATTATTTTCTCTTAATATACATGCTTTATTTTTCTCACTATAACTTTCTTTCATTTTCCTATATCAAATCACCATATTTACATTTTATTTTAACATTTTCCAATTTTTCCTTAGATTTTTTCAGTTGTTCTGAGGATGCTCTTAAAAAGTAAAATGTTGACAACAAAATAACATAATTTAAACAAGCAACTGGTTTTTCAAAATTCCATCTTACATAGTTTTTTCAGATATTTCATATCAGTCATTTTGTCATATATATTAATGTAACAATACTAATACTTCTAATTCTTTTAGAAACAAAAATGAAACATTTAATATTAAAGTTCAAAACAATATAGGATGTTAATTAACTATTATATAAAACAGAATTTTTTTTTCATTCAAGATTATATTTCATGTTTATTCTTTTTTATAAATAAAATAAAAGAATCTTGTCTTTTACCTGTGACTTTTTCAGTATTGTGTTTATAAACAAATATAACTAGTTTATAAGTCAACCAAAATAGCAAAGAAATAAAGATAAAACATTATTCAGTATAGAATAAGAACAATCACGGATGTTTAAACTGTGTATTGTTCCATAAGCACTGAAAGTAGAATGACAAGAGAAATAAGAATAATGATGTAGTGATAATGATACTGATGATAATGTTAGAAGCGTGGGAGAAGAAAAAATGCAAAAAGAAAACTAGGCTGTATGATTGAGAAGAAAGAATAGTGAGTTCATTAGTAGTTAATATACTATCTAGCCAAAGAACTGAATTGTGAAGAATATCTACAGAACCTTTATATGTTGCTTTGAAATGCAAACTAATGTTCAAGATAATAATTAATGACAAGAATAGTAACAATTGCAACTATGAAAGGCAAGCCTAGAGAGCATAGTAAATAAAGAATAGAGCCAAAATATCAAAAATAAAAAATAACATAAGAATTCTGACAGGAAATAGACTTTGGTCATTTGTTAAAAAGGAAAAAGAAAGTATAAAAACACATAATACAGTTTTAGTTGTAAAATATTACCAAGTAATATTAATATTAATAATCAAGTTGAAATTAAATATACTAGAGAAAAATGCTGAAAAGCTTATGGCTTAACCAAGTCCTTCTAAAAAATGTTAGATGTTTGGTCATTTAGTCAGAAAATACAATTATTTACAGGGCCAAATGGAGTGGAAATAAGAATAAGAAAATTGAATTGTATCAAACTTTCAAGTGGAGAAAGAGCTTGTCTACTTTGGAAATCTGCATTTGACATCCTAATTTTTAACTGGACTCAAATACCTACCACTACCAGTGGGAAACATGCAACTACTCCAACCATGATAGTAAGCCCAAGTAAAGTATGACTTTTTTGAGATGATAGTTGAGGTCCACAAAATGTCATTGTGAGAAAAGTGGGGACACTCAAGTTACAGTTTAATCAAACTATTATAAGTAAAATGCTAGCAAAAAAAAAAAAAAAACTCTGATCACATTAAATAAGGTACGTAAAATCAACATCTTAACTGTATATTTTATAGTTTAAAAGTCTTGTTGAAATATTTTTATTTGAAGTGTCAAAAAGAAAATGAAAGAATTCTTCTAAAGACAAATATGTGAAACTATAAATGGTATAAATTGCTATGAATGTATAGTAGGAGGCATAGTAATAAGGTTCTTAGTGCATTATGATAGGTAAAAACTTGGAAAGTAAATCAATAAAACTATTTTTACAAGCAAGATCAGGAATCTAATGTTAAAATGAATGTATATGGAAAAGAAATATATTTAGCAGAAAAAAACTTTCAAAAGGATTATTAAAATGTTTCATAAAATAAGAATCTACAAATGGGATCAAAAAAGAATATGACAAATTTCTGAGAAAGTAAGAAAAATATTAAAAGAAATGGATTCAGTTTTCAGAATAAGAAATGTAGAGTATTTCAAGATTTATTTTCCAGATTAAAAAGTTATCACACATAAAATTTTAAATAGATCTTGAATATGTCAATGTTAGACAAACATAAAAACTATTTCAATAGAAAAATGACAGCCAACTTTCAACTAAGAAGTTACAGATCTTAGTAGATCAAGGAAAACTAGAACAGAATTCTACATTAGCAATAAGGTTACATGCCAAAATAAGATTGTAAGACATAAGAATGATTCCCACTTATGAAGTAAAAATGTAGAGTCAAAAACATGAACAATTTACAGCATAAAAAGCTATTGCTTACTTATAGAAGAAATCCACCATAGAATATTGGGACATATATTTAAACGTGTTCAGCTGCACACCTTGATGACAATGAAACAGATATCAAAGTATATACAAAAGCCATATTAAGACATTAGTTTACATAAAAGAAAAGCAATTTGAGCCAATTTTCTTAAAGTCTATTATTTATTGTGAAGAAAGTGTTAAGCCATTGGGAGAAGTGGCATATTGATTTCCTTTAGCTCCTCAAATTCTAATATTATCATCCAATATACATGAAGAGAATTGATGCTAAACTTGTTCAAAGAGTTAGGTCCTTCTTATAATGTCAACAGTAAAATATTGCTCACAACAAGGAAGTATTTTGGAAGATCTCAGTAAGATTCCTTTTTGAATCCCAAGTGCTAAATGCTAAAATGAAAAGCTCTATCAAATGAAGAAAATAAAAATGATACAACTGATATATGATGTTACATCTACCAAGTATGTTGAATAAAAACAATGATAGATGTTGGAAAAACAGATTCTCAACAATTTGAAATGTTAGAAAGAAGACCACCTCCCAATACTTGAATTTCTGGTATAAAGATAATTCTTATTGTATACAGCCTTCACAGTAAAATCTAATTTCAATTTTTTTTTTTAATAAATTATTTCATAATTGGATAAAAATAAAGTTCTAATCTTCATTCACAAACAGAATGGAAATGTATATTTTCTGGAGAGTTTACAGCCAATACCTGAACAAATGTGGATTTTAATCTTAGATGATGAGGCATGAATGAATGATGTTGGCCAGCAGATGGTGACTTGGTCCACAAGATACTTACACAAAAATCTGAAACAGATAAAAGAAAATTATATCACTATTACAATACAAAAAGATAAGGCAAACATTAATTAAATAATAAATTGAACTTGACTGAATAGAAAATCAACAAAAAAATTAAGCAAAACATTTTGATATGAAATGCTAAAAACAAGTAATTATGTTCCTTTATAAAAGAATGACTGATTAAGAATAAACTGATAATATAATCAATAATCAAATATATTATCAACTTAAAAAATCTTACATATTTTGGATCCAGGGTAGATTAATGAAATGATATAAAGTTACAGAGAAATGAGTAATACTGCCACTGTTCTTAAATGATGTGTTTTAATGTGTAGTTCTAATAATCCATAAGCATTATAATGCTACAAGCTCTGTACTATTATACAGATTTATGTTACTATTCTAACCTGTATTGGGTTTTGCTATATCAGATTATTTTGAACATACTCTGTCAAATATTTCTGTCCTCTCTAATAGTACAAAAAGAAATCTAAGTGTTTTTCACAATATATGTTTTCAGTTATATCTGTCCCCAATTGTATGCAAATATAACTGATACTGATGAAAAATATTTTTGACTTTCTTGTTTTAAAAAGTGTTAAAAAATTATAAAGAATCAATTCTTCTATAAACATGGTCTTCATTCTTGCTCCACTTTCTCTTCAAATGTGGCAGAAATCAATCACCCAAATCACTTATCCTAATGCTGCTCACATGGCCTACACAAGCAGCTCCACAAGCTTTGCTCAGAGCTTATACTTAGGATTTCTACAGTAGCAGCCTACAAAAACTTAAATTTTGTTATATAAAATGTAATTACTATATAAAACAATTATCAATTGCAAAGGAAAATGTGATGAATTTTTATGATGAACAAAAAACATTAATAGTTATCATGTCATGAAACTGGATGCTGCAAATTGTTTTTAAAAGAAAACAAAATTCCAAACAATTTAAAAAAATTTTGAATGAAGCTGGTTTGTGCATTACAATATGAAATGCCAAAGAAACCCTAACATTTTTTTTTTTATCATTATTATAACAATGATAAAATCTTCAAAATTTTGGCTGAATCATTTATGTTTAATAAATTATAGAGAAATCTGGTAAATTTCTTTATTCTCAGGAGTTTAGGATATAAAAAGTTATAAGCAAAGAGGAATGCACAAATAGTTTTAGAAAAATATCTAAAATCTGTTAATATTCAGCATATGACTAAATTTGCATTTTAAATAAGTATACTTTAAAGTTAAGATTTTTTAAAAATGGCTATAAAAATGTTAAATAATCTTTTCTTCTCTCTGAAATGATTTGTTTTGGTATTTTAATTAAATTAATAAATTATACATTCACTTAGGTGCTAATACCCTTGGAAAAGATATGAATCCTCTTCTTTTCCCCCCAGTTATGGGTAAATAGCAGGACAGACCGGGTTCTATAGCCTTGGATGCAACTGGTCTACCGCAGAAAGAAATGGCAACCTACTGCGGAAAAAAATCTGCCTCATCAGCTTAGCATGTATCACACATGGTACATACCTGACTAACTGACTGATAAACATGTTATATTCCTTTTCAAATTTAGCTTACTAACTTCAATTTATTTATTTTTTACAAAGTTATCTGGATTATCAGGTAAGTGGTCATATATATTTGAGAATAACTTCATGCTCTCAAATTGCATACATCTTTTCTAAATCTAAGCAACTATAGTTTCTCCAACTTCTCATATCATTTTAATATATTACATATACCATTGTAAATAAAAAAAAGTATTATTATTGAATTGCTTAAAAAGAATGCATTTATGAGAATATGTTTTTTTTTCTAATATCTTCTCTTCTTCTGCATATCCTTTCTATTCTTTGGTGCTACTTTCTGCAAGCTTATAAATGTCCCATCACCTGTTTTGATTCTTCATCCTGGCTTTCTATGGGGGCAAAAGATATATTTTTCATTTTTTTTATACCTAAGACAAGCAACAGAAGAGATTTTGGTGTTGCATTGCATGTGTATGTGTGTGTGTGAATGAAGTGAGCATTTACAATGTCAATCAGCCAAGCACATAATGGAGTGGACGCAGCTTCTCCACCTAATCACTATTCAACCATTCACATTTCATCAGCCAAGAGGCTAGTTTCAAACACTTTATTTTGTAATGCAATAAAGCTACTCAGCACGGCTGCTATTCAACGAATAAGCATTCTTCTCTCAATATGCAATTCAATCTCAATAGGGGTCTTTTGTGAATTACTTTGCTGGACACATTTGAGCATCTCTTCTCCCTTCTCCTCCTCTAATAAAAGAATTTGCCATGTATCCAGTCAAGCCTACCTTTCACAAAGCTATCAATGTACAGTTGCCCATTTATACAGGTGAATGAAGTAAATGTCAGAAAATCTTCCTCCTTAATTTTTTATTCATTTTTTTAAACAATGCATTAAAAATAAAAATAATTTCAATTTAATCATTTAACAGATTAAATTAGGAAATGAACAATCTAATTCTAAGCCTAAGTAATGTCTCTATTAAAAATGATATTATCTGGGAAAATTCTTACAGCGCATAAGAGAGATGCTATAAGATGTTGATGACAATTATTGATATTTTAAAATTATTAATCTTACTAATTGAAGTAGTATTAATAGAATCATTTTATTCCTTTTCATTTATATGTAGGATAATCTCAAAGTGCTCATAAATGCATTACCATCCACACTCACGCCCATTCACATATATAACTAATCAAATACACAGAACTAACAACTTTTTATTAATTATGAAATATTTTATTCTAAACAACATATCTATTGTTTTGTCTTGAATAAAGAAATTTTCTAAAATGGCAGTGAGCAAATAGAATCCAAAATCATTATAGTCCTTTTACTGAGATTCTAATGTAGGCTATATAAATATCCTCCTGAAAGTAGCAAATAAATACAAGGAATATCAGAGGTTTTGCACTTTATTGGTCAGAGGAGGAAAAAGATGGTTAGATCAAAGATTGCCATTGTTTGGTTGACTGTAAACAGAAAGCATCATTTAGAGAATGTAGCAAGAAAATGATGCAGAAATGTATCCAATCAGTAAAATCACAGAAATTAACATTACAAAGCTACAGCATTAGCAATGGTTATTAGATATATTTTCATGCCTTACAATATGTTATAGGCAATAGATAAGAATAATCATAGTTTCATATAACAAAATGAGTTGAAGTGAACTTGTAAGGCAAATAACAAAATTAAATAATATAAAAGTGCTTCCATGAACATTAAACAAAATAAAGTTTAAAAACCCCAAAGAAGCAACTATACTGTTATTAATTCAAAGTTTTTTATTGTATAAATAATGTTTCAAACTCTAATACTTACTTTGTAAAGTTGAAAACTGTCTATGAGTTAATAACAAGGATTAGTGAAAAGGCTTGGGTAATTATAGACTGTGTTGGCAACAGAAACCCAAAATACCAAAGGAAAATTTAATCGATAAGTTAAAATTAAGTTTTAACCAAAAAGTGGAAATGTATGAATTTTAATGACTGTGTGAAGAAATTAAAATTTGTAGAATTATTAACAGCAAGTAGATAGATATAGGAAATACTACTAAACACTGTCATTCAAAAGTGACACAAAGAAGAATCTATATACCTATCAACCTATGCATAAAAGTTAGCTTTAGGATGAAGAAATATAAAAGTTAAGTTAAAGTTAATAATTAAAAATATCTAATTTTAAAACTTTTTCTTTTCTGTTAATTGAATACCATCAATATTTTTGCAATAGCATACCAATACAAAGCATTTGGTTTTAAAAAGGCATTTCTAATATATTTTGCAAAAATTTCATTTGTCTAAATTATTCATTTTTTTTTTTTTAGTCATTGTGATTCATTAATGAATAAATTTTAAAAAGAAACTGTAATGGAATCCTTGAAATTTACAATGGAATAGTGATACAGAATTTATTTTTTGTAAGAAAGTGACAACATTTTGATGGGGGTAAAAACAAAATCTTAAATATATATTTTCTCCCCATAACAAATTTTAGATATAAAATTTTAAAAAATTATGTATATCATTTATACATATAACGCATTTTCTTGAATGAATTCAGTTCAAATATAATTAAAAGTTTTCTTCTTGAATAAAAGTCATGACTTGTAATGAACAAGGGCTTTAAATTTTGTTTCATTGCTGACATTGAATAAAGTATCCTTTCTTATTCTAACATATTCGTTAGAGTAAATTTAAATCTGTCACTATTTATAATTTTCACAACTTTTATAATATCTCTGGCAAAGGTTAAAATTTTACTGTATTGCCTTTATATGGCAATCAATTAAAACATACTAATTCATGACAAGTACAATAAAGCAAGCTATGTAATACTTGAAGAGAAGAAATAAACATTTAATTTTTTTTAAAATATTTTATAAATAATTTATCAAAGAGTTTGTCAGCACACAAATGTATATTATATATTCTGATTTATTTCAAATGTAGTCTCAGTGATTTGTTTAACTTACAATCTCTAAGAATTTCAAGATTAATCATTTATTTTGTTATTTAATTTCAAATGTATATTTATTTTACAATTTGAAAAATAAAATGCAGTATAAAAAGTATAGAAAACTAAGGAAATTTTGATTCAACATTGAATTTGAAATAAAAAAAAAGGATTCTATATTATTTAAATCTTTGTTATACTTTGTCAGAAAAAATATTTATATCCAAGCCAAAAAGTATATATTATCCAATATCTTTCATGAAAAAAAAAAAAAAAAAGCAAGTTTGTGGTACTTATGATGATAAAAAGACTTGTATTTTATAACATTAAGAAAGAATTACAAATATTGAAACAAAATAGTTCAAGGAGTAGGGGAGAGGACACAGGGACAACAAAGTCGAGGTTTAATTCCTAATATCAAGTTAACTTAAATTTGTTATCAATTACAAAAATGATAAAAAAAATCATTCAAATCTGAAATAATTTTGTGGTAAGTCTGCAAGTTGCAAAAGTCATTCAATGCAATGACATTCTTTAAGCATAAAGACAACTTAAGTAACAGTAAAGACTGACAATATTTCTATGCTTAATACATCTTCGATAGATACATTTTTGTATTATGTTTTTACAATGTGATTATGGAATAGTAATTTTTTTCTGAAAACAGGGTAAATATTTAAAAAAAGATTTGATTCAATTTAAATTTAGCTAGTGTTTTGTAACATATGATAAAAGGTAAAACACAGTAAGGAAAATTGTAAACCGGTTAAATATCTACTTATGAAAAGCACAAATTTAAACCTTATATAATCAAATATTTGTGCATATACAATTAGAAAACAGTGGTTGTACTAGATCACTCATTATTATAATTGCCATAAAAGATAAAATTAAAACCATTCCCTTCTAATCTTTGATACTTTTGTTGGATTATTTTTCAACTTTGCCCAAAGAATTCTCAAACCTACTGTAATAAATATTGTCTACTTCAGTGATAAAGAACTGAAATTTTTTATAACTTAATGTCATCACTTGTTGGATTCTCTTGGTTATTTAGAAATGTCAACTGGTATAAGATAGATACATCATTTAAATCTCTTAAAAATACAATATGTAAATATTTTAACTCATTATGCAGAGATTTCTACTTCTGTGTCATGACATTTCATTCACTCTCTCTCCATCTGTGTATCATTTAATAAAACTCAAAGTTTATTCTCCGCTTACTGATCCATTTGAAAAATGTGCTTCTGGTTTATATCTCAGAAAATCATGCATTTTAAGTTTTCTTAGTTCTATGCAATAATATTTTGTGTCTAAAACAAATACAGAAAGCCACAAAAAAATTAAAATTAGTTTTACAAAAATTTGAATTAAACTTTTTTAATCAATGAAACCAAAGAACATAATACATGATGTTTACTCTTTTCAAATTAGGAAAAAGAACTAGAGCCTATCTTGTGTTAACTAAAATGAATTTGAAGTGGTAGTTTATAAAAACTAAGTGATATTCTCATCAGAATCTTTCTGTCTGATTTTTATATCTCTTATGTTAGAGAGTATCATAACCAATGTACTTAAATTATTTGTGCCACAATCTCAATATATTTGTATTAGCAAATGGTAGTCAAATTGAAAAATACATGACATTTTGGAGTTTAAACGTGTGGTTGATATAAAAGTACAATGTTAAGATTTTATCCAAATTTTAATTAAACTGATGAATAAGCATTGAAAAAAACATGTACTTTAAGCAATTCATTTTTGTTTATGAATAAGAGTATTTTAAAAGTAATTAAATATAAAAAAATTAATGACAATTCTTTATCTGATTTTCTAAAAGCAAATATATTTATATTTACCTCACTTCATTTTTTCTTCTATCTTAACTCAGACATGATCACAAATTTATAAAAGAGTCAACTAAAACTTTTCAATTTAACTTAAGCTATGAAATAAATTGTAGAAGGAAATTATTTAAAATCACTTTCACTATCTACATATTTCTTATTTAATTTTATAAAACTTTAATATTTCTTATGTATTTTTAATGTATAAATTAACTTTCTAATTCCAAGTATACCTTTTTAAAAAATTTCACAATTGCTAATAAAAGAAAATATACAATCCTTAATATTAATAATGATGAGAATAAAAATTGAGAGGTCCTATAATTCAGTAAAATAACTTAAAATTAGGTACTAAACAGTAGTCATTTGCATTAAAACAATAAAAATAATATATTGTAACCAAGAAACTGAACAGAAGTATATTATAATTTTATCTTATTTTAAAACAGGCTTCATCAGATTTAAATTTCAGTATTGAAATTAATAAGTATATATTGAAATCCATGAAAATAGCATAAGCAAATTATCTTTTGCATTATGTCCAACTTGAACAGAAATAATTTACATACATTGATAATTCAGGTCATGATTTGTGCAAAAAATAAATATTTTACAAACAGTTTTCTAGAAAACAATGACAGCTTTAGAAATAACAATTGGCTTAGCTAAATCTTTGAACTTAATTTTAGTTAAAAATATAGTAATGAACAATTCTACACACACACACACATATCTTTAGCATTTCTATGTATATATGCACATATAAATGCATGAACAGATATGTATATGCACAAAAGACACAAATGTAATACCTAAAATGTAAAAAGAGAATGGGTGAGGAAGCTAGCCATGAAAGAAATATATTTGATTATACTTTGCAAGAAATATGAGAAAGTATTTCATGATATAAGTTGACTAAAAAAATGAATTTCTTGCTTAGAAATATCTTAGTATGAATGAAATAGTGGGAAGCATTTTGTAAGGGACAATTTTTTTCTTCCATTACTTCCTTTATGGAATCTATTTCAAAGTTAACTTGTCAATGACATCTCTTTTGATAGAAAGTTAACAGATAAATAAAAAGTGACTTAAAATGTTCTTTTAAGTACCTTAGGAAAAGGAAAAAATGACTTTTGAATAGATTGCTTCTTGACTATCATTAAGTATACAAACTTGGTCTACTTTTGAAGTAAGCATTTTAAGGAAGCAGAAAGTACATTTTACACATACACAATGATGTAGTCAAATCAAAGAAACTGAAAAAAATGAGATACATGAGTTATTTAAATATAATGCAATAAGGAACATGTCAAAGATGCTTTGAACCATCCTGGAAAATGGAAAAGAAGTGCTACCAAATTAGGTATATAATTCTAATGAGATGGTCTATAGATTTGAAGCATGCAAGACTGTGGACCCAGAATGAAAATACAAGATGAGGAAGGATACTTTCAGAGAAACAAACCTGTTGCTGTCAGTGTGACTGGAATGGTGCTTTCTCTTGAAATAGCAGCCAGGAAGCAAACCAACTATATCCTTTTGGATTTGTAGTGTCAAATGGAGCTGCTTTGTGGTGAATGAGCAGTTATGAGATAACAGTGTGACATGTGATGATAGCTGGTCAATGCTGGCTGCTAGTGAACATACAGACAACTGCTCAGGTGTACCTCTGGGAGCAGAATGCAATGTGCTTTTGAGGAAACCAGCTGTCTGTGCCCATTCATAACCTACTGAGTCATACACATACTCACACACTCATAGTGGGAGTAGATGATGATTATGATGACAATGATGATAATGTAAAAGACAAAAACAGAGAGAGAAAGAAGAGGGAGTAGCTTATCAAGAGCAAGTGGGTAAGATAGCAGGTAAGGCATGGGTTGCCCTCAAATTAAATACATAGGAGACCATAGTTAGGCCACCAAGCACAGCCACAAGCTACACACAAAAAACATAAAAAACAAAGCATCAACTGAGGCTGGTTGTTGACTTCTGAACCCTGTTTTTCTTGCTTGGAAATAGAAATAAAAAATGAAAAAGAAAAAAATCAAGAACAATGTACTGCTGAAATTGTAAACTACACTCCTAGCCTGCCACAGATTCTATTGTTAGGCATTGATATCATTTTGAAAGACATAAGTATAGGGTCAATTTGGTTTGTAGAGTCATTTTTAACAATGTCCACAGCCATAGAACATAAAGCAAAATATGAAAAGGTGTTGATAATATTATGAAGTGGTAATGGCCTGGAGTTGTGGAAGAAATGAAAATGAAAGTGAGACTAATTATAATTATTAGAAGGTATGTTCTGGCCATAATATATTAGCAACAGTGATCTATATCTACTACTAGAATTGTTCATAATACTTCAATACAAACCTGACATACCATTCACTTACTGAGAATGTTAAACATGTCAATTAGAGATACCCAAGAGTTATTGAAAGAGAGTAAGGACAAAGAGGAAAGTTAGAGTATTCCATGATGACTGGCAATATATAGTTTACACAAAATTTACACAGTATACCAAAACTAGTACATGAAATTAGCAAATCCATCCACAACACACACAAAAATACAATTATTTTTTTCTGTCACTAATTATATTCAGAGCATGGATAATGACAATGAGTGCAGGCATTGAGCAATTTAGTTGTATGGTCATTGAGTGATTTAGCTGTATGATTATTAAAGAATATTTTAACTTCATCTATAAAAATAAATAAAAAAAATATGAATCAAAATGGAATGCAAAACAACTGTCATTTATCCAATGAAAATAACCTATAAAATCTATAATGATTATAATGAATAGCCAAGCATTGCAAATTTAGAACAAAAATGAGACATGATTCAAAGCATTAGCATTTATTTGTTAAATGAATAAAATATTTTTCTATACCAATATATATATATATTTATAAACCTGAAGAACAATAAGCTTAACATTATAAATGTAATTACAAATATATTAAACTATTTTAATTGACAACTGAAACAAAAGAGATTTTATTTAGTATCATTATTTTAATGCCTGAGTATATAAAATAAATATTAAGAATAAATATTAAAATTGCATGAAGTATAAACATTGTCTTAGAAACATTTTGCTTATTTTGATGCTCATTGTTAGTATCATTGTTTTTCAACAGAATTACTGCTCTAAAAACATTTTTAGATTAAGTTCTAAACAATTTCATAAACTATAATTGAACAATTATACATTAGAACAGTAAAAATATTTCTCTTTAAAAAGTTCTTGAAATATACCTTTTTTTCAAAAAGAGAAACAAAAACATATTACACAATAAATTGATTTAAACCCAACTTGTAATAAATCCATCATTTGTTGCCAAGTAATTCCCAATTCTATTTGGTAACCCTTGGATATTGTAAACTATTTCAATAGATATTCAAACCACCATACCTCAGGTTAAATAAGAAATCATTAATTTTGTAAGTAGATTTTTCTTTGTAAAAATCATCATACATAAAATTTGCATAACAAAAAGTATTTTTTGAGCCTGTAAGTCAGAAATTTTATATCTATATATACTAAATGCACAGGAAAATCACACTGAAATTGTGGTGAAAAAACCGTTTCCTTACTTGAGTAATATATTGCTAATCATATGAATGAAGAATTATAAAAGTTTTAAAATATGAAAAAACAAAAATTATCATTGAAATAATAGTTCTTTTTGTTTTTTTAATGTTCATTTTAGACCTATTAAAGATTATATGAATGAGTTTCTATAGGGAGGAAATAGTTCAGTAACATTAAATATTTGTTCCTTATGATTATGATATGAAACAATACATACATTTTTTGCACTGATAATATTTTAATGACAAAAAAAAAATAGCTATTGGCATCTAGAATTAAAAACAGAAACTAATTGAAGGATGAGAATTCTGATGTAGAAATTTAAAAAACAAAACATTTATCATTAAGCAAGGACTGAGTATAGATATTTAAAAAAAATATTAATCCAATAATACTAATTGGATGAAACTTCTCAGTAGACCCAATAATTTTGTATCAAATGTAGAAGTCATATTAATTACCTTTTCTTTAATTAGCCAATATCAAAGTTTAATATATTTTTAATGAGAAAATATTTTTCACTTTTATTGAAAATATGTTCATATATAAATCTGTTACTTGAAACATTAGAGCAATTTGAAATTTTCCATTTGAAACCTTTAAAATATGTTTAAAAATATAAGTCTTTATGATTTTGTAAGCTTAAATATAAAGTTTAATATCACTAATATTCAGAGTTTTTAACCAACAAATAAAATACAACTATAAATATTTGTGGAAATTGGAATATGTTATTCAAAGAGATAAGAAAAGATAAAACAGTTTTAAAAAAATATATGCCAGAATCAAATTATTTCCTGAAATTCATTTAAATGAATTAAATATTTCAGATTTAAATGCAAATACATATTACAATTTACAAAACATTTTATATTGAAACTGTGTTTCTATAGTTCATAGAAATATGAATACAGGGCATTAAATTTAAAAATAATGATTTTTTTCAGTTATCTGCTTCAGAGGTTAATTTTGATTTATTTGTAACTGAAAGTAGACTATGAGAATATTAGTTTTAGGATAATTAAATGTATACTGCTAACTATTTTTAGACAAAGAAATTTTTCCATATATTAAAATCAAAATTGTAATTAATGATATTTATCATGAATCAGCATTAAATTTGAAGAAAGAATGAGATAATTCAGTATGGAAATTACTTTCTAAAAATGTGTTTTTTATGATAATGCTCATTAATTCTTTTAATTCTTGAAGCTAAACAGCAATAGCATAATTCTAGAAAACAATAAGATAGCATGTGAAAAAAAGCGTTATTAAATAATCTCGATATATTCTTCCTTATGACAGCAATTGAACAAAGTAAATAATATTTATAAGTTAGATAATCATTAAATTCAACTAGATAATAATAAAATTTTTCTTTTACAAAGGATTCTAGAATAGCTGTATACCATAAGATAGAAAAATATCCATGATGAAAATGTATATTTTGTGCTTTTTTAAAACCCATTCATTTACATTCATCCAAACACACTGGTGAAGGTCTTACTCTTCTAATTTAACAGACTAAATCACCATCTGCTATAATTCTTGTGTCTAGCCACAAGCTATGTGCTTCATAGCAAGTGTAGTAGCATATAATCATTCAGCTATGTGATAGTTCTTTCACATACCATGAAACTGATTTGTTATTTTTTATGACTTTTACTATTCAGCAACACCAATACCAAACTTATGACTTTACAAGGATCTTTTGAAACAATTTAAGAATTATCATTATGGGTGGCTACGTGCATTATGTAACAAATATCTATTTTTCTTTAGTCAATTTTTTAGAGTATTACAATTCAATTCAATGTTAAAATATTTTATCTACCTCTATCATTGCTTTACCTAAAAGATTCTGGTGTAATTCTTGACAAGCTTTTCTTTCATCTTATTCTTGCATTTTATCATAATGCATGTATAAGAGGGTGTGAAAAGTTCTCAACCTGATTAAATTTTGTTATTAGATCAGATTTTAGGAAGTTGGTTAAACCAAGAAGTTCATTATATACATACATACATACATATATATTATATATATATATATATATATATATATATATATATATATATTTGTCCAACTGAAATTTATGTTAAGATTATATATGTGTGTGTATGTATTTATGTATGTATGCATGTATGTATGCATGCATGCATGCATGCATGCATATTTAACCCTTTAATTATTTTCTTTATTTTTTCAATTAATCATTTCAAATTTGATTTAATGATATTTAACTATGCAATTAGCAATTTAATATATGAATTGATAATAAATAACAAAATTAATAATAACTTTATTTCTATAATTATCAATACTTTATTATAATAATTTAATTGTGCTCCTTTGGTACTGATTATTGCTAACAGACTTTTCTATAGTGATTGATATGGCCTTTGACTTTCTTAACTGGTATTTCTGACTTGTTCTAAACAGAGGGCTTCTGTTTATGAATTGTAATTTTCACTTCATACCACAAGTAAATGTTCAATTGGATTTTTGATAAGGACATTCTATTACCCTAATGTCATTCTAAGGTGGTTTTCAAAGTATATTTTAACTTGTCTCAATGAAAAATGAATCACCTACCAAATCTATCAGAAAGTAAATGTTTTTTCAAAATAATGGACTGATATTTTAGCGAATCTATTTTCTCCTCAATTTTAGTCAGTTTCCTGATACCTGCTCTGTTAAAGAAACACCATAAAATATTCACTATCATGCATCCCTGCTGGAATTGTATTGGTACTGTATCCTTTAAATAACCATGTTATACTGTAAAATTTCTATTTTTGCTTTGACCAAATAACTAAGGTGATCCAAACACATTTTGTGAATTCTAATTGAGCTTTTTTTAATATATTTTCTTTAATAATAACTTTTTTTTCATACACTATATGAAATCCTGATTGTTTCAATGTTTTTCAAAGTTTTGAGACATGTATATATCTTCGAACATTCATCAAATCTGTTTAGATATCCCTTATGTTTGATTTCAGGTTTGCTGAAACTTACATTGTATTGAAATGTTCCTTGAGAGACCTGATCTTGCAGGCATTGATTTGGTACCAATTTCTTTTCATTTATAAACAGTGGATAACATGATGGAACTGAGTATGTCAAGTCACTTGGAAATTTTTTCATAGCCTTTTACAGACTGATAAACTTCAATCAATTTCTTTTTTAGATCCTCTTAATACTCTTTTTATTTTCATTGTGATTCCAAAAATGAAAGTTATTTAGTTCATTGAATAAAATTATATTGACATTCTAAATGAATGTTAGGCATTACATGTAAGGGGTATAAGAATGGGTCAATTTTAGCCATTATTACAACCTAATTTACTGCCCAATTATTTTTTTTTAACTGGGGATTAAATACTTATGCAAAAGGTATTATAGCTAATAGTGGAAATAAAATAATACTACTATTTTTTCTTGTTTGTTATCAATTCATTTATTAAAATATTTTGTTCATATTAATTGTCATCAAATCAAATTCAGAAGTCTAATCAGAAGAAGTAGGGAAAAATCTCAAAGTGGAATACTTACATTTGTGTACCACTGTGTGCGCACATGTGTGCGTGTGTGTATGTGTCTGTCAGGTCACTTTATGAGTGCTATTGGTACTATATAACCCAGTACTATATATGACATGGTCAGGTTCTTGGTAACCAAACTGGTTTCCCCATCTAGCTTTTCTGGTATGAAGGGTGGCTAGGCACCCAACAAGGTTAAATCCAAGAATTGTCAAAAGGTAAATAAATCCTCTAGTGGGATCAATGGCCATTGGGAG
This sequence comes from Acanthosepion lycidas, assembly GCA_963932145.1. Classification (NCBI taxonomy): domain Eukaryota; kingdom Metazoa; phylum Mollusca; class Cephalopoda; order Sepiida; family Sepiidae; genus Acanthosepion; species Acanthosepion lycidas. The sequence continues at coordinate 45,034,486 of OZ010599.1, read as the reverse complement.
GGAGAGACACCCTAGTCTTTATGGACATTACTCTAGGAGAAGGAAATCTCTCATATAATACCTGCAATTTTGTTTGCATCTAGATCAGTTCTTTTTGGACAAATGTATTCCAAATTCAGAAAGTGAGATTCACTCTGTACAAAGCCTCTTCTCACTTAAAAAAAACAAGAACAGGTATCACTTGATTTTTAGCATCTTTAATAAGTGTTGTATTGTGTGGTTGGCTGTAGCCAAAAATATGAAATACACAATCAAAACTGATGTAAATTCACCAAAATATTACAGTAAGACCTACCACAAGAGGTTCTCAGTGTTGCCACATCTGCCCAAGAAAGTGCAAGTTCCTAGCAGGGCTAAAAAGTCATTTACACTGCCCATGTTTGAGCATCAATCAAGTGATGACATTACTTGAAATTGAAATGCAATCATCATAACACACACACACATACATACATACATACATACATACATACATATATATATATATATATATATATATATATATATATATATATATATATATATATATATTGAACAAAAGGTATGTAATTTTTATTTATTAATCTGACAGATAAGATTTCTTGAATATTCAGGCTGGTAGACAAAAATAAATAAATATACTGTTTCATAAATAAATGGAAATGGAGTATCTACTCAAATACAAGTATTCAATGTGCAATATAACATTATATATATGTGTGTGTGTGTTATATTGCACATTGACTGTCACTCTCAATCCAGCACATGAAGATTGCATAATTCATGAAACTCAGAATCATGCAGGTGAGGAAAAAAATGCATATATATATATATATATATATATATATATATATATATATAGATAGATAGATAGATAGATAGATCTGAAGATTGTTTGAGGCATGAAACTGCTGTGTTGCTTTTTCAAACACACAAACACACACACACATATATATTACTTAGTAAGATTCCTGTTTTTAAATGTGCAAAGAATTTTTAATATTCTATGTTGACAGCTCAGAGATTAAAAAAAAATAAACAGTTACTTTCAAGTTTCACAATTCAGCTTTTACATATCCCTATTATTTAGTTCTTTTCTAAACAGAATTGCTGATTTCCATAAATGTTTTATATTAAATGGTATCCTTTTTATTCATAAAAAACAAACTTATTCATTTATAAGATATTTATAAATAAAATTGCTGATCATAATATTAAGAAAGTTTTCTATTTACTCAGTTTAAGTTAAGTATGATGAATTAAGCATGTCTTTATTAGGTCAATCATTTTTTATGAAATTCACCAAAAATTACATTCACTTCTATCACCAACTTGCCAATTTCAATTCCATGTCCTACATTCTATGAAGAAGCTTTCAAGCAACAAAAAACATCAAGTTTCCCATTAATTTTTTGGCTGCTATGTATTTTTAAGATTTTTTAAACAAATGATTCCAATGATGTCTTAAATTGAATAAATGATGTTTTTTGATCACTATATTCATCTGTGGTTAATACAAATTATTTTTAAGTATAGTTAACATTTGTGATTAAATTTTAACATATGTAATTTTTCATAATTACTCTCTTATGGCCTTGATCCAGCCCATGGAGTCAAAGAAGTTACCAACCCCTAATCTAGAGGGTACAATGTAGAAAATAACTTGACACTGAAAAATGCCTTTCAAAATACATAAATATATATTACTATTATTACAAACCAAATGTTTCACTTCAATTATGTGAAACAAATGATTTGATAATATTACACAGTTCTTAATCAATCCTGAAAGAAATGCAAAATATAAACTTTGAATATTTGCACCTTCAAATGTATTATAACACCAACAGTTTGAAATTTGGTGAAATCATTAATAAAATATATTAAAAAAAAACATGGAGTTGTATTTTCAATTAAGTTGGTGTGTATGTAATGTATGTTTAAGATAATAAAATATACTGAGATACATTCTTCACTGTTCCACATTCATTGGCTTAATGATTACATAGAAATTTAAAAAAAAAACAACTTTTGTACAAAAGATTCTTGTACAGTTATTAACTTTTTACTAGCTTTTTTTCATCTAATTTTTGCCTTTTATCACAATGCTCAGGTTGTTATATTCGGCAACCATTAAAGTAAAGTGAGAAGAAATTACTTTATTTCACAATACTTACTTTAGCACTGTGATAAACATTGACTATAGGATGAAACAAAAATAGAAAAAATTATTCTTCATCGAAGAATTCTGAAAATTTTTAATTGTTCTTGCAGTAGTATCTATCCTTTTAGAGCAAAAAATAGTTATATGGACATTTTGATTTTTGATATATGCAAATCTAAAGCACAAGCAATTACCATTATTAAATGCTGTGTTAAAAAATTAATTTGTTTCATTTGATATGTTTAAGGAATCTGAAGATCAAGCTCAACTACCCTAAACATTTGGAGTGGAGTCAAAAGTGCAATGTGTAAAATTTCAGATCAAATGTTCACAAAGAAAAACAAACAAAAAACATGTAGAATGTATATCATGAAAGAAGATCTGTTCAAATACAAAATAACATTTAGAAAATTAATTCTTAGAAATAAAAGTTTAAAAAAATGCTTTTGAAGATTAATGAAGCATAAATGAAATATACACCAGTTTCATGAATTTTATATAACCTTTTATGAAAGTGTATGATTTTATTACAAATATATTCTTGTCAAAATAGATTTAAAGCATATTCCAAAGAGAACAGCAACTTCAATGTGGGATTTTTGTCTTGCAAATAAGGTTTTATAAAATTCACAGTATTAAATACAGATAATCACAAATCTGAGGAATAAACTAACTTCCTTTTTCTTACAAAAACATATGCAGCCAGTGCTGTGATGACAGAGCATCATTGGATTAGAAGGCTTCTTAGACTAGAGTCAATGGCCAGGACAGAGAGTTTCCCTAATGAAAACAATGGCCATGTGTCTGTGATCAAACAAGCATTCAACTTGGGGAGAGATAGGCTCCATCAGATCAATTTGCTAAAGACCTGATACACATGAATAAATATGTCTATGGATTTATGTAGAGGGAACTGGGACTGCACAGTGACCCTATGATCACATTCAGTCAGATTTTTTGTTTTATTTTTTTTTTTACAATGATGTTCACTCTATACTAGGCCCAAGAGCCACTCAAAGTAGATGGTTGTAGAGTAAGAGGTACAGTTTCTGTGAACATGTGAGGAAAATAATGATTAACCCTAGACTGAAGAGGTTAAAATTGTAGTGATAGAGGAAGCATCATCTTGGGAGTCAGTTCCACAAAGCAGTGATTTGTGGGAAGAAGTTGCTCAAATGGAACTTACATCTCACCAATGGAATACAAAAGCAATGAAGGTGATTCACTACAAAGTGTGTGCATGGCAGATTTTAGTTGTGAAGATTAGAACTGGTGAAACTAAGGGCTGCAGTTTGTCCAATCGCTTTCCATGGAAATAGCAAGAGAGTAGTGAGAGGCATGCTACATTTTGTCTGTGGAAAAGGGGTTGTATGATGGAAAATAATTCATTATCAACAAAGATGCTTATGCAATCTATCGAGATTGGAAAGAATGAGCAGCTTCTGCTCATATATGGCAGCAATACTTTATTTTCAGACTGATATGGCTCTTGTAAAGGTAAAGGGTAGCAGGAGGAGTCAGGTACTTACTGACCATTTTTCTAGTATCTTTAGTGATAAATCAATTGTATGAGTTCCACTTGAGGTCCAGGTTGAAGTTAAGTTCCATGGAGCCTCCCTGAGAGAACACCTGTTCATCATGATAGGTAAAAATTCAGAGTCTGCTCAGTGATGACTGAACTTTAATAGTTTGTTTTTTGTGTCATTAAATGTGACCAGCCTGTTTTCACCCCACTGAGCTGTTAAAGCTATGTCATAAGAGAGATCAGCAGCCAGCCTCTCATCACCTAGAACTTTGTAGGTGCACCCATATGTCATTGTATCATCAGCATTGATCATAATCTTAGGCAGACTATTTATGTAAAGCAGAAATAGGGTTGGACCAAGAAGTGAACCATGGTGGGGACCCCTGCATTGATTGCTTGGGCTTCAGAGGACTGGCTATTAAGAACTCCCATTAGGAAGGAATTGATAATTGAGAAGTCCATTCCAGTGATTTCATAGATATTTCACTTGTGGCACACTGGGACAAACATTTCAATCAAAGACAATTCCAATCAAACTAGGATATGTGGTAAGTCTAACTTAATAGCTATTCAATTTTACATTTTGAAAAAATGCTCCTTTTTATCATCTACTTACTGCAGCAACCATTCTGGTTAATTGTCTCAACTATTCTGCTTTGAAAGCTCTTTACAGCTTTACAGACAAAACTTCTATTTGAAGGATATATCTGTTTGGGGTGTTGGATAGCTGTGAATTTTCCACAATCACCAGTGTTTGTTGTTTAATCTCAGGTAAATTTCTCTCACTTGAAAGATTGATGCAAAACAATCTTCCTACTCCCATTTGGTCTTGTAACATACTGATTAAATTTTAGTAAACATCAAGAATTTACATGAAAAATATTGTGATTACCAAAGATTTAAACAAGTCAGTCTTATATTTATACTAAGATATTTAACAAAGTAAAACATATTCAGTTCAGTACATATATAATGAGGGCAAAATACACTAAAAATATGTTAAAGTAGCAAAATACACTAAAAATATGTTAAAGTAGCTGGACATTGTTTAAAAAGAGTTTTTTATTTTATAATTTTGATACAATGTGAATAAGCTAAATTTCAGTTTTCTCTACATTTTAAATAAAAAAGTGAGATAAAGATATAAGGAGAATAAAAAATATCTGTATAGCTGGAGAGTTGATCTTGACATTTTTGCCATGTTTTTTTGCTTTCAATAAAATAAATTACAAGCTTGATAAAAAAAATAAACATATCATTTAATTGATGGCATATAAAAATCCCTCCAACTATTTACATTTAATAATACAGTTTTATGGAATTAGGTTAAGTACAAGTACTGGTAAACATTAGCCTACCAACTTTGCGAATAAAATCTGGGAGATATTTTTTAGTCAGAATATTAGTTCATATGATGAAGCTTTAAAGCAAAAACAATTTTTTTTTTTTTAAGCGTTTCACTCCAAGCAAGGCGAGAAGCCACTAGAACGCAAGGGGTTACAGAAAATTTGGAGCAAGATGAGATAGGAGTGATAGAAGAAAAGATGAGAGTAGTGGATAGCTCAAGGCAACTGGAGATGTCGATTGACATTACATTTGAATAGCTGGAGATTATAGCTCTCAGGGAAACTGGAATAGGGAAGAGAGTTCCACAGGGGAGAGGTGCGAGACATGAAGCTATTGGAGTAGAAGAGACGGCTACATTTAGGAGTTTCGACAGTGAAGGGATGAGAGTGGGATGCCAGCCTCATAGGGCGCTTGAACTCATGAAGTCTGGGAACCAGCGAATGCAGCTCCTCAGAGCAAATGCCATGAAAGTATTTATAAAACAGAGAGAGAGAGGCAATGGTGTGTCTGTGAGAAAGTGACTGTAGACGAGATGCCAGAGCAGGGCCAATTATATTGCATATCCGCCTCTGGAGCCTATCAAGAACCCCGAGGCAAACAGAAGGGGCTCCAGACCATATATGGCAGCAATACTCCATGCAAGGGCAAATTGTTGATTTGTAGATCTGCAGGATCAATTCCGGGGAGAAAAATTTCCTGGCGTGGCACAGGGAGCCAACTTTCCTTGTGGTGGACGAAGCAATTGACTCAATGTATTTGTTCCATCTCAGGTAAGGAATAGAGTGGGGCCTAGGATGGAGCCTTGAGGAACACCTGCATTCGTGGGATAGGAATTGGAGGAGAATCTGTTGAGAACGACCTTCAATTCACGGTTTGACAGGAATGATTGTATTAGGTCAAACAATCGACCCGTAATGCCATAACCCTGGAGCTTGCGAAGAAGGCCAGCATGCCAAACCCTATCAAACATTTTGGAGATGTCTAGGGCCACAGCATGAGCTTCCCTGTTATTTTGAAGAGCTTGGTAGACAGTTTCTGTGATGGCTGTAAGCACATCAGCTGTAGATTGGGCAAAGCGGAAGCCATATTGCTTGTCTGAGAGCAGATCATGGGATGTGAGGTGGTTAACCACTTCGGTATTGATTAGGGCTTTGAAGACTTTACCAAAGAGGGGTAGGAGACTGATAGGATGGTAGTTAGAAGGGTCAGTGGGGTCGCCAGAGTTCTTGCAGACAGGAACAATCGAAGAGGACGTTCAGCAGTCAGGAAAACAAGATTGCTTGAGGCAGTAGTTATATAGTTTAGAGAGGGTGGGTGCCAGTTCAGGCGCGCATTTCTTCAAAATGACTGGTATCCCATCTTCACCACTAGCTTTGTTGGGGTCTAAATTGGAGATAATGCCCAATACCAAAGATGGGGTTATGTGAAACCACTCAATAGGGCCTCAGTTCTAAGAGGTAAGTTGCATATAGATCAGCAAAGTCCTTCAGGTAAATATAATGAGATAATCAAGAAAATAAATGACAGAATGCTATATCTTCAAGTTCTTACATGGAAACTAATTTAGTTCATTTTATAAAAAGGTGCTCTTAGAATATTTAGAATATTTTAATAAAAAATTTTAAACTTTTGTGAAATTGATTAGTAATAATTAATTAGAACTAGCAGCATGGCCCGGCGTTGCCCGTGCTTGATTCAAAAATCGTACGACTCATACAGCAATCGCTATCACTTGACTTAAAATATTTTTGCTCTTACTTGCCTTTAAAGGAGTGTCCTTTGCTGTGCTGATGTTGCTACATGCCTTACTTCTTGCCTATCTCACACTGTGAATTTTTTCTAAGCTCTATACTAAACATTAAATCTGTTACAAAAAAAAGAACTAAACAAAATGAACACAAAATGATCAGCTTTAAAAAAGGACTCGTAACTGGAAAAACCAAATGAAAAAAGAATGTTAACAACCAACCCAGTTCTGTGGAATCAAAATCAACGTTGAGTTTAAGCAAGCGAATGAGCCAACTGGAGTAAAGTGCCATGCAGATTTAAATTTTTCCCACTTGTGTGAATGCAGCTATCGATTTTTTTTGCATGCTAGCATGATAGTTAACATTCGTGTCAGTCAGCTGTTGTCTCTCACGCTGGACAATAGAATCTTCCTGTCTATTCGTGGCAGCCAGCTATAGGCTCTCACTCTCGCCAGTAGAAAATGTCCGCAAAATACATGAAAACTGCCGTAGAAGCATGAAAAAACTGATTATTTCCACTATCGATGGGAGTTGGGAAATGCAAAGTTGGTCTTGGCCTTCCCACTAACTTGGAACATGTGCATGTAAATTTTGGTGCAAATCCATCAAAAATTGCGGCCATTCATTCGTTACACACACACACACATCCTGCCTTTTATAGATAGAGATTATATAATGTTTCCTTTTAGTTGACTATATGGCTCCGTTTAATGTTCTGTTACTGTGGGAAAAAATCTGCCTTGTCAGTCATGTATTAAAAGATACATGATTGCCTAAGCATGTATCATGCTTGGTACATAACTGATTATTCATTAACAAGGAAGAAGCTTCTTGTATCATATAATATCTGTTTTTAATTTTCTCCATTCTTTTTTACAGCAGTTAAATATATAACTTAATATTGTGAATAAATTATTCCTCCCATGTCCCAAGAATGCATTTTGGTTCCATAATCAACTTGTGTTCAATATTTTTCTGTCCCATAATTCTTTTTGTTATATACTCTTTTAAATCCAACAGTTTATGATAATGACCTTCTCTTTCAAACTTCTCTCTAAAAGATGAAAAAAGGATAGCATTAAAGGAGTGATATTAATGGTTTGTAGTGAAGGCAACTATAGTTGTCTCCTCCTCGAACTACTCTACTCTGATTTTGCCAGCTGCACAGTATAGTATGGTCAGTTGGGCACTGTCTTTGAGAAAAAGAGCACCATGGCACAATTCACTTTGCTAGAAATTTGGAAACAGTATGCTGTACTGCTTGGCATTTGCACTGGAAGCTCCAATACAAACATTTCAGAATGTTTGTGTGTCAATCTGAGGACAATCCAGAGGATATGGAAAGAGTTGAATGAGTCTAATGGTGATTATAAAAATGTTTGGAATGATCACTAGTGATGGCGACATTATGCCTCCATTCATCTTTCCACAGGGCCTCAAACTCAATATTGAAGCTTACATCAAGTGCCTTGAGGAGGTAATGCTACCCTGGGTCAAGAGGGTGGCTGCTGGAAGACCCTATGTCTGACAACAGGACTCTGTACCATGCTACACAAGCAAGAGAACCCAGTCATGTCTGTCAGACAATTTCTGCAACCACATCACCACTTATATCTGGCCACATAACTTCCCAAATTTTATTATTATGTGCGGGTTGCAGGTAAGTGAGAGACCAACAAAACTTGTAACACCAAAGATGAACTGAAGGCAAGGATTATGGCAGCATCCACTAACTTAAACAAGGAGACCATCCAGAAGAGTTGCAGGAGATTCCAAAGTCATTTGGAGGCTGTGGTTCAAACCAATGGAGATTTTATTGAATAAATTTACTCTTTACTATTTCAAGAAATTTTTGTGTATTTTTAGTATATATATATATGTGTTAAAATGAGATACCAGTGTTATTTTTATTTTTGTGTAATTTAGATGACAATTTTCCCCTCACTCTTCAATAATTTAACTACAGTAGTCATCAAATCTAGAAGATATTCTTCTGAAGAAATAAGAAATATCCAGAATGCTAAGAGAAGGAAATCAAAGAAAGTACATTCATGGAGGACACATGTCTTGATGACATCTTCTACCAATAACAAAAAGTGAATGGTTGTAAACAACTCACAAACTATAAACCAATTTACCCAGTTGGATGCTATTCTGAATTAACAAGATGATTGATGAGATTGACAAATACAAAACTTTTAGCACTCTGGATCTCAAAAGCACATATCACCACGTAGAAAATAGACTTGAAAGACAAGACTTACAAGGCTTAATGGCTTTCGAAGCATGCAGGCAGTTGAACTAATTTCTACCAATTACAGTTGGGGGTCAGAAACGGTGTGCCTGCTACCAAAGGATGATTATCAAGATAATAAAAAATGAGAAACTTCAAGGAACTTATGCTTACATAGACAATGTAAGAGTGTGCAGCCATGAAAAAATTGACAATGATCACAATCTATAGCACTTCATGGCCACTGTTGAAAAATACAACCTTACACTTAACCATGATGATTGTTCCTACAGGTTAAATACCATTGTCACAAGCAAAAGGACTATGGTGCCAGATCCTTAATGGCTAAAGCTAGTATGGGAATTATCAATCTAATAACAATGGCTTAGAACAGGTCATGGGTATATTCACACATTATTCCCCCTGGGTAGCTTCATTCTGTGAGAAAATACAGCCATTAACACAAATTATCAATTTTCCTCTAATTCTTCCTGCAGTCAAAGTCTTTGAGGGTCTAAAAATGTATATCACCAATTCTGCAACTGCAGCAGTAGATTCCAATATTCCTCTAGTAGTAGAAACAGACACATCTGACTGTGCTATTGCTGCCTCACTGAGACAATCTGGTCACCAAGTGGCATTCTTCTCCAGAACAAATTCACAGCTGGAACAACAACATTCAGTGATAGACAAAGAGGCTTATATCATTGTGGAGGCCCTTAAGAAATGGCAACATTACTTGATCAGCCATCACCTTAGACTAATCACAGACCAAAAGTCTGTAGCATTCATGTACAAACCTAAGATGACTAGCCAAATAAAAAAATGAAAAATTAGCCAGATTAAGAATTGAGCAATCCTGTTTTTCATTTGATATTGTCAATCATCCTGGCAAGGAAGATGCAGTGGCTGACGCCCGCTCAAAGGCGTGTGGATCAATAAAGAGCATTGAAGATCTTCTGAGGTTAAATAAGGAGCTGTGTCATTCAGGGATTGCTAGAATGCTACGTGTGGTCTGTAGTTAAAATCTAGTAATCTCCATTGTGAATATCAAGAGGATTATGAACAACTATCAGATATGCTCAGTGATCAAACCCTGGTTCTACAAACTCAAACAAGGAACTTTTGTGAAAGACAGGCAATCTGTTGAAAGGCTTGACTTAGATTTCAAGTGGTTTAAAATGTCATAGAAAGTCTCTGCTCCTTATTCTCACTTTTCAGGGTACCACTGATCAGGGAAAATCCTTTAGGTGAAGACAGTTGATGCAATTTTAATAGAGAGGAATTTGGATGTGAATCAAACCAGACTGTATAATCCCCAGAGTAATGGTCTCTGTGAATGTTACAATGGGATTATATGGAAGACTATACAACAAGCGACTGCAATCCAGAAACACCCTATTACACGTTGTTGAGAAAAGCTGCTGCCTGAGTCCTTGTATGCTATCAGAACTCTATTGTTCCCCAGCACAAATGTGACACTGCATAAGAGATTCTTTAAATTCCAGAGATGACACTCTGCCAGAATCTTTTTTCTGTTATGGATTTCACAACTAGGCTCCATTTTTTAAAAAGGGACATCCATCAGAACAAATATGACTTATTGGTAAGGTGAAACTGCTTGAAGCCAACCCACACTATGCTCTAATTCAACACAAAGGTGGGAGGCAATCAAAGGTCCCACTCAGAGATCTGGCTCCTGCTGAACGAATATCAGACCCATAAGAAGGCTAACCTTCCTTTAAGCCCATAAAATTCCTCAATGATAGCATAGACAGTGTGCTATCTGTGGATTCTTCTAAGGAGCAAAGCCCAGAAAAATTAATATTAACACCAGATCAGCTCAACGAAAGAGAGAACCTAAGCTCTGACAGTGGTGACTCACTTTCAGACTCTGATTGTCCTACTCCAAGTAGGAGGCAGAAAAGAGTTTGGACATGATACTCCTGGATAACATCCCCTGCAGTTTGAACTCTCTGAAAACACTGTGATATAGCAGACAGATTTACAAAAAGTCTAATAATATAGATGACTATATCAGCTTTGACCAAATAAAATTAAGTGTGTTAAAAGCAACAATAGTTGTCTTCCCATTGAACTACTCTTCTATAAAAGTGATGTAAAGAGGTCAAATTGTTTTAAATAAAGCTTCATTACAAACTTAAAGGTTCATCCTTTTTCTTTACATGGTTTATGTGTTCAAGCAAAATTATATCATGTTCCACTGCCATAATTAAGGTATACTTTTGCACATATATATAAACATCTAATATACATAAATAAGCATAATAATTCCTATCATGAAGAGCTGATGAGAACTTTCTAGGAAGATATTAATCTTTTTAAGTAAAAATGAAATTCAAGTGGAATTTAAAAAGTTCACATTGCACATTAATTAATGCATATGTTTTAGTGGAACATTTCTAGAATGTAACACAATCAAAATGTTTATTGGAAGAGATTCATTTTGAATAGTGCAAATATTTATTCATTATAATGTTAGTTAATTTTTTAAGGAATAAAACAACAAACCAATTTCAACTCTGTAATCAAAAATATTTTTTTATAAAAAGCCAACCAGAAATATGTTTAAAGTTAACTATTAAGAAACCAAAATACACATTCAGTACCTAAATACATTTTTATATTGCAATTTTTTTTTATTAAAATACAAACTATTGAAAACATGTGTTAAGGAATAGTCAGTATATAATATAAAAAATTAATGCAGACAATATAAACAGAGATATTAGAATAACTATGCACAACATTAAGGTTTTAAAAAATGCCTCCATAGATGTCCATATAATTTATCTATACTAATCTACCCACTTCAGTGAATTGGCTCTCTCAAACAAAAAACAATTCTGTAAAATATAATCATTAAACATACAGGGATTTATATAAATATTTTCTCTTTAGAAATAAGATGTTCAGTTATAATTCAAAAATATAAGCAAAAGGTTAACAAATTAATTATTAATCCATATCCTTCTGGTGTTAATTTAAACTGATACCTTCTTTTTCCATACATTGTGAACATTTTGCTTATAGTTTGTATTTTATTAACTGCAGATTAAAATTTGGAAAATTTCCAACATATTTTAGTGGATATTTATTTTGAAAGTCATTTTCTTTATTGAATTCAATTTGTTACATGTGTAACTTTAAGGAGGTATGTAAAAAAGTTTTTGTCTTAAATCTATTTATGTACTAAAGCAATCAATATAAGCAGTGATTAGCAGTGTGCAAGCATATATGCTAATAAAAGCACTATTTTATATACTGTCATATTCTATCATAATTCAGTAAATATTATTGTCTAAAATTATATTAAAAAAATCATATGCCCATTTTGAAAGCTAATTATAAGAAAATGGTATAGGCATTAAGCTTAGCTTAGTCTGACACAGAGCCATAGAAGTGGAGCACCTAATAGGGATGAAGCTTATCATATTAGTAAATGGTCTGCAAGACTTGCTAATCATAAAATAACACAGAATATAAAAATAAGATTAATATAATTTCCAGCCAATCTAGATACATTATATACCAAATTTGAAGCTAAAGAAAGGAATAATGAAAATGTTTTTTCACTATAATATAAAATAATGGAAAATTTACTCCGAGATATATGCAAAATGTTCAGCATTTCATACGGAATAAGCCAGAACAGAAAGTAGGAAAGTCTTAGTTATTACTGTGGAATTTAAGTTGAGTAAGTATGCAAAATTAAACTGAAGTACTAAAAAATTACAGAGCAGTATATTGGACAATTTGTTTTACTCAGAGTCTGTCTATATTTCTGAGATGAGGTATTACTCATATAAGTGATATAAGTAAAGAGGTAATGTAACTGTGGCAGCCAAGATTTAATACCATCTGACCACAAAATAATTTTTTGCACCAGAAAAATAGGACACTATCTAAGAGTAACTGCTCTAGGTTTTTCTCAGGCAAGAAAAATGGGTATACCAGAAAAGTTAGAATTCTGGACAGCCATCAATTGTATAGGAAAGCTTCAGGCACTCACAGGTAATTAAGAATAGGACCACTAAAAACTGATGAGGATAGTAGCCATCTGATGATGGGGACTGACTAGTTTTGTAGTCATTGATTAACAAAGATACAATAACTGACACCACAACATTAGTTAATGCACTGTACCTAACATCAATATTGGTCAAGGGAAGACTGGTACCATATTGCCTGGACAGACAAGAAAATTTTCCAGTTCATTTTGCAGAGGAGACTGCATGAAATTTTGAATCCAATTTGTGAGCAACATTTTGTGCAAAGAGTTGATGTATGGGATGTTTTTCTATTAGAGTTCACATGAATGACTAGTGAAATTGAAATCTGCCTTCACAAGTATGACATACACAGATCTTGTTGCAAAACTATTTGCATCTTTTATACTCATTTTTTTTTTACTGGTGATGGTTTGATCTACCAAGATAACCTCTCCATCGTGCACAAGTGACTCTATACCAACTCATTTATCCACCATAATTCAGGAAACGAAAGAGGCTGTCTCTAATTTGTTGGTACTTCAATTTAGTAATTTTTTTCAGATCAGTTATAACAGTAGTGAGAAATTCAACAAGGAAACAATGAGCAAAGAAAAAAATCAACAGAGAATTTAAAAGATAGAAACCATCATAGATATAGACATTGCTAGACAGAGGATACTTAAAAGGAGAAATGAAATTTTAATCATTGCGACCATCAATGAATGTATCAATGATGTTAATGGATAAAATAGAGACAAAACACAGAAAAGTCGTAAATGCTGCTGATGCATATGAGACTGCAAGCCATATCATAAGTGAATGCAGCTAGAAGATCAGATCTAAAAAAGAAGGTATGTTAAATCACAGACATGACTGTGTCAGTAGACCACAAGGTAAAGACAAATGATAAAAAAATAAAAATGACCTCTTTGAGAATTGAAGCTGTGAAACATGAGTATTAAGTTTCTATCTGTAAGCATGGCATTCTTGGAACTGTACCAAAAGCACTAGTGGGATTCTTGTAGGAATTGGACATTTAACAAAATGTTGAAACTGTCTAGACCATGCAAGATTACTGAAAAAATTGTGATAACCACTACTAAACATCTGGTGTGAATATGTAACATATGATTAAATTCATATCCATTTCAAGAGGAAATCTGTAGAAATGAATGGAATCTATATGTTGTGTTCTTTCAGGACAGTGGTGATCATGTCTCTCCACAATTTCCTGTACTTTCTAGCTCTTAATAAATTTTGTCTTTTTGTTATCTCTTCTAAACATTTACTTCAGTTCATTAGGTGAACTATGCATTGTTTTCCTTTGTCCCTCTTGCATTCAATCATTATCAAACTTTCCAAGCCCTATTACCTCATTATGTGCCCTGGAAATTTCAGCTGCCTCTTCTTGATGTTAAGTATAAATGTTCTTTTTGTTTTCATTTTCTCTAAAACTCCATTGTTGCTCACATGTTCAATCCATGCTATACTGAGCATCCTTCTGTAGAACCACATTTCTGTTGCTCTATATCTTTTTCATCTGTGAGGAAATAGTCCAGCATCCAGTGCTATATAGGAGGACTGATATTATGTAACAATTCTGTACTCTTTTCTTTGTTTCTAATAAAGTTTAACTGCTAGACAATAAAACAAACAGGATATTAAAGAGAAAATAAGTAATTAATGCCCCAGGAGGGCCAGAAAGATTTTAGAAACAAAATGAACCAATAGAAACTTGATATTGGCATAAATACCAAGGAAGAATATCTCATGAACTTCATGAGATATTCTGGGTCATTTTAACATGGACAAAGGATGACAAAACAAATGACCATGCAGAAAGCATTACATCCAAGAGATAGCAGGCTTTACATAAAGAGAAAAGAAGGAGGAAGTGAACATATCAGCATAGAAGACTGTATGCACACAGTAATAAAAGGATTAATGGAAGTTACACAATGCAACACAGAATACAATGATGGTAGCTTGAAATAGAAAAACATACATGAAGATGACAAATGAGAAATCATAGAAATACCCAACAAAACTAAAAATGAGAACAAAAATAATTTCATGGAGAATTTACATAAAGGAAGTTTCAGATGAAAAGATCTGAAGATAACTGTAAAGATGCTATCCAAAAAGAGGAACAGAATTAGTACAAAGTAAAAGCATTAGAAGCATTTATGTGAAGATGAAAATCAAGATTACACAAAAAACAGCAAATGAATGTAAAGAGGGGAGACAGTTAATCATCTCAGAAAATATAGTAAATTCACTGAGAATACAAAAACAAAACAAAAAAATAATGGAAACAGTAATAATACTATGGAGTGTTCAATCAATCTAGGTTTGAACCAACAAATATACAAATACAAGGGAGTGCTGAATGATTCTTGGCCTAAGAAATCCTCCAAAAAATGTTTAGTCATTTGATCAGATTTTAGAAAGTGGGTAGAGCAGCATCCTCTCATAAATTGATGAGTACAAACCAGAAACTGGCTTAGAAAATTAAATATAAATAATAGCTTATGACTTGAACATTCAGACAAATCACATAAGAAAGCATAATAATGCCAACTAGTTAATATGTATGCTGCAGTAGATCAAAGAGGCTGAAGAAAATTAAGAAAGTGGAAAAATATCAGGAGCTAATATTTATATTGCAAAAACTGTGATGTATAAAGAAAGTAAAGCTTATAGTCATTGGTATACTTGGAATGGCCCTAAAGGCCTTAGCAAATCAGTTTGATGAATTGAAAATCTGAGAAAGAATTGAAATGATTCAGATCATGGAATACTGTAAAGGGCTTTGGAAATATGATTGATGTCATTTGATTCACTTCAAGGACCACTTGATACTCCTGGTGTAAAAATATATAAAATAATTTTAAAAAAAGTAAGAAATACTATTAATACTCAACAAACATTTGTTGAAAATACCACCAGTCTATGGCCAAAGAAAGAATACAAAAATACACACTTTTTAACTGATATAGCTGTATTAACAGAGAATAATTCATTTATACTGCAAGTTGAAGTGTAAAAAATATGTGACATAAATGCATCAAGTAAATGATTTGTTATCATGTACCATTATTTATTGATGAAGAGTCTAGAATAAAAAAATGATGCCAGTAAATTTACATATATAAAAATATTTCATAAATATAACATGCTACATTTGGAGCTTTATTATAAAAGCAAAAGTTGTAGCATGACTTATACTCTTGAAAAAGTACAGATTAAAATCACCTAATTTGAATAATTGGCAGCTGTTTGGAATATTAATTAGTTTTAATTACACAAATTTTGCTGAAATTATGATGACAATGGAAAATTGGTGAAACATGTCAAAGTAAAATTTTTCCAAAAGTATTATGACTTTCTCATTAACAATTCATTTTTTACAAAATTGCATATTTACTATATATATATATATATATATATATATATATATATATATATATATATATATATATATATATATGGTAAATATGTAAGTTTGAAAAACATCAATTTTATTATTTATTTTGGTAATGAGAAATTTTTATTTTGGTATATTTTTAGCCAATTATCCATTGTCAGCAAAACATGCTAAAGTAATTTTTTTTCAAATTATTTGTTACCATTCCATTGAATTGTCATCCTATTCTTGAATTTTCTTTTTATGTTTCATTAAACTGTTGCAGCTAAAATTCTGATTTTATTTCATATTTTTGTAAGAAGATACAGTGAATGTTTTACTTGCAAATTCTGAATAGACTTATAAATTTAAAATTTTGCTCATTGCGCTGTTGCAGTCCATAAAATTTACTCTAGTTGGTTATGCATGTTTTATGAAAAATCATGACTTCAAACTGAAATTAATATTCAAAATCATATTATTGCCACAAGTACAGATTATTAACTTTCATTTATATCCTATTGAGTCAAATTTCACTCATATTATTTTAAGTTATCCCAAAAGTAATTTTTGTCATTAAAAATACTGATAGATTTTAAACATTTTTATATAAAAAAAATGCTAAACCAAAATGTCATGCTATTGTGACACCTATAATATTAGTATTTAAAAAAAATTAGATTACTTTTTTTTATTTAGTCTAATAATGCAGAAAGAAGAAAAATAAGTAATATTACTTTAATAAAGGTAAAGATACAAATAAAATGTAGAAAAAGATTTGTGCAATTTATGGAAAAGGAAGTATGAAGTAGTAGATCTGTAAATGTGGCTTGCCAAATCACATATTGCAGACCAATTAATGTTGATAGCAATGCAATCACATTATTTGAGAATAATCAACATTATATTGTGTGTGAGATAGTCAACATACTCAAAATATTTAAATAAAGCACAGAAAATTATTTGCATCAACTTGGTTATGTTAGTTACTTTGGTATGTATGAAAAATACTACTTGACTGAATTTAAATTTTTCATTTACATGTTTCAAATTATGAGAAATGATGAAAAGTGGATACTTTATAATATGAAATGTAAGAAATTAAATGAACTGCTATTAACCATAACAAACTGCCAAAGTCTGGTCTTCATCAAAAAAATTATGCTAAGTATAATTTCTAGAGAAACAAACAAATGATTCAAACAAGCACTGCTTCCAGTTAGACTAAGTGAAGTCATCAGTCAACAAAAATTCTCCAGAAAAAACTGATTGAATAAAAATAATAATAAATTTGAAGCATACTGCAGATTTCTTTCATGTTTTTCACAGATTGTACTTTTAATTCAAAATTATTTTAAAATTTATTTTGATTCATCAAGAGGAATAATAGATTCAGTCTTTTATTAGAGAGGAAAAGTAATAACAATAGTTTAGTGATTTGGACATTAAATTAGAAGCTACAAACTATTTATATTTATAACATTTGATGAACTAGATTTATTGAAAATAATACAAAAGAAAGAAAAATATTATGAAATCAGAAGTATAGCTTTTTTGTTATGTCAGTTACTAGCAGTAGGTAATAGCAAACTGTTCTATATTATGAGAGTGAGAGAGAGGAATGCTTCTTTCTACATCTCATGAAGGAATTATTGGCAGATAATGGATGTGTTCTGATAACCTAGTTAAGTTAATGGATAACTACCATTCATTATGCAAATGAACTGCAACTGGTTATCATTCTATACTAGAAGGACTACCCAGCATTGCCCAGGTAGAGGAAATAATATCCCATGTAACAGAAGAGTAAGGAAGGTGTTCTTTAATATATTTTTCTAAAATAATTCATTTTTTATTTATTATTTATTTTACTTAGAAATGGATCTTGGTAAAATCTATTGAAAGAGTTTTGTCATGTTAAATGAAAAAAATGTAAATGAAAATATATCTAAGAATTTAGCAGTTATTTTTTCTAAATGGCTTCTCCACACAAATTCATAAAAAACAAAAACTATATATAAACCTTATCATAGGAACATTTATGCTAAAATGTCCTGTTTTTCCAATAATTTGCTTACATTTAATGTTATAGGTTCTGAATTGTTTTGTTAGTAAAAATCAAGACAACTAAATATCTAAATATTATTTCACAATAACCATTTTATTTCTTAAATTAAAAAATGTCATTCAAATCTATAAATGTAGGGCCATATCTGATTACCTGTAAAATAGTTGAAAATGATAGAAATAGAAAATTTGTAACATCTGTCAACAAAATAGTTTTAAATTGCTGAACACTTTTTCAGTGGTTGATAAAACAGATAATATATTTTGATACAAAGTAAAAGTCAAGGTAAAGGACATTCAAAATTTAGTGTTAAAATTATTGGTACAAATCTCTTCTCACCAATTATAATTTATTAATTCTATTACTTTTTCTAAATCTTATCAAAATATAGATAGGCAAACATTTTAGACCAAAGAGAATGTATCTGTGAACAAATAACTTGAAATATTGATTATGAAATCCATTCTGCAATGAGCCACTTGTATTCATAGTGTTAGTTCATAAATCAATCATTATTGACATTCAAGCCAATAATCTGACTATTCCTACCAAGCAAGTTACTGCACTCATTCATAAATACAAAGTATACTAAATTAGTTCAATGAATTTGATATTGCTTGGTATGATTTATAAAACCTGATTGCAGGTATAAATATTCTTAAAATGTATTTCTAAAGTATACGGTATTTACACTCTAAATTAAAAAGTTGTCACCGAATCAAGTATATTTGAATAATTAACATGTGAAAATAGAATAAAATCTTGTAAGGAAAATTTAATTTGTTATTATATTTGAATGCTTTCAGTTTTGGAATAAGAAAATATCAACCAAATTGAAGAAAGAGATATATACTTGACATTGTATTTATTAAACTTACATGTTGAATTCTAGTGAATATGTGTATCCTAATGAATTAGAACTTCAATAAGAAGAAAACTAGACTGATGCATGATCACAAATCATGACACAAAAACAAACTGAATTTACTTGAGTATTTGGGAAAATTCACATAGATGAGAAATATCACTGTTTTTACTGGAGATTTTATTTATTCTCACACCTATTTTAAAATGAAATCAAATATGCTTAAAATTAAAAAAGTAGCAAATCATGTAATGTAAATTGTGTTATTAACAGTTCACAAATTGTAGGAATAATTTATTTTGATGAAAACAGTAACATAAGATCAAACTAAGGAACAATCAGAATTATAATATGATGTTTTGCTTTTATTTACTTCAATTCTTTCTGCCAGAGAGAAGTCATTTTTCATTTTAGACGGCAGATAATTTTTATTTTTTTAAATTGTCTTTATGGTCAAATCACATTTAATGCACTGCTTTCAGTTTGATCACTGAAGTTAAACAATAGTGAATGTGATCAATACTTAAATAGGGTAATGCTTAAGAATCATATGTGGTACAGGTAGTTTCCAATTATCTTGACTGGATCTTGTCATTGGATCAAGACTATCTGATGCTGAGAGTCCACATAATATTGTGCAATCTGTGAAAAAGTATTCCTAAAATTTGAGTATTTTGAATGAAAAATGAAAAGAATTCCATTTTGATCTAAAATTTATATGTACGCTTGTCGAGCATTAATCTCGCTAGAAAAGGGGAAATACTAAAGAAGCCAGGTCTAGTATTCACCGTGCTTCATAAATCTGCACTGCGTTGCCCACGTGACCATGTTTAAACGGAACGCTGATCTTATAAAACTTTCAGTTATCTGTTTGGATAAGTCTTGTTCTTATGTCCATCGTCTTTGTCATGTTGAATTGATAATGTTAATTATATTTTAGGAATATGTCCTGAAGATGGTTTATTAAACCGAAACGTCCGACATTGACATTATATTAACATTAAAACAGCATAATTGCATATAAGGATTTTTGTTTGTTTTTTCCATATATTTTTCTCCATATACATATATATATATATATATATATATATATATATATATATATATATATAATATATATATTATCTTTCTAATCTTATCAATTTTAAAGTTTGTAGACTTCATATATATATATATATATATATATATATATATATATATATATATATATATTATCTTTCTAATCTAATCAATTTTAAAGTTTGTAGACTTCCTATATATATATAAATATATAGGAAGTCTAAAAACTTTAAAATTGATAAGATTAGAAAGATAATACATAGAGAATTTAAATGCCTAATTTTGAGAGTTACTGCTCATGCAAAATTAAAAAAAGAAAAACTTCCTTGATATAACTTTAGACTTAATGAATAATATATACCAACCTTATAAAAAACCTAATGCTAATCCTTTATATATACACACCAAGTCAAATCATATTCCATCTGTAATAAAGCATATACCTTCATCTATTGAAAAATAAAGTATAAATTCTGCTAATGAAAAAATATTCTATGAACACAGTAATTTTTATAATAAAGCTTTAAAGAATAGTGGCTATGAATGCCTTAACAACAATTATAGAAAAGATGATAATAGAAACCAGAGAAGAAATACAAATAGAAAAATCATTTGATACACACCCCCATTCAACCAAATGGTTAGTAGTAAGTTAGGACATGAATTTCTTGCTTTAATTGAAAAACATTTTCCTAGAAATAAATAGACTTAGCAAAATTTTTAATAAAAATACCCGAAAATTAAGTTACAGCTTTACTGAAAATTTAGAAAAGATTATAAAAAACATAATAACAAAATCTTGAATAAATACTTAAACATGAATCAAAGAAATAGTGATCCAGAAATAAGAATAAACAATAAATTATGTAACTGTAGAAATTCTGGAAATTGTCCTTTGAATAATAAATGTCACACAGAATCCATAGTTTACCAATGCTCTATCTCATTTATTGAGAATCCTAATGTTGAGAAATTCTATATAGGATGTACTAAGAATGAATTCAAATTAAGATGGAGACAACATCTGATTTCCTTCAATAATATTGAGTATTGCAACCAAACATCTTTATCCAAATATTTTCGGCATTTAAAAGAAACAAATAAAACACCAACAGTAAAATGGAAATGAATAAAAAAACAAGTACGTGCAGATCTTTAAGTGATCCATGTCCTTTGTGCCTACATGAAAAGTAATATATTATGTTTCTGAAAAATAAAAACTTATTAAATCCAAAAAAAGAAATACCAGGTTTTTCTAGACATTGTCTCATATTTTCCTTAAATATAAATTAATTATAAAAATAATTTGCATAATTATATATCTATTATTTGATCATAAATAAATTAATTTATAAATGGGTAATTAAATTCTTTTTTATTATTACATTACCATACATAGTTTATTAGTAAATAGTCCATATAAAAGAAAGTCAGTAACAACAGACAAAAATCTGTAACCCCCACCTAACTTTAACCAACTTTCAATCTGCCACATAAAAATTATACTTGTATTTTCATTCGTCAAAAAAGACAGCACCTCCTTAATAAAAAATTCTTAATTCTCATTACCCTACCAACTTAAAATATATGACACTATTTGGCTTATAAATACAGTAAATCAATTTTTTTCAAAAGTTTATTTTCAGCATACAGCCCCATTGGTTGTGCTGGCCTCGGTGCAAGCACTGATCCCTCCCTCTTGTGCAATGGGAGGGCGCTGCCTCAGGCAGCTGTCCCCCAGGGCTGGGCACCTCTCAATATTATTTTCTCAGTTGCTCCTCTGTCCTTTGACAGAGAAGCCCCTGAGTGCACTCTGTCCAAGGACATAGATGCAACTGAGAGATGATAAGTCATGTGAAATCCCCCAAAGGAGGAATTTACATGGTACTTACTTGACCCCCCACTAAGTCAGGTTGTGACACAAAGTCAGTTTTTAACATGAGGACTCAAGTGTTTTCACTCGGGCCGCTTGTCTAAGCTGGTCATACCTTGTCCAAGCTGGTCTAAGCCAGTCATAGCTGGTCCAAACTGGTCTGAGCCAGTCCAAGCTAGTCATAGCCGTGATACCACAAGCACAGGGACAGAGCCCTGTGACTGGTAAATATCCAAGTGCGTATACCCCTCCAATGAGGGATTTATGTGGTGTTTACTCATTCCCCCACGAGAATGAGATGTGACACAAGGTCGGATTAATATGGGGACCCGAGTGTGTGCACCAGGGCAGGGTCAAAAAATTCCCCTCAGTCTCCGCAACCGTCAGTTGCACTTGCCTCGGTGCGAGCATAGATCCCTCCTTCTTGTGCAATGGGAGGGCGCGGCCTCAGGCAGCTGTTTCCCAGGGCTGGGCACCTCTTCAGTATAATTTTCCTCAGTTGCCCCTCTGTCCTTTGACAGAGAAGCCCCTGAGTGCACGCTGTCCAAGGACAGAGACACAACTGAGAGATGATAAATAATGCGTAAATCCCTCCAAGGAGGGATTTACACACTAAAAGCTCAATATCTGTATTATATATTATCTACCTTTAGGCAATATCACTCTTCAGGTTTAACTAATTTTCATATTAATTTAAAAAAGTTTATTTCATTAATTAACTGTCCTTCATTACTGTTCTTTTATTCAAGGATTGTTGTGATTTTCAGCTCAAAAATAGTTATGTTTAGGAATATCATCTTATATAGTGCAGAAAAGTGTTTGAAATTTTCATTTTACTTGGCCTTCAACAAGTTGACATCTATTTGTCAAACTTTCTTTAACTATAACAAGCCAAGTTATGAATGAAATGTTCATTTAAAATTTTTGTTTCAGAGATTTCAAGTAATGAATATATCTTACTTTGCGGAGCAATAATGAGCGGGTGAAGCCTGCTAGTATATACATATATATATATATATATATATATATATATATATGCAGCAATTTTTTATTGTATTTTTCCAATTTTCGAATAAGGTATTGAGTATTTTGCACAGAGTAATGGACAAACAGTACGAAGATCATATTTTGTTCTTTTAGTTCAAGTTTTCAACTTTAGTAGTTATCAGTTCATGATAATGACTGTGAAAGTCAAGTACTTGAAAAAATAACAAAATATGATCTTTGTACAGTTTATCCATTACTTGAAGCACAATATTCTTATGTGCAAATTGTAATCAAATGTGTTAAATTAAAAAAGTTAACCAATAACACCACCTCCCAACTTAAAAACCATATCAATAAACTTATTATTGCTAACAATGCTAAAACATGATCTTATAAAGTTTAAAATATTATAGGTGACTGTTAACCTGGCTAGCTTTATGGAAATGTAAAAATCCATAAAAAAGATCATCCTCATTCAACCTATTATTTCACAAACACCAACACCAGTATATTACCTTTAAAAAAACCCTTAACAAATTAATTACTCCCTACCTCCTAAGTAAATATTGTATTAGGTTGGTGCAAAAATAATTTCATTTTCTCACATAGTAACATATGTTAGAAAATGAAATTATTTTTGCACCAACCTAATATTAACTCCACAAATGAATTTATACAAATTCTTCATGCTGTAAAAACAAATAATCACATCTTTGGATATACAAAATTTATTTACTAATGTCCCTGTTCATGAAATGATTGACATCATTATCTGTGATATATACAATCACACTTCTCTTCCACCCATTAATATTAAACCCACTATTTAAAAAAAATATTATTAGCATGTACCATTTAAATACCTTTTCATGACCCCTTAGTAATATATATATACTCAAATAGATAGTATTGTTATGCGATCACCTTTAGGCCCTCATTTTTCTAATTATTATATGGCACATTTAAAAAATAAAATACTTAATGACACTAATAAACCCCCTATATATGTAAGATACATAAATGACATTTTTGTTTTAGCCAAAAATATTGATCAAATTATACAACTTAAAAACAAATTTGAAAGTTACTCCATCCTCAAATTTACATTAGAACTTAATATTAATAATAAAATTCCACTCCTTGATGTATTTATTGATTCCAGCACACATAAATTTACTACTTCTCTATATAGGAAACCTACTAGCATTAACTTGTGTCTTTTTAATTATAATAGTGGATTCCCAGAACAATATAAGTTAACTGTTATAAAAAAACTTAATCCAACACACACAAATGATATCTTCTTCCAAAACCATATTCTATAAAGAATTTCATAACATTAAACAAAAACTTGCTAATAATGGACTCCCTAATTCTGTCATTGATCAACAAATTAAAATGTACCTCAATAAACTTAATACCTGCAACAAAATTGATAATAATAATAATAATTGTAACCATAATAATAAACTTAATACTATTAACTTACACTATTGTAACCAAATGCATAATAGTTACAAACATGATGAAACAACACTCAAAAACATAATAAGTAGAAATGTTAAATCCATTAATATTAATAAAAAAGTTAAGCTCATCATATAAAAATTTTAAACAATTGACTTCATAGTCTCTAATAACATTAAAACCATACAACTAAATCCTCTACAAAAAAAAAAAAAAATGTAGTGTATCAATTTACATGCCCATTCAGAGATCTCATATTAATAATACACCCACTACATATATTGGTTTTATTACAACCACGCTCCCCTGTAGACTTACCTGTCAAGTTTCTGATCTTAGTTCTATTAAACAATATTTCTTAGAAAAACATGTAAATAATATTAGACAGATATTAGTTGATAAAACAACAATACTCACACATACACACAGTAAAAGGAACCTTCAAATATTGGAAGCCATCTATATTAAAACAAAGCAACTCAACAAAATTACATTTCAAACTAGTCACAACATATTACATTGCATCTAAACATATGGTGCTGTAGTTAATATTTTGTGCTCTCACATGGTACAGCATCATAGAACCACATTACAAATTTATGACCTGCATCTGCTATTCCATGACTGTTATAACTGCATAGCAATCTTCTATGTCAACATAACAGAATATCATCTTTGATGGTGAATATCTTTGTTTAAATGTCCATATAACCACTCTGAAGATGAGCTGAAAGCTTAGATCAAGGAATAGCCTAATAAAAAAATATTCAAATGTTGGACAGTTTTCGTCTTTATTTTCTCTGGAAATTAAAGCAACAATACGATGTTTAGAACTGCTCATGATCAAACATAACAGACATTTGTTGTCTGTTATATTTAACTATATGTTTGAATATATAGATATATATACATATTTAGGCAGCAATTTTTCATTGATGCATGTTTCATTACATAATATAGACAAGCGAAAATCACGTCGCAGCTCGTGATGTCACACATGACCATACGAGTGTGAAAATGAGAAGTATTAAGTATGGGAAGCCGTTGGTATAAACCAATGGCTTCTGTTATCAATTATAGACATTTTGTAGTTTATTTTCGTTTCCACGTCTCGTATACACGAGTTTGTTGTTGCTTTGAAATTTTTCATGCAACAAAAAGAGACTATCATTATTGTTTCAGCCATGTATTGTTTAATATAGTGAAATGTAATTGTCATCTTTGATATTGGCTTATGTAAGCATAAAACTTAGATTGGATTTAAAAATGTATCAATATGGTGATTTCCTTTCATCTTTCAATGATAATGTTATTAAACTTATCAGACAATATGAAAGTAACTTACTTAAAATAGACAAAACTTGTCTATATTATATAATGAAACATGCATCAATATATACATATATATATATGTATATATGTTGTAACCTAGAAAAGGTTACTGAATGAGGAATAACCAAAACAGAGGTTAGAAATGAAATGGTAATCCTTATAACATCAGCAAAATACAATACTTGCCAGAAGCATGAAATAGGTAAACCACTGCTAGTGGTAAACTACTTAAACAGAATATTACCCTCACTTACAATAGTGTCCAACATAGTGTCCATACATACGCTAATAACAATATATATGTATATATACACATATTATATATATATATATATATATATATATATATATATATATATATATATATATACTTATATGCACATATATACATATAAATATATATATACATATACATATATATATATGTATATATACATATATATATATATACACTTATATGCACATATATATATGTATATATATATATATGTACATATACATATATATATATATGCATATATATATATATATGCACATATACATATATATATATATGCATATATATATATATATGCACATATACATATATATATATATATGCATATATATATATATATGCACATATACATATATATATATATATATATATATATATATATATATATATATATAATTATAATAGTAAATGTTCTAAAAATATTGGATTTAAAATAGAAATAAATGCAGGTACAGGAATAGTAAACTTCTTAGACATCACTCTCAACTTGAACAAACATACATATGAACTGTGCAAAAAAACGAATGACACCTCCACTTATGTGCATACATCCTCCAACCATCCACCTTCAATTATCAAGCAAATACCCATATCCATCTGCAGTAGGTTATCTGAAAACTCATCAAACATAGACATTTTTAACAGCAAGAAAACGCTATATAACAATGCACTAAGAAAAAGTGGACACACACAACAGCTACAATACACATCTCCACAACCAAAATACAAAAAGAGGAAAAGAAACATAATTTGGTTTAACCCACCATACAATAAAACCGTCAAAACTCAATAGAAAAGCACTTCCCTGCAATAAACCACTTAGCAAATATATTCAACAGAATCAATGTGAAAGTTAGTTAGTGCTGCACTAAAAATATAATGCAAATAATAAAAAACCAAAACAAAAAAGTAACAACCTACAATAACACAATTAAAGACCTCCAATGCAACTGCAGAAATAAAGCAACATGCTCACTGCAAGGAAACTGCCAGCAAACAAACATAATATATAAAGTCAAGGTAAATGCAAACAACAATACAATGTACTACGTCGGTGCCGCTGATAACATAACAAAGCAAATGCCAAATTTGTCTACACAAAAAAATAGCAATAATTTCCCACACCCAACAAAAGAAATTACTAAACCTGAGATCAAAAATAATTTCAAAATGCAAACACAAAAATAAATATCTCTTGTCACAATTCATACCAAATGGATATTATATTAAAAAAACACCACCATACCAAGTAATACAGATCAATATTCTTATCAGCACTGCTACCTAAACTACCATCACCTCTATGAATGTGAGGCGATAAACCACTAACACCCCAACACCATTTTACAACGACTAGCACTACTCTTGTTGCCACCACAGTATGTGCCTACCACAAAATAATTACTTCCATTATTATCACTTCATACACCTCCCCCACAAGATTTGTACTGTTTTACAATTGTCTTTGTTTTTATTATTGCCATTATTTATTTATTACCACCATCACCGCCATCTATCGTCATTACTTAGTTATCACTACTCATTCATTATCTCTTCCATTATTACCATCACTATTATTTATTACCTCTTACATCATTATTTATTATTTACTACTGCAATTTTTAATTTATCATTCATTTTTATTATTAGTTATTACCATTAATTTATTTCAACAACCATCATAATTATTATTATTATCATTTAACTACCATTGTTATCATTTCTACTCTTATTACCATAATTATTTGCTGTTATTATCATTATCTTTTACTATCACTATTATTACCACACCAATCCCCTCCAATTGTCATTGCTCTAATTACAGTTTAGCATTGTTATTGTTCCCAGTATTGTAGTTATTATTTCATTTTACTGTTTATCCCCACAATTGTCATTACACTCATTATGCTTCACCATTGTCATTGCTCTCAACATTGCAATTATTTCATTCTTACTATTTCACTATAATTACCATCGCCACATTCTTTTATAATTATACTCCCCTTCCCCATCAAAATTAGTGCCAATTTTCCGTAAAAATACCAATAAGTATTATAAATTAGAATTTCAACTATTTATATAAATGTAATTGTCTGTAACATGCAAGTAAGCAATGTAAAAAATAAAAATATCTATCATAATCTTATGCAGAATCCCTTTTAAGTAATACAAAACCCAGGTGGATAGAAATATATGTACACGTACACATGCATTGAGAAAGTATTATTCTATTACTCTGTATTATTCACATATTGTGTGAGAAAGTATTATTCTGTTAACAAAATAGACGAATGATCTGAAAGATGACAGCAACACATTGGCCTGCTCTTTGTTGAGGGAACTTCGTTACACAATCTCAACACTGAAAGCAATGACAATTGCGTATATAAGTACTCAGATGGATAAATGTCTGCATCCTACACTGTTCATATGTGTATGTTTGTGTGACCTACCATATGTACACATGCATGTATGTATGTATGTATGTATGTATGTCTGCATACGTGTGAGTGACATCCCGAAATGGACACAGAGGAGAATACCCCCCACCACTACCATCAAACATAATCAATCAGAAATTTAAAAAATAAATCAGTTTGTCTGATGATCGCAAGGGCTTGAAACCCAGGGTCACAAACTCACACCAATACAACTAAGTATATATATATATATATATATATATATATATATATATATATATATATATATAGTGGCTCTCCTATTGTGAATGATAAATGAGGGTCAGCATTGGGTGGTGCCTTTCATTTTACACTTATACATGTTAGCAGTAGTTATTGTGGAGAAAATCAGGTAAGGGAAAGACATATTTCATTTGTGTTTTCTTAAGCGTCATACTAGCCCAGCCTTGCTGTGGGCAATAAACTCACACTGACAAATGAAATTTGTTAAAGCAGGATTTTGATGGCATCTCTGCTTCAGAGCTTGATGAAGCTGATCATGGTGCTTCAGTCTACCGTCTTCAAAACCCTTTAACTTAATAAAACATGTCTTACACCACTCCTTTCGGTTTGATGTTTGGGCTTCCCAGGATTTCAGATCAAAGTTGAGATGTTTCAAGTCTTTCAATTTGTTATTATAGTGTAAGAATGAACATCCAGCTGAATGCTTGAAGCTTGGTAATTGTCCATACAGCCCCTTCTTTGGAATCCTATGCTCATCCATTTTCACATGACCAGCCCACCTAATTTTTATCTTTACTAGAATCGTTTCAATGCCTGTGATGTTACATTTCAGTATGGCACTATTCTTGACTCGGTCATCCCATTTTATATCACATAAAGTACGAAGACAGTGCATGTGAAACGTGTCAATTTGATTTATGGGCTTGCAGTACAGGGTCCAATTTAAGCATCATAGAGAAGGGTTGAGAAAACAACTGATCTGTATATGTCAATCTTTACTCTTAGAGACATGTTGCTTGATGGAACAGAACTTTGTATTTTAAGTTTAATTTTCATGACTGAATTTGAATTGAAGTTTCAGTTTTGAAACATGGGAATTTGTGTAGCAATGGTAACATATTTTTAAAAAACAATTATAATATATATATATATATACACACACACACACACATATGTTTGTGTGTGTATATATATATATATATATATGTGTGTATATATATATATATATACAAATATATATATATATATATATATATATATATATATATATTTAGGCAGCAATCTTTTTTTTGTTGTGTTTTCAACAAGGATTTTCCAGAACTGTATATGCGGACAAGCATGTTGGTTTAAATGCCTAAAAATGTTAGAGTTATCATTCAAATGTAGAGTCCAGCGTCGTGGAAGCGAGTTTGTGGTGTGACCAACATAAATATTATTTAATCCATTGGAGATACAATCTCCCAAAGGGCACTTGAATTTGTAAACAATGTTGGTTTTTATGTAAATCACTATGGCCGCTTACAAAATTCTAGAAAATCCTCGTTGAAAACAACTATACTTAAACATGAAAACAATAAACAAAAACTAAAAATTCTTGAAGCTATCAGGTCATCCCATAAGTTCTGTCCGAATTTTGAATAAAGAAAACAAGTGACCAAATGTTACATTTAATTACAGATTCAATCAACAATGTATTTTCCCTGATTATCTATGACTTCCTTCCATCTATTAACAAGCTTACTAATTCCATTATTGTAAAATTCTTTTGGCTTTGATTCGAAGAACTCACAAATGTCAGTTTTAATCTCTTCCTGTGTTACAAAAGCTGTTTCTTCCAAATGATTCTGTAAGCTACGAAACAAATGGTAGTCTGTAGGAGCAAGATCGGGAGAATAAGGTGGATGAGGAATTTTCTCCCAACAAAGTTCTTCAATCTTTTGTGACGTGATTCTTGCTGTGTGGGGTCGTGCATTGTCCTGATGAAACATCACCTCTTTTCGATTGACTAGAGCAGGTCTTTTTTTCCTCAAAGCTTGATTCAAATGCTCTAATTGCTGACAGTATATTTGAGCATTAATTGTTGCATTAGGTGGTAAGAATTCAAAGTGGATTATTCCTTGGTGATCCCACCAGATAGAAAGAAGAACCTTTTGCCCATGAAGTTCCCTTTTCAGCTGTGGCTGGGGTCCTTCCCCTTTACCAAGTCACTGTCTACGATGCTTAACATTTAGATAAAAGATCCATTTTTCATCGCCAGTCACAAGTCTATCCAAAAAAGGTGAAACAAGTTGGCGAGAATGGAGAGAAGAGCTGATGTCAATTCGGGATTTGAGGTTGTTTTCAGACAATTCATGAGGCACCCATTTTCCAAGTTTAGGAACTTTTCCAAGTTGTTGAAGATGATGATGAACAGTTGCATGGTATGAATTGAGAAGCACTGCCAATTCCTCAACTGATAAAGCAGGATTTTCTTCAAGGGCTGCTTCAAGAAGCTTTTCATCAAACTCAACTGTACGTCCTGTTCGATCTTCATCTTCAAGGATGAAATCTTCACCTCTGAATTTTGCAAACCATCTTCTGCAAGTTCTTTCATTCACACATTCCTCTCCATAAACTGAGTGAATGTTTCTAGCCGCTTCGGCTGCTGAGTTTCCTTTCTTGAACTCATAAAGCATTATGTGCCTCAAATGATTCTTGGGTACTTCCATGTTAGCAGGGTTTTAATCAAACAAAATTTAATTTTATTATTCTCTGAAATTTGATCAGTTTAAATGCATCTAAGCAGAAAAATGTTCAGCTAGATTAGACATTATAAAATACTCTTTAAATTTCGTTCATTTTAACAAAAAGTTAAAATTTGGACAGAACTTATGGGATGACCTGATATATACATAAAACAGTTGAAAACTAACCTGAACAAAAAAAACTATGAAATCTCCACAAATATTCTTAAATACCTATAACTGATAACAGAAGCCATTGGTTTATACCAACGGCTTCCCATACTTAATACTTCTCATTTTCACTCTCGCGCCGTCATGTCACAAGATGCAATGTGATTTTCACTTCCACATCTCATATATGTAAGATTTTCATTGCTTTGAAATTTTTCATGCAACAAAAACAGACTATCATTATTGTTTCGTCCGTGTATTGTTTAATATATTGAAATACATATATATATATATATATATATATATATATGCATATACATACATATATATATATATGCATATACATACATACATATATATATGCATATACATATATACATATATATATATGCATATATATACATACATATACATACATATATATATGCATGCATATATATATATATGCATATACATAGATACATATACATACATACATACATATATATATATATATATGCATGCATATATATATATATATATATGCATATACATACATACATATACATACATATATATATATATATGCATATACATACATACATATACATACATATATATATATATATATATATATATATGCATATACATACATACATATACATACATATATATATATATATATATATATATATATGCATATACATACATATATATATATATGCATATACATACATACATATACATACATATATATATATATGCATATACATACATACATATACATACATATATATATATGCATATACATACATACATATACATATATATATATATATGCATATACATACATACATATACATATATATATATATATATATATATGCATATACATACATACATATACATATATATATATATATATGCATATACATACATACATATACATATATATATATGCATATACATACATACATATACATATATATATATGCATATACATACATACATATACATATATATATATGCATATACATACATACATATACATATATATATATGCATATACATACATACATATACATATATATATATGCATATACATACATACATATATATATATATATATATATGCATATACATACATACATATATATATATATATATATATGCATATACATACATACATATACATATATACATATATATATATATATATGCATATACATACATACATATACATATATACATATATATATATATATATGCATATACATACATAC